>PITA01000560.1:99752-225409 GCA_004023965.1 Spilogale gracilis
ATATGGCTACTTCTGAGCACTAGAGAAGGAGCACCTGCTGTAGTCCAGGGATCGCGGATGGGAGGAAGGACTACCCCTCCATCTGCAGTCACCGCTGAGCCCCATCCCCTCGCACTAGCACCCCCAGACGTTATGCCTCATGCATTCGTGTTTTTAAAAAACTCAGCCTTGCCCAAATGGATTGAAGCGTGCATGCTTTCAATATTTTCTTCCCCCATGGGAGTTTATGCTGACCCACAGAAGAAAAAAATCTTTGCACGCATAATACATATATTAGAGAACCTTTCTTAACGGCTTTGTGGGGGATTGGCATTAAAAATAGACATTGGAAGCATTTAAATAAAAAATTATCCAGCATCTCACACTGGAGTCAAATTTTGCATTGACATTTCCTGCGAGGGCAAATGGGAGGAGAAAAGCCCAAAGCTTTCAGCATGTATTTAAAACAGCATGGCCACAGAGACTTGACTGGCAATGGAACAATCATCATTCTGCAATTTTCACATAAGAAATTGGGCAAAATCACTGCAATTTGGTATAAATGTTCCTGTCAGGTGTATTTCTTAGAGGCGGCATTACATTTTATTCTAATGTTCACTTTCCCTCCTTGTCTCTTAGATGCATTCTAGAATTTTTACTTAAAAGGAATCTAAGGGAATCATTATTTGTTATTTTAGATTTATCCAGGGCTACGACCAATTATTAATAGTTAATTAAACACATAAACAAAATAAGCATGTGACACCAACCATATATGAATTTTGCCAGCTTTTTTAAAGCTACAGTTTGACACTGGAAAAAGTCCTCTGACCTATGACCTTCACTACGGGAGTGACTGACTAGGGCGCTGCCCTTAATGTGCAGGTTTTATTTTTAAAAAACAAGAAGAAACTGAGTCAAGGACTTCTATCCTGGTTTAAGGTTGGTTAGCGCCCAGGATTGCCCCAATCCAGGGCTTAACATGTTGTATTATTCAGGAAGCTTTGCAAGATATACGCCAAATCCTTAAAAACGAGAACAGCCCTTTTACTCACCAGCAGGTGCACAGCACAGAAATCATTTAATGACTGTTTGACCTGGGAGTCTCATCTTCAATAAATCAAACTCCCCTAGGGCACTTCTACGTCACAAAAAAATGATAATAATTTGAGCTCCGTGACTATCTTCTCCCCCCACAGACAGATGTCATTGTGAGTCAACAAGGGGCTCTAATGGCGGGCGCCTATCCCGGCTTCCCTCAGTTCGACCTCAACTGTACTGAGGGAGGCACGGTGGCATCTTCTGGAAGCCTGAACTGGGGCAGGAGCTGCCACCCAGACTCCAGGGCTCTAAATGCGGCAATCAAAGCTGGACGGAAGCGTCGGACGACCCCCCCCCCTCCCCCCCGTGTCCGGCCCGATCAGTCCTGCGAGCGCAGTGCGAGCAGAAGGGCACACGCTCTACAGACAACGTTCCTCGGCTCGGCAAATGGATCCGTTTTTCATCAGAACCAGTTTAGACATGCTACTGGGTGGAATGCAGGGAGGCATTCAATTAATGTTGGAGAGAGAAAACAATCCTGGTTTGAAAACAGAGATTTTTCCTTTCTTTTTTTAAAGATTTTATTTATTTGACAGAAAGAAACACAGCCAGAGAGGGAACACAAGCAGGGGGAGTGAGAGAGGGAGAAGCAGGCCTCCCGCTGAGTAGGGAGCCCGATGTGGGACTCGATCCCGGGTCTCCGGGATCATGACCTGAGCCGAAGGCAGTCGCTTAACCAACTGAGCCACCCAAGCGCCCCGAGAACAGAGATTTTTCTTAATTGTGATTTCTATTTGCTCTGTTTGGGCGGTGTTTTGTTGAAGACTGCCCAGAGAGAGAGAAAAGTTGGAAGATCTACCTCACTGTGCTTACGACAGGCTTCCTCAGGCTGGGGACGCTTGCGCACTCAGATATTCACCTGGCTCTCCACCTGCTGCTCGCCCTCAGGCCTCGGAACTTTCTCGGTCTCGGAGGAGCAGCCCGATGGGCGTCCAGCCGCGCGGCCCTCTGGGCGTCCAGCCCAAGCAGGCAGAGCTGGCCGTCCTGCACCGGGGGTGGGGTACATGCATCCTTTGCAAGGCTCATACAAACATGTTTACCCTCGGCCAGGCTCCTAGGATTCTATATGTAACCTCACCTCAAAGATACCCACTACTGGAGGCACCACTGGCCCACGGCTCCAATCACAGCAATGGCAAAGGCACACAGACGACACCAATCTCAGGTTCCTGGGACACCTTGTTCTCTAGCAGGTAATTGTGTACAACTGGCCCCCTTAAGCCTTCACCAGGCAGAACACAATGAAAAGTACCAAGGTCCTCACCTCTAACATAATGACCCCCCAGGGGACCCAGGGTGGCTCAGTCTGCTAAGCGTCTGACTCTTGATTTTGACTCAGGTCACGATCTCGGGGTCCAGAGACCCAGCCGTCCATGCCAGGCTCCCCACCAGGTGCTAGGCCTAGAGCCTGCATAAGATTCTCTCTCGCTCTCTCTCTTCCTAGCACTGCTTGCATGTGTGTGTGCTCTCTCGCTCTAAAATAAATAAACAAAACAACTAAATTTAATTAAGTAATGACTCCATTCCTGGACAAGAGGATAAGACAAAGGCAAACTGTAAGAAGTAATGAAGGGGTGCCCCCCATCTTTGTCCTCCGCCACCCCATCTGCTCTTCCCCCATTAAAATAAAGTCTAGGCCCCCCCCAAAAAAGACAAAAACAAAAGCAAAAACAAAAAACCCATTCAACTGAGTGAAGGGATATTTATATTATTCTTTATATTATTTTCCCGGGGACATATGTTTTTAACCGGAGACAAATACTTATTAGGAAACACACAAACCATTATAATCAATTCTAACAGGGAAAATCTCAGCTTTCCGCTGCTGAAGTGTAGGACGCATCCCTAATATTCTGAAAATCACAAACTGCAGGAAGACAGTAGAAACAGAAGGTGAGATTTTGTATTTTCAATATACTACTCTCCAGGTGCCCTCAAGCAAGACTTTTAATACCCTTGAATCTGCCTTTTTAATATTCAAAAAAAACTGGAAATCTTTTTAAAAACTTTGACCCCTCCCACCGAAACTACAGGGATTAAGCGAGATACTATATATGAAAGAGTTTCCAAACTGCGATGTATTACTCTAACATGTAGTTATTTTTTTGCATTTCAAGACTGCTTGGGAATTATAAACTCAAAAAACTAAAGATTTTTAAATAATTAATTTTTGCACTGGTTTTTGGTTCTGCTTGTCAGAAAATCCGAATGCTACTACATTTCACTTTCCCCTAGTCATGTCTACCTCGTCTTATAAGAAGCCAGGCGCAAATGTCAGAAACAGTTGTGGAATCTAAGCTGAAGCCAGGCCTTCCTTTTTTAAACAAAATTCTCCAGTGGTGAGCTTTTTCAGTGTATTATTTCACTATAAACTTGAAAAGGAATGGTGGAAATTCCTTACAATCCACCTGGCCTCAAGAAGAGATGTAGGTCAAAATGGTAAATACACAGAAAACATCAGAAACCTATTGAGGTTCTTTGTGGACATATTGTACAAAGTTGCTTCATCTGAGCAAAGGTGTGTCCTCACATGAACCCCTCCTCCCCAAAGTCACTGAAGGAAAATAATTCCAAGATCACCACATAATTACAACTCATGTCAGTCCTTCCCTCCTGCCCCTTCATAATCAAGAAAGAGGATCTACTTGTCCAGAAACACTAAAGGAGGCAAATAAGCTTACTGCTCACAAGTTTTAAGCAATCTGTAATGGATCAACATGAAAGGTATGAGACATCACCCTACCAAAACAGTAGTACCTTGGAGGGTCTAGCACAGGAGGATCTGAGAGCAGAAGGGTCTAGAGGCTACTGTGGACAAGACTACCCCAGAGGGATGTCACCCACCGTCCACTGCAGTGGGAGCTCTGTTCCAGCAGATCAAAGAGAAATGTGGCTCAGAGGAACTATGGACGGGCAGAGGCAAGAAAAGAGGCCCATGCACCAGCTGAACACTGAGACATATTTTAACTTTTGGGCAATGAGGCACACATCACATGCACTCAGAGAGCAGGAATTGGCCAGTGAAACACAGCTCGTGGGCATGCTGTCTGTCCACACTGTTGATGTGCCTACCATTATTAAAAACATTACAAATGGGAAAATGTCACATAAAACTCCTAGTTTCTACCTTCTCTTGAAAAATCAGGAGATGTGTGGCAGGTCAGGGCCTGCAACTCCACAAAGCAGGAGCTGCCTCAAGTCGGGGTACACCCCGCCGCCTTCCGACTTGCCAGCAGATGGGGACGTGTACTTGCCCAGCTGCTGCCATCTTGTCACCTCCCTGCCCGCACCCCACCCGCGGCTCCATCCCCTTAATTCACCTGCAGATCTGCAGGAATTGGAGTTGTTTTTGCCCATCTGGAAGACAAACTGGTTGAGAGTGGCCTACGACAAAGCGGGAGAAAAAAGAAAGTGGAGTTCCTTATAGGCGTGCAATGGCTCCAAAGGGACTCGGGCAAGCCTGGCTGGGCCAAGAAGAGCTCTTCCAAAGGATAAGGTGGTCAGGGACGACGTCGGTAGAAGGGTAAATAAAGTCATTTAGCATGCAGGAAGATTCTTGGACCATTGATCACCTTATTTTCTCCTGTATGGGAGGAGAAATGCAGCAGAGCAAAGCACATGTCCCTTTTAACCTAAATACAAGGAATAGGTTCTCGCCTTGGTGAATTCTCTCGTGGACAGCAAGATCCTTAGAGCCTAATATTAATAACATTTTTATAATGCTTTACCGGGAGCAAAGCACTTTTACATACATTTTCTTTGCCTTGTTCCTCGACCACAATTTGGTGAGCTAGATAGGGCAAAGAGTAGGAGCTTATAGTACAGAGAAGACCGAGGTTCCGGAACTTGGCTGGGATGGGATTTAGGCGGGGCTTCTCTTACCACCAGCCACCGGCTCCCCTCTCCTTGGCAAGGAACACTGGACTACTTCACTCTGCCTGGAACTGTGGTGGCGGAGACACCACCAAGCCTGGCTAGGGACTGAGGAGGTTTTTCCCTTACTAGGATAATCCTTCCCTGAGCACATCCATGCCCTGAAACTCACACCGCCAGGAGTCAGCTCAGCCTGCAAGGCCGTGGTCAGTCATGTCTAGAAACATCCCTTATTTGTTCACAAAGTCCTGCAAATATTTTGGCAAATAAATTCAGAAAGCCGGAAACCCTAATTATTAGGCAGAGACAAACCCAGAGTAATAACATCAACAACAAAGTGCCTTTTCAACACTGCTATTCAATGTGCCTTCCTGTTGCCAGTGCCACGAAAAACACGCCGGGAGTGGCTTGGAGGAGATGGAAGAGGAAATGACTCCTCTAAAGACCCCGACCTGTGGGCAGAGTGTGGCCCTACCATTTGCTACACGATATCAGAAAGGAAGGGCGGGCAGTGTAATTTTCAGCGAGGAAAAAAAAATGATTTTAAGAAAGGAGTTCCTTAAGAACATTGTGAAGGTGGGGCACCTGGGTGGCTCAGTGGGTTAAAGCCTCTGCCTTTGGCTCAGGTCATGATCTCAAGGTCCTGGGATCGAGGCCTGTGTCCAGCTCTCTGCTTGGCGGGGAGCCTGCTTCCTTCTCTCTCTCTGCCTGCCTCTCGGCCTACTTGTGATTTCTCTCTCTGTGTCAAACAAATAAATAAAATCTAAAAGAACATTGTGAAGGTGGGGCACTAACAACTCTCCAGTGGACAAACTTTGGCGATTTTGGACTGGGAACGAAGTGAGTAGTGAGTGGGAGATGGGGATTTGGGGCAGCTGGTTGCCAAGGACCGCGGCTAACCCGTCCGTTGTGCACGCCCATCTCGGTCCTCCGCGTATGGCTGTGCGTTTTGTGCCTTGTCCCGAGGCGTGCGCAGTGGGGTCGGCCTGGGGCCTGAGATCCGGGCACAGTTCTGCTCCCCCAGCCGCACGCCTCGGTCAGCCAGGAGGAAGCACCTTTTTGCAACTCGATGCCTTTGCCCCACGGCGCCGCACGTGCCAGCAGCTGCCCTGGGCTGAGGTTAAGGTCTGCCCAGGCCACACACCGGCCCTTCAAACCCATGCTGTCTTACATGAGGTGACATGGCTACATTGGACATCCCGGATCGGAGTACCCGCCACACAGAGCCGCATGCAAACCCCCTGTGTGACATACCGCTCTACGTTCTCCAGTGCAGCAACGGGAGGAGCTGCCCCCGCCCCTGCCCCTGTGTCCTTGGGGCTGCTATGAAGCCACAGCCAGAATGTAATCAGAGCTGTTCCTCCACGTGTCCAGAAAGCAAGACCGTTCCTTCTACAACCGCCACAGTCTTCCTCTTCCTTCAGGTTCACGGCCAAGGAAGGAATCAAGAATCAGAGTGTAGGGACGCCTGGGTGGCTCAGTTGGTTAACTGACTGCCTTCGGCTCAGGTCATGATCCCAGAGTCCCAGGATCGAGCCCTGCGTCGGGCTCCCTGCTCAGCAGGAGGCCTGCTTCTCCCTCTCTCATTCCCCCCTGCTTGTGTTCCCTCTCTGGCTGTGTTTCTCTCTGTCAAATAAATAAAATCTTAAAAAAAAAAAAAAGAAAGAGAGAGAGAAAAAAAAAAGAATCAGAGTACCTCGGTGCTCAGGGACAAAGGACCGCAGGCCCACTTGAGCAGGACAACCCCATTCCCCAAGCAGCTTACACTAACCTGTGCCTCAATTCCAATCTCCCGCACACACGTTTGGGTCATTTCACTGGAGTGTTGCGGGGCCACCCTCTCGAGTGCCTCTGAGGCAGCAACGCAAACCCCACATGGGCTTGTTTCCTCTGACAGGCTGCGGGGAGGCGGGTTCCTGGCCAACAGGACAAGAGCGGGCAGCTCCGTACCTCTTCGAGTCGCCGGGCAGGGGTGAGGCCAGAACGACTGGTCTCAGGGTCCATCTGAGATGGCAGTTAATTAGTGTGCTGGGAACGAGGGGCAGCCTGTCTAGGGAGCTGAGCCTTTGCCCTCCTGAGGGCTATGGTGCTGGCCCCTCGGCAGGGCCGATGTCTGCATCAGAAGCTGCCCTGGGCCCGGCTTCTGCCCCTCCTCCCCTTAAGGCTGTCCAGAGGGGCACCGGGGATGGAAGGCCTTGCAAGGACGTTTTTGTTGGTGAAAAGAAAAAGCGAAGAATACTGATAACATTAAACATCCAACACAGAACCAGAGGGAAATATCCAGCAGCGAAATGCAGCTAATAAAGGGAAACAAGGGCAAATGTTTCATTGAGAAGTGCCTCAGAGCGTGGCATGAAGAAGAATGTGTGGTGACAGGAATCCAGTCCCATTGAGGAAAATGTGCGCTCAGTGACAACATCCTCAGCAGGCTTTATTAGGAACTCGTACCAAGTGCGTTGCTCAACAGGCTGTGAATGAGAACGTATGAGTCACAGGATGGCACCCCTGACTTGAGCTGACAGCAAAGGACATCACTTATTTAACTGTAGGAGAGGATGACTGATGACTCCCAAGGGCTTTCCAGAAAGGAACATAATATCTCATGCAGGGATGGGTGAATTAAAACCTGACTCCCAAGATAAGCATTATTTAAAAAACAAAACAAAACAGAATTATTAGGAAATAACAGATCATCTTTTATGGGAAGATTTTACATGCTTCTTAGTGTACCATGATTCCTAAGTTACAGGCAAAGCTGTGGATACTGGGGGGAGGGGGGGAGTTAAATCAATAGCCATGGAGAGTCTAATTTAAACCTTAGTTTAATTGGGACCCCGTGGATTCCCTACCTTCCAGTTCTTTCTGTTTCCTCTCTTGGCAAAACTGAAAGACAGCAGTCCCTCACACTAGCTTTTTAACCTGTCCCCCCGGCCCCTTTGTCCCCACCCTCTATGACTGACCCCCACTGCTCCACTCAAACTGTGGTCAAGCCACCCAATCCACCGGGCCCTTTTCAGGTCTTCTCATGTCTGCTTTCGGCGCGTGCTCCTACTTACAACTCTGTCTGAAACTGTGTTCTTCTTTGTGATTTTCTCATGGTACTTTCTCCTTTTTTATAACACCAGCAGCTGCTAACCTGGCAGGGAAGCTTGCCACCTGAGGGAGTCGCAGGCTGGGACTTCCTAACGTCTGCTGGACGCTCTACGTGATGTCTGCAGGCACGGTCCGCCCCCAGGTATTCCAGACACACCCTTCATCTGCTTCCCCAAACCCCAAAGCTTGTCTTCCCTTGTTTATCTCTCAGAGTTAATGGACAATCTTGGCCCCTCCCTGCCTCCCCTAATTCCAATTAGTCACGAAATATTATTCAGTCTTCTCTCATCCATCTCTCCAAGAGTTTCCCCCCTTCCCAACCTCCACTTCTACTGCCTTGGGTCCAGAACTCCTTCTCACCTACTCGCAGAAGAGCAACAGTTTCTAAACCCATCGTCCTGTGTTCGGGAAACTCTCTTCTGAATCTGTTTCCCCAACTGCTATCAGAACATAAATCCGATTACAATGCTCACCTGCTTACAATCCCCCAGTGGCTTCCCACCTTCTACAGGACAAAGGATTTCCCATATGAACCCCGCAGAACTTCCTGGTCTCCTTCCCTCCCACACTGTGCCTCTAATTTTGGCCAAGAGGGGCCCCCTTTCAGTTTCCCAAGACTGCACTGCCTAATACCACCATGCTTTCCCTCGCTCTCTCCAGGTTCTCTCTGCCTTGTATGCCATGGGTCAATTCTTCAAAACTGTGACTTGTCTTCACGATCCAACTGTGAGACCTCCTTCACTCTGAGGACCTTCCTGACCCCCTCCCTGGTGACTTCCAGGCAGATCAGATCTGTCTCTTTACCCCCAGATCAATTTGACTCTCCGTCCCCGTCTGTGGCGCACAGGGTCCAGGCATGCCCCGGCAACACAGATCATCACCTCTCCTTTCTCTACCCCCCCCACCCACCCCACTGCTCCCAATGAAAGTGCTTGGCATCTTGTCAGGATCAAGGAACGTTTACTTAAAAAAAAAAAAAAAATCAGAAGATGTCACTTTTTCCTAGATCTTCACAGGTATGTGTCATTTCAAGGCCTTTCATTCCAAGCAAACCAGTCTGTGGGGTGTTTGGGAATGCACACATACATATTTATTTCACCCAACAAGGGCATTTCTAAGATGGGGAAAAGGGGAACAAAGTTGTACACCTTGCCTAAAATCTGAGGTAAAGATTCAGAAACACAGGTTTTCAGATATCAGATCTATTTTTCCATCAGTGACTAACAAAAAGTTTCCATAATAAAACCTTCCTCAAAACAGGATGCATATTGTGTAAGTCATGCCCCTTCCCCCCACCCCATAATTTTATTTGTTCAATGAGAAGTCTTCTGAAGTGTCCCATTACTTGAGTCTTTCTGTAGGGGGAACCAAGATCTGTGGTTCCCTAAGAAAGTGGACTGCACTTAGGTCATTCTTATCCCTACAGGGCTCACTGTAAAGAACCCAAATCCGGGGGGACAGGTAGAAGACATCAAGCCAATTAATTACACTATTCTAATTGTTCTGCTTTTGTTTGGACCTCCAAGCGTTAGTTATGTACCTTTTGCTGTAGTAGCGATGTTCCTGTGTGTTCCCTCCTGTCAGTTCCTTCCTAACCACCTTGCAGTCTCGTCCCACCTGCGTTATAGGAAATGATGGCACAAATGGTACGAATGTTAGAAGCATCTAGAGGGAAGCTTGCTCTGCCTACGTTAACTGTGGCTCTATTTCTGCTCACTCCACCACTTCTCCACTCTGCGACTTTGCAGCTCCGTGCAATGCCCACCGCGCTAACTCCGCTGGCACCGCCCCTTCAACGTATTGCTTCAGGGGAAGGTTATTTTTTTTTTGGCGTAAGAGGCTTTCTCTTCCAGCTCTGGGTGAAAATCAGCGAAGATTCCTGTTCTTATCAACGGAGCGCTGAAGTAAACAAAGCCGGTGCCAGAGTCAACAGGATATGGAAAATGAGATTTTGCTGAAGATTGCTTGTAATAGGGTCTCCCCTGCTGACCCAGAAGCGGGAGCTGCGCTGTGGAAGGAGAAAGCGCCAGAACCCTAACAAGGGGACAGCGCTGGTCTGCCTGCTCCACGGTGCTCAGACGCGGCCCCTGCTTTTGAGTAACTGGACAGTGGCCTCCTCTCACGGGAAGAATGCTCATTTGTACACATGGAGAAGAGCCCCGGCAGCTCTGGTTTGCCGACCCGCATGGCACTGTGAGCCCCAGGCCCGCTGAAGGATGCGCTGCCCCGGGCCCTCACACCGTCCCCCGCTGCAATGCGAACATATTCCCCCTTTCTGGGGATGCATGTGTCCTCGCTACAGGGTTGTGAGAAGGCTCCCCGCACGGGCTCTTTTTGCTGTTTTGTTTTGTTTCTTTTTCCTTCTAAAGAGAGAGAGAGATGGATGGGAGGGGCAGAGGGAGAGAATCTTAAGCAGTCTCCGTGCCCAGCACCAAGCCCAACGTGGGGCTCGATCTCCTGACCCTGAGATCATGACCTGAGGTGAAATCAAGAGTCAGAGGCTTCCCGGCCTGAGCCCCCCAGGCGCCGGCCCCTCCCTGTCCTCTGTCCTTCTACACAGCACTGTGGCTCAGGTACTCAGAATCTGAGGAGGAAACCTCGGTTTCACATTTTCAATCATATCCCCGGCCTTGTCTTGACAACTCACACCTCCCCTAAGGAGCGGAAGGAACTGGACTCGACCCTCATTAGTACTTTGATGGCAAGGCAGAGGCGATGCCTTCCTCATTCTCCCAGGGGGAAAGCGACAGGAAAGGCTAAGGACTTAATACTGCAGCCTTCGGGGCTGAGGCTCTTGAATCGGCAGCTCCAGGAGCCCCCCTCTTCCAGCGGGCAAGGAGGTACAACAACTTGCCAACAGGCCGGATATTTTCCCGTTTCTCTTTTTCTAAACACTAAAGAGGTTTTAGAAAAGGGAAACAGGGAGGTGAAAGTGTGTGAGAATTAACAAACTACGCCGAAAGAAAGAAAGTGCTTAGAAGAGCACGCTACATGTCACTTTCCAGCTTCATGGTGCTTCTACCCAGAAACAGGAAATTTGTCGGTGGCTCTCAGAACTCAGACGGGAGCTGGGGTTACACTTCTGTGTGGCTCTTTGAGCACATCTGAAACTTTTTAGTTCCTAATCTGAAAATAAGGACAGGAGTAGTTCTCTCAAAGGGATGCTATGAGTGTTATAGGAAATGATGGCACAAATGGTATTAATGGGGCCCAGCAATGGACAGATGGTTAAGAAGGGTTGTTGTTGTTGTTGTTGTTGTTGTTGTTGTTGTTTAGACACCACCGAATGCATAGCAGATCCTGACTTTGGTAACTGTGAGCATGACATTTTATTTCCAGAACCATCTGCCGTGACAGCTATCCACGGAAACCAATCTCTTGACCAAGATCCTGACAGTCTTTCTGCCTGATGGACCCGTAGAGCCAGAGTAAGTCTGGATTTTGCATCAAGCCCTAGGAAATCCGGATCAAGAGGCCATCTGAAAAACAGACCCATGACACGCACAACCCTAAGTCAATGACACGCTGGGTGTAATACAGAGCAGCGCACGGCAGCTACTCCCGAGCGCCCTATTATTCCATTAAATTTCAATTTAAGATCTTTGTGAAATTACGACCAAAAAACCAAAGGCACTTCTTCATTAGAAAAAAGCAATTACCTTAGATCCACCCTGTCCCATTTCTAAGACTCTTTCCACTATTACATAAACCACCTTAATGAATTTTGGAGTGCCTCCAGGCAAGAGGGCAGGGTTGCTAAAAAATCTGTTGATAGGATAATGACAAGTCATTGCTATAGGAAAAAAATGAGTTAGGGGTTCGAACGACTTTTGAACCTAAATTAGAAGAATCTCTTTCTGACTTTTATCTTGCAACCCAAATATAGAGTCACTATTTCACATGGGTCACACATTTCCCTTGCATCCCGTATGGATTTATAACTCTAAAATCCAGACCCTAAGTACAGAGTATAGGGGATTACTGAGTTAGCATCTATAAAGTATTCAGCTTGGTTTTTTTAGCGCAGACATTCATGTATTTAAAAGACTATTAAGGAGGCAATGGCTAACGAGCACTGTCTCATGAGAAATAAGAACTGATCAACTTTGAGGTCAGATGCAATGTAAGTGATAGCCCCCACTTACTACTTGGGAAGTCTAAGTCTCATCAGCTTCAACACTCGCCATGGAAACGGTCAGGAAATGTTCAAAAGAAATGCCATCAGGGAGGATTCATCATGGGGCCAGACAAAAATGAAGTGTCAGTGATGTGTGTGCTCGGGGAGTGGTCTGTTCACTCACTGCTTTGGCTTTGCTTTGTTCACGCTCACTCTTTTTTTCTACATGGCCCCTGAAGCCAGAAACAAATAAGCAAGAAGGAAAACATCCGATTTTTCTCTGTCCTACTCATTCACGAACAAATGTCTGAATGCCTTTTAAGGAGATGAAGCCAAGGCAAGAATGTCCCCCTCTCTCTATACTAGACCGTAAAAATCACACGGTCCAAGTTCTTTTGGAGCAGTGTGCATCATGCAATCTTCAGGGACACATTTATAGGCTGGCGTGATATACAGGTCATGGTATGGATCCTGCTTTTCTGTTAGGACCGTATTAATTACCATAGCTAAGCTGGAAAAAAATCTTTTTTAAAAAAAGCTCCATATTTTCAAAGAATAAATAACCAGTCTTTCTGGGAAATAGACACTTCACAAGGTAGGAAAAGTGAGTGTTCAATGAGCTCTGCGGTTCACTGGTTACCATCTCTGTCCCAGAAATGACTTCAGTGACATGGTAGGAAAGGACGACTGTGTACCTGCCCCAGCCCAAAAGGAATGACACAGACTTGTATCTCCAGAATGGTCAGATGGCATCCTGTGGAGAAACTCATCTGAAAACATAAATGGAAATACAGAAGAGAAATAAGAAGAGAGGTGAAAATTGGTATAATGGGAGGGGTAGGAAAAATTAAACTTAAGAAAGCAAAAGTAAGTAGAGAGGGTACATATAAAAACACAGAGAACCTTGTTAAAGGCTAATGAACAGTTTTTTTGGTAAAAAATTTCCCTTCCATAAAATATAATAAGGTATGTTTTAAATCATAGTCCTCAAAGGATGATTTTCCAGCCTTATATTTTGATGATGCTGGTATACCTATAAAAAACTAGCTCATTATCTTACTTTTGTCCTCTTTTTTGGATGAAATGGAGTCTATTTTATGCCAACACAGAATGTGTCTATCATCAGAATAATAATCCCATAATTCAACATGCAGGAAAAAAAGCTGATTACCCACAGCAAGAAAACAAATCTCATCCCTGGTCATGTTGCTCTACTGAAACATGTAAGGGCAAAGATACTGGGATTTAATTTCCTAGTGAAACTCAGTTCTACTACCTACCAATAAAAATGCAATAAAGTGAACACTGAACAGAAGTCTCTCGTCATTTGCCATTAGTGTCATCACTGGCTAAGACGTAAGAACTGAAAATAAGGAAAAAAAATATGAACCAATTAGGTACATCTACTGATATATTATGATTTATTAAACAAAGAAAAACATTTACTTCAGTTCTTATATTTAACAGCTTTGGTCCAAATATGCATAAGCAAATCTTCTCATCAAAGGAATGAGAAAATAACACAAGCTATCACTAAATTCTGGCATAGGTCCTGGCTCATGAGTTTGGCTTACCAAATATTTGTTAAATGAATAAATAATCTAAATATGATTTGTATTTGCTCTGTATTTTGGTATGAGTAGTGCCAGCTTTTCAATGAAAGGCATTTCTGGGCCCACTTCAGTATTTTCATTCTTTGAGGGGTGTGGGCAGAGGCTGGGATTTACAAATACAGTTTACCCTATAGCTGGACCTCCAACTGTGAAGAAACCGAAGAGGTGTCTAGATTCTTAGTTTTGTGACTTGGGACTCAGCTTCTCCCCACCAACACCTACCAAGTGCACTAGCCCAGAGGAGGGGAGATGGACGTTTTATATGCAGATGGATGCTGTGTTGCCTACAGAAAGAACTGGAGGATTTACAATCACATACATTTTTATAGGAAGGAATGCGTCTGTATATGTGTGTGTGTGTGTGTGTGTGTGTGTGTGTGTGTGCATAAACTATTACTAACAAGTAATTAACTGGATTAGCACAATCTTTCAAGAACTGGAAATTAGGATTTTTTTCTAGACTAAGTGAATACTATCAGTAATCCATACACAAATAATTTACAGTTGGCAGCATGTAACATCCAAGTGATCATTTTCTGATGGAGAACACCTTAAGGAGGCTAGACTTGACCCTAGACTACCAATTCAAAGATGGTAAGATCAGAAATAGAATTAAACTCTTCCAACGTGATTATGGCAAAGAAAGGAAAGGACAAAGAAAGATGATCAAAATTAAGACGACTTCTTTCCATTAAGTACTTTAAAATTATTTTTATGATATACACTTGGTACTTTCTGGCCATCAAGAAGTGTTAGTTCCACGTTGGTGGTCCACACCTCTTCCAAATTCCCTCTGACTGTATGCCCTCTCCCTCACCATCAGGCAACATGGAGCCCCGGCCTTCTTCGTGATGTGATCGATCGCCACCACTTCCAAAACCACAGAAAGACGAGGCGGTAAGCAGGGCAGCTAGACAAGACAGAAACGTGGAAGTCCAGAACCTTCCAGGTTCGAGTGGGGCAGAAAACCCAAACAAGGAATTGGCTGGGTTCTCTTCATCACTGTTGGCACTTTTCTTTACCAAACATGGAATTCTCTGCTGTGAAATTCGATCACTTTCAACAGGCGTCGAGAACTTGACCTGTATCTCTTAGCTTCATGAGATGAGTGGCATACAGTTCCCAGAAATATTTTTTTCACAATATCACACCTGTTATCTAGATCTTTGTTGAACCTGCGGGGACCCCGACTGCTAAGTGGTACAGAGAGTGTTCTAACCCAAAGGGCTGGGAGCAAAGAAGGGAGGGAGGGGCCTCTCCAAATTCCTGTCCTGGATGTTAGTGCCTGGTAATAATAAAAGGAAAGACCTTTATACTTTTTTTAAAAGGTCATTTTATTTTCTGATGTTTAACTTAATGAAAAAAACAATTTATAGGTAAAGCACATTGAAAAGGCAATAAAGTTTTTTTTTCCCCCAATTTTGAATTTCGGTGACATGTTTCACATAGCATTACTTCTTTTTTATTCCCTACAAACTCCCCCAAAGCCCTTTTTAAACAGAGCTGTCAGCTCTGTTTGTTCCAGTGTCTGATTTACAAAGAGCCCACAGATGAGAACAAGTACCAGGTCGGAAAGTTGCTGCCGCATTTCCACAATAGCGGATGCACAGGAATCTACCCTTCCTGCTCTCTGTTCATGCCGATGCTGACAAGGGGGCGACTGGGATGTTGGGAGGAGGGATGGTTTTCAGTTCTGTCCACTTACGGGGCTTATCGCCGGGCCCGAGGCTTGTGCACGGTCTGTGTTTCATACTCCAGCCCTGGGATTCTCGTTCCCCTGTGACCTGGGAGGCCCTTCCCACGAAGACCATTGCTTCAAACCCATAGGAATAAAGGGAGGAAAGAAGCAGGGCTGTCCCCCTCCACCATGTGGAGTGACGGTCTCTGCCTTCTTTTCACCGCCAAACCACACCAAAGGTTGGTGTCCCTGCTTCTTATCATTCCCTACTCCTCCTCTCTCAATCTTCTTCACTGAATGGGAAACCGACAATGGCTCTCTGAGGGATCTCCACGGGCCCACGTGTGACCTTGTCTCGGTCTCCACCCTCCTCTTTAGCATCTGACACCATTAATCACCCCTTCCTCCTCTCCCTGCGTGGCCACGTCCTCCGCTTTGGCTTACGCTAAGGGATGACCATGCTCCCAGAGCCCTACGCCCAGCCCACCATTATTCTGTCTGCCCGGGAGCATCCCCGCCAATCCTGGACTATAGCTCTCAGGCACACGAGGTAATGCAGGACACGCACTTTGCCAGCGCATGCTCTTTGCCGAAGTCCTGAGCTGACCGTGTAATGGCCCATCCAATCTGGTGAGGGCTGTGAGGCCCTCAAGTCAATTAACCTGGCCTCCCGATTTTCCTGTTTCCAATACTACCATTGCATTTCTACACGTGGGTGCCATTACAACCGCAGCTGTAAATCCCAGCTTCTTGCGACTGCTCTTGCCCCTTTCCCCTTCGCACCAAGAACAGGAGCAGAGCTCTGCTTGTTCCCTCCCAAACGGGCTCCCTGTGTGGACACTCCTGGTTTCACCTTGCCTAGGTGACTGCCCTCACCTGCTTGAACACCAACTCTTAGAAGGCGTTTCCTCCAGTCCCCTTTGAATACGAGGCCTCTATTCACCATGACTATTCTGTAACACAACCATGACCTTTCACATAGTCTTGATGAATAATAACAAAATGAAATCCAGAAACTAGAAGGAGGGTATAAACTTACAATCTATTCAGAAGAGTTAAACTAATCATTCCCTTAATACGTCTGTTTGTTGTGCTCTCCCTACAGAAGGTAGATGTGAATTAATGATAAATTTAGTAATTTCATTAAATCAATCCCACACTTTGATCCATTCATGTGCTTGGCTATGTTGTACATAATAAAAAACAAATGAAGTTCACTAAGTCATTAGTATGCAACCTGAAAACACGATTTCAAAATTACCTTGGTTGCTATCATTTGGAATTCCTGCTTTAAAGAAGCAATGGTTGCCTTTTAACTGCAAGATATCATCTGGAAGTTTGGTGACCAGAAGTTCCACAGTGAGAACACTCAAAAAGTTCAAGAAAATCACCTCCATTCAGGCTGTTCATGTGTTTATAGATTTGAGCACTTTTCCGATGGAAGTCAAGATGCTTAATTGATATTCTAAAGGCCCATCAGGTAGGCATCGGCCATAGAGAACACAGTGCAGTATGAGGCCTTCCGGGTGGGACAAAGAGTAACCACATGAAGCTACCTTGCAGCTACTCTGGGTCTTTAAAGAATGAGGCTCGGGGCGCCTGGGTGGCTCAGTTAGGCGACTGCCTTCAGCTCAGGTCATGATCCTGGAGACCCAGGATCGAGTCCCATATCAGGCTCCCTGCGGAAGCCTGCTTCTCCCTCTCTCACTCCCCCTGCTTGTGTTCCCTCTCTGGCTGTGTTTCTCTCTGTCAAATAAATAAAATCTTAAAAAAAAAAAAAAAAAAAAGAAGAAGAAGAATGAGGCTCTTGTGGGGCCTTGGCAAGCCAGTAGTGAGCTAGCAAAATTATAACTTTTTACGCTGGATTTATTGTAGTATGCAGTGGTAAGGAGGGGGAAAAAAAACGGAAAAAAAAATCCCTAAATCAATGTACAGACTGTAACTTATCCTCTATATTAGGGGGGCTGGAAGAGGAATGATTCAGTTAAGTGTGGTTGCATGCAAAAAAAATTCAAAGGAGGCTAACTTGCTATTCTTCCATAATTAACAGAAGCCATAACATATTCCTAGACTGAGGTTTCATCTCCCGGCTGGCCAGGGGCAGAATCAGCATTTGTCAGGGGCCTCGCCCACGGGCCCCCGGCACCCGCAGGCCAGCTGTGGGAGGGTTAGTTCAGGCAAACAGCTGCTAAGGGAGTGGGGGGAGCTCTGCTGGTCTGGGGATTCCAAGTGCTCTCTCGATCCCCTTATTCCAAAAGCCCCCCTCTTTGACGGGCTTCTCTGTCAGTGGACAACACGGCTGGCATCGAGTGCATGGGGACTGGAACCGATTCACGTTCTGTGACACGCTGGACAGTCCTCACCCCAGGAAGAACTGGCCTGCCCCACTGGCAACAGCGCCCCTTCAAGAACGCCGTGCCACGACGCTCCTGGAGTCTGAAGCCGCCCTGAGATGCCTCACCAGTCAGTGTTGTCAGTGGTCTGAGGGGGCATGCAGGTGGCCGGAAACTTCCAGCAACACTGGTGTCTAAGTGAACATACATGAGTCTTTTCTTAATGAACACCACGTAGCTAACAAAAGGTGGACCCATTCAAAGACTTTACCAAATACTTAAGGATAAAAGGGAAATAAACACTGGTTGAAACATGAAACTCAACTGTCCAGCTTCTCTGATCCCAGCTTCTGGTCTTGAAGACGGGCACCTACTGACACAATGGCTCAAAAACACCACGGGGAAGTCAGGGCTTAGGGAATCCGCGGTTCCTGTGTGGGACAGCTTCAGTGTCCCTCATGGACACCCCCTTGTCCCTTCTTCCCTGCTCCCGATACACATTACATCACAGCAACTGCATCCCTGTCCCCCCGTTCAGTAGGTCCAGCCAACGGGAGCCCCCCACCCCCACCCCCGGCAGGAGACCTCCACCTGAAGTTACCACAGGTGAGACGTACTCCAAACTAAGTCTGGCTCTGCGGGAAGGAACAGACGGCGTGATTTCCTCATGATTTCCTCTTGAGGCACAAGAATGGCCCCCCCAAAACAGCCCTGGCCGATTCCCAGATCCTGGGATTATGTTTCCACATAAGGCAAAAGGAAGGCGGACCCTAAATGAGGGAGACTATCCTGGATCATGTGGGTGGGCCTGATGTAATTGTAAGTGTCCTGAAAAGTGGGAGAGGGAGACAGAGGAGGTCTCCCTGAGAAGGAGCCGACTCACTGCTGCTGGCTGTGAAGGCAGGGGAAGGGGCTACAAGCCGAGAAATGCAGGCGGCCTCCAGAAGCTGGAAAGGGCAAGGAAACAGGTTCCCCTAGAGCCTCCAGGAAGGAAAGAAGCCCCGCTGGCACCTGGATTTGGGCCCATCAGATCTCTATCACACTTCTGACCTCTGGAAGTCTTGTGCTGATTTAAGCCAGTGGCTTCATGGTATTTCGTCAGAGCAGCAGCTGGAAACGAATGCATTCTCTAACTCTGCTTTTTCCTCTCAGGCAGATCGCGGAACTTCCACGCGCTTCTGATGCATCCCTTTGTAGACAGCCTTTTCAGGAATACACCCAATTCCACCCATTTTGACTCGGCGCGTCTTAGAACCCAGAGTCATCTATGTGTGCCTTTTTTTCCGCTAAAGGAAAATTAATCCTTTTCCACTCTTAGCTCCAAATAGAGCCAAATTTATTAAAACCCAGAACCCGTCTATTTGTCAGTAACCTATTCGTTTATTTCTTTTAACAAACAGCGCACTTGCTATACTACATTTCTTTCTCTACCTCAAAGGCCACTAGGCCAACCAGCAAGTCAAGAGTATTAAGTCAGTCCAAAATGATGACACCTGGCACACACTTTTTTAGAATATTGTTTCAAAAAACTAATATTACGGTAGTAGAAGGGTCCTTTCTCCTATTCTTACCTATGCAGCATTTTTTGTGAAGCTACTAAACGTATACATAAGAAAGCTGTTTGTTTCATAAAATCCGTGATGTGAAACTTCAGAAACTTGGGGCGCCTGGGTGGCTCAGTCATTGGGCATCTGCCTTTAGCTCAGGTCATGATCCCAGAGTCCCAGGATCGAGCCCCGCATTGGGCTCCCTGCTCGCCGGGAAGCCTGCTTCTCCCTCTCACCCACTTGCTTGTTTTCCCTCTCTAGCTGTGTTTCTCTCTGTCAAAGAAATAAATAAAAATATTAAAAAAAAACAAAAAACAAAAAAAACAAAACCCAAAACCTTCAGAAGCTTTCTGGCTACATCAGATGTCAGCCTTGGTTAGAAAAGTGTTATTTCAGGGTAACCCAAGTAGACACTGTAAAGACTAAGCAGCTAGGTCCTTGGAGCTGTGTGTGTAGAAGACAGCACTGCCAACCACGGAGAACATGGAAGATGGGGGAAGACGGTGAGTGGTCAATGAGCAGGGGAAGGGGGTGTCATGGAAACAGAGCCTCACCACAGGTGCCCGAGTTCTAAGCCCAACTCTACCAGTCAATGGCTTCATGCCCTTTAGCAAGTCAACCTTTCCTCTGAACCTCAGCTTTTTCCCATCCATAGTGAAGGAAACTAGATCACTTTTAATAACCCTCCAGCCCTCATGTTCTGTGGGTCTATGAAATACTGAATTGGAAAGTATTTCAACAGGCTAATCCAAAGTTAGGGGAGGATGATTATAACTAGCCTTAGCAATGATCACTCATTAATTCTTTCAGTCAACAGTTCCTGAAGACAACTCTCTGCCAGGCACTATTTTTGGTGCTGGGAATAAAATGACGATTAAGATACCTATCCTTTCCCTTGAAGAACTTAATTATTTTGAAGAGAAATATATATTAATTTGTTAAAGAAGTTTACATGGGCTCCTTTGGGGACACAAGAGTATTTGATTCTAATACTCCTGGAAAGGGAGGCAATAATCATGCTTGATAAATGTTGCCTTTACAACAATTCTTTACCAGGAGCCAGTAAAACAAAGTGAGACGGTTGGTTAAAAACAAAAACAGAAGCAGGTCATCACAGCCCAAATGATTAGCGGTGATATCATTCTTTACCGATTGCTATGGCTGAGCAAATTATCAAATTATCAGTTGTATATACTAACTGCATCCACGACAAAATAATCTAATCAGGAGTGCTTCTCGAGAAATTTCACACAGTAGCTTTCGGTTGTGTACAGCAAATGAGTTATAAAAGGAATATAAAAATAAAAAGTGAGTGTTCTAAAATATGAATTAAGCACCACTCTTTTGAGTCAAGAATGAATCTAAGCTCAGAAATTAAAGGATACAGAATTTGGTCAATATTTTGTCTACATTAAAATAAAACCTTTTAAAATAGAGACATATAAGGTTGTTCTTTTATTAAAAGATAGTAGTCCAGAATTTATTACTTTTCTACAGTAAATGAATACATGGTCTTTGACGAACTATATTCATGCTTTGCATCTCAAACTGAGAATCAAAATGTCTCCAGAGTACATTTTAAAACAGGAGCTTGAAGGAATGTACTAGTTGGAAACGGAGCCCTTTGGTAAGCCGGAGTGTGCTCTGAACACCCTTTCTCTGGCTCTCAGCTGTGCAGACATCAACCGTTATCATCAAGCCGAGACCCCCCTTCAAGGCCCACTCAGCTCAAAACCCACCTCTTCTGTGAAACCTTGTCTGATCATGCCAGCTCCCCAGGGCCCATACGCTCAGACGGCAGTGACCGCCTCTGCCACTCATTTGGGCTTCTCAATAAGCAAGGGCTTTTTATGCTGCTGGTTAAGCTACTCATTTGTATTCCTTCAACGAAACTGAAAATTTCAGAGATGCCAACACGAGATTCCAAAATTCTCTGCATCACAAATACCGTTGCCTTTTTCTAAACTACTTCCAATTTACGTTATTTTGCTCCTTGTAAACCATGTACAATCCTCCTTGAATCAAGGCCAAGTGCAAATAAAGAAATAAAGAAACCCTGATAGGGACTAGAAATGTGATATAGGGTCTTTCTTAATAACACATCATTAATTGAATGAGTTAAAGTGTTGCAATCAAATCATCATATATTATGATTACATACTCATCTGAAATAAACCCCAAAGTGTGTGACTGGAGAGAAGTCAAGCAGAAGGAGGGCATCGTTGGACTCGATCGAGCCCACGGTGCAAGTTCATCTCCAGGTGGCCCTCAGGAGGACAAAGGCAGTTTTCCTTTGTGAATGTGAGGAAAAGCTACAATGGCTGGGTGTGGAAGCATCGCACACAAGAGCAAGCACTGAGGTCATTAACTGTAATTCTAAACTGAAGTCTTCTTCACGAATTAAAGTTCTGTGCCTTTGAGAACTGGTTCATCCAGTCCATATTATTCCTAAACATGGCCTTATGGGAGATGACCAGAGACGGGTCTAAGAGAATATTCAGGAATAAATAAAGCCTTTCCAAGTAGGCTATGAACACAAATCACTTATCAACATGACCAAAAATTTAGTTTTGTGATGCCAATCTATGTAAAATCTTCCAGCCCTCAAGCACAAACATCAGCCCTCTCATACCTTGATACCAACAATTTTGCTCCAGGGTAGTCAACACTCTGACTTCTCTTGTCACAGATGCAATAAGCAGACACATGAGCATATCTTCTTATACACCTTTGTCTTTGCAGATATATATCAGGGCATATATAAATCTATAATACCTAGGTATCTTACTTAATAATAAAAATCGTAGCAAATTATAGGACTAAACCAATTTAATCTCAGGACTGTTCTATGGTTATACTTTTCAAAAAAACTCCAAATTCCATCCAAAACAAATGTTTCTAATGCTTATTGGTCATCTGTTTTTTTTTCCCATCAGCAATCATGCTTTTCAAACAAAAAATCAACTCTCATTGGAATAAACCAAACTTTGTGAATTACAAATCAGAGGTACCCACTGATTTATAGCACAATTTGATCACAAGGCTTATCTTTAATAAGGAAACAGTTTATTCAGTTTCTTCTTAAATGATGACATCTCCCCAAATCAGCATTAAGTATATAATTTAACTCTTTAAGAAATATGAACACTAGATATCAGGAGACAAGCTGTATTTACTGACCTCGTCCATATATTTCATATTTTAAACAATATTATTTCCAACTGTCTCCCACTGCCTGTCACTATTTGACATAAAATTTTATTTCTAAATAAACTCATCATGTAAGCATTCATTCTATCATCATTCTGATAGGAAAAAAACACAAAAAACTGACATTCAGGAGAAGAAATCCAGCTGTATAATTTGTAGAACAAGCCTGATTAAATGAAGTCAGAAAATTGTATTTTCTACTCTTCAATGTTAAGCCATTTTCTTTCACAGTGGAAACAATGGGCACCAACCCTAACTAAGCACTTCAGGGAAAAACATTGGGGGACGAATGATAAAATTAAGAGGTCACAGATGCCTGTGTTGATCACAGCATGTCACGGACATATAAAATATGTATTAAAAAGATAACTGGATGCACAGAAGTATAATCATTTGGGTCAAGAAAGCTAAGTAAGCATAATCAACTTATGAGGAACTTTGTATTTATTCCCTCTTGGAATAATTTAGTTACCTGAATCGCTAAACAACCATATTTCCTACATATAAATGTAGAGAATACAGTAGGAACTAAATTTTACTAAATAGTACTTTACTGACATCACTGCCTTGCTGAAAAATTCATAACGTCTCCCAAACTCTTCTAGGATAAGATCCAAACCTCACTGTGAAGACTCCTTAATTTGGCTACTTCCTACCTATACAAATTTATGAACCACTATCCCTCCACAGGCCTAGCATTCACCCTCCCCTGAAGGATCTTACTTCTCTGTCTATGCTCGAACCCCCCCCCCCTTTCCTGGAATGCCCTCCCTACTCCCCATCACTCAAGGGCTGACCTAAAGTCCCTCTTCGCCACCAGGGTCTTCTGACCACTCAAGCCAGAGAAGACACTGAGAATATTCAGAATTTCTATTTAGACAGCAAAGGGATGTATTCTAAATATTTCTATGTATATAAAGTAGATCCTCTTCTGAGCACAGAAGTAGAGAAGACTTTGTCTCTGAGATCTCTGAATCACCCAAAGTCACAGCTAGAACAGGATAAACAACTTCTCCCCTCCATCACTTGGTTCTTTTCAGTGACTCCCGAAGGTAACATGAAGGATATGACAGCTTCTAAGATCAGGGTAAATAAATGATCTTCTGGGTCAAGAAGTCTACAAGAGCTTAATCAGCTAATGGAGAATTTTTGAACAGTTTCCTTTGGGGATGGTTTAGTTATGTGATATTGGCAAACACAAATGCTACATAAAAAATGGGGTCAGAGGAAGCAACTGGAAATGTATGTATAGAACATCAGAGGAAGTTTGATGCCTTCTTTAGGTGCTACCTTCCTACCTACCAGTGGCACCTCAAGGTGCACACTTCAAATGGGCACATTTTATTGAATGTAAATTATAGCTCAAAGTCAAGTTTTAAGATAATTTTTTAAAGCTTAGTTTTGAGGGGCGCCTGGGTGGCTCAGTTGGTTAAGCAACGGCTTTCGGCTCAGGTCATGATCCTGGAGACCCGGGATCGAGTCCCACATCGGGCTCCCTGCTCGGCGGGAAGCCTGCTTCTCCCTCTCTCAGTCCCTCTGCTTGTGTTCCCTCTCTTGCTATGTTTCTCTCTGTCAAATAAATAAGTAAAATCTTAAAAAAAAAAAAAAAAAAAAAAGCTTAGTTTTGACTTTCCCTACAGTGTAGACTATAGGTTATCTATGGTACCTAAGCAGCTAAAAAGTAGTAGTGTGACAATTCCATTTACTTTTTTCTTGTGATACCATTCTATTTTGTTAAGACATGACCTGTGGGTTCCCCAGAAGAGGATGATAGTTCTCTGCCCAAAACTAGACCCTTCCTGAATTGTAACCATGACTCACTACCAGGATGACGCTTAGGAACCAGAGATGAGAAGAGCCAGCCCAGTGGCCTGCTCAGATGACATGGGTTAAATGTGGAGATCAGGAAAGTTATTCTCAAAACAACCAGACTGGCTCAAATTTCTCACTGCTTTCTTCATAAACAGGGCTCTTGGGGGAGTGGGGGATGCACCTGGGTGGCTCAGTCAGTTAAGTGGATGACTCTTGATTTTGGCTCAGGTCTTGATCTCAGGGTTGTGAGAACGAGCCCCATGTCAGGCTCTACGCTGAATGTGGAGCCTGCTTGGGATTCCCTCTCCCCCTCTCACTCGGCTCCAAACCCCAGCGCACACTCTCACTCTCTCTAAAACAAACGAACAAATGAATGAATGAATAGGGCTTTGGGGGTTTTCTCTGATAGGAGTGGTATACACAGGAAGGGGAGACTTGTTATAAAATTAGAGAAGTCTTCAATGTGCTACATTATTTTGATCCCTTCTGTCTTCTTCAAAGGTAAGGTATGGAAATACTGCCTCTTGGTGGCTTCCCTCTCTCCATAGCCTCATCTTGCTTTGCTCCCAGGTTTTGATGCCATGATCAGTCCTCCAGATGGAGTGATAAAGATGTGTCAGTTGTCCAGAGTGTGCTATAAAAATATCACTCATTTCTGGTCAGTAATAGAACTGCAAAGTTTTATACCTGAGTGGACAAATGTGAAACCTGTGGTCCTTTAACATCAGAAGCCAGAAGCCATAAGAGAAAAAATACTCTTACAGGACAATTTGAGATTTTCTGATTATCTGAACCAACAGTGAACTTCCCCAGGATGTGTGTGTGTGTGTGTGTGTGTGTGTGTGTGTGTGTGTGTGAACACACAAGGGGCATATGCAAGGGGCAAGAATGAAAGGGAAATCTCTATCCAAAAGTTTCGATAAAATACTGCTTCGCCCTAAATTATCTCATGTATCCTGAATTTAAAGTTTTATTTTATCTCAGGGCTAATAAGAAATGCATTTTAGTAGTTCCTCCAAAGCAAATAATAGCATAGTATCCAAAATGTTCTGAAGGGTAAATTATTACTCATTTATCAAATTCTTATAACTTCTTGCTATATTATGTCTTACTCAATATTTCTTGAGCATCCACTTAGCCATGGCTAAGCAATCAGGAACTATATGAAATACAGTGCAAATGTACTATAGTTTGGTTATAAAGCCTGCCCTAATAGTAAAAATCACAAAGTAAAAGCTACCTGTGCTAATTCCCACAGTCACCGTTAAATTACTGCAGGTTTGAGTTCTTGGAAGCTTTTAAAAGCCAAAAAATAATTTCTCTTGTTTCTATTACCATTTCTACTGTGGCTTCCCCTTCCCTGGAGCAAGGGAAGCCAAGGGTTGGGTTCGGAGGGGGCACCATGTCTGGGCTTGAGCCCCCATATGCTGAATGTGTGTGTGATACTGCTCTTCTGTTTAAGAAACTATTTCTGACTTTCGAAAACTCATACCACACACGTGTACTTCACATGAGCTACAGATTACAAAGCACATTTTAACACACTACAGTAAACTCGGTTCTTGATCACAAAGTTGTGTCACTGGTGGAGAAGAAGTTATCCTTCATCTCGCAGATGGGGAGAACACTGAAGCCCAGGGATATGCAGACCACGTCCAAGACTGCACACATAAAAGACTGTCCGGATTTCTGACTCCTGGTCCTGTGCTTTCTGCAGTATACCAGTCTCTGTATGTGTACTACACCGGCACACGGAAGGGGCTTATATACACACAGAAAGCAACACAATGCACATAAAGGTCATGCGCACTGACAGCTCTCTCTCCCAGGGGGGAAGGACTAACGGGAAAAGAAGAACAGAAAATCCAAGGTGGAATCTGGCAGAAGAGAGATCTGGCTTAGAGGAAAGTTAAGAGGATAATTCCGGGTCATGAGATTGTTCCCACAAAGGCACCAGAGGGAGGGAACAGCGAGCGAAATTGCTTTGCTGAAAGAAAGAACGTACTGGAAAGTGTAGTAGAATACGGTTTTGTATTCCTCCCTTGGGGTCTAATCCTGAGGCTGTTACAACACTCCAACACCCAACTCAGCCGAAGCTAGCTGGAGCAGAGAGACAGAACTGCAGGAACGGGAGCTGGCAGATGTTTGCCCGCACAGTGAGCAGCTATCTGTTTTCACATGCAACGTACAACAGCTGATACCACTCGTGGTTGGGTGCAGGGAGGAAATGAGCCTTATTGTACTTATTATCCTTCTCTGAGGCTTGACTTTACCTCCAAGGGAAATAAATGCTTATGTACTCTCTAACAGGGCTGATGGCAGAGATGCCCATTTATTTTATATGTATTTGCAGCGCTCTCAAGAATTGAAATGTTCCCCTCAAATGAAAACATATGTAGGAACCAAATCACCAAGCTGCTCTTCTCTTACTGCACATAATGCATTTAGGAGTTTACTGGCAGGTGTTTCTGTGTCGGTGGCATTTCCTGAGATGGAAGAAGAAGGAAGGGGTAAGAAGGGCCAGGAGGAGGGAGCCGGGGAAGATGAAATGAAGTCTGGTGGGACACAGTGAAAGGAAGCCACACACACTACTTCTGGACCCAGGTGATAAAGAGATGTGAGATGTCCAAAAAAGCATCTGTGTGCCAAGGCACCAAACAAATTAAGGACATAAAACATGTCTCGCGTTTGTGTTCAGATTTCATGACATGGGTGGGTCCCACTGATGTCCATACTAAAGCCTTCCTTCATCCCTTTTTCTTTGGCATGCAGCAGCCAGCCAGCCTGCAAGAGGCACACCACGCAGTGCACCAGGCTCAGACCTCGGATATGTCTGTCTTCACAGTCCCGCTTCCCTTCTCTGGAACCTTCTACTGTTTCTGGCCTAAGCATGAACGCAGGGCAGTGACCCTGCTTCCAAGGTATTCTACCTTCCATTCCATCTCCCTCCTATCACCAGCCCCATCTCGATCTAGTCCACCTTAACCCACTACCACGGGATTTGCAGATAAAACCAGATACCAGGGACTTCAAAATAAATGAACTGGTCATTTCAAGGATTTGAGGCTATCTAGAGATAGCCTTTGGGGCAGGAGGGTTTCCCATGCCCTTCCAAGCCCCTTGAACTTTGGTAACCATTTCCACTTACAATCAAGAATGGCTAGGCGAAGCAACCCATCCAAAGTTTAAAGTTCAGTGCGATTTTATTTGATCCACTAAGATTACTGAAAACCAAATTCTCTGGGTAGGCTTGAGTAAATAGCAAAGGGGAGAAAACGAGACAATTTCATTGTTGCGTCAGATAGCTAATGCCAGTCATACCCCTCAAATATGGAAAAGGTCAGCTGGCTACCCGACATTCTAGAACTACTTCCATTTGTGTTAGAAATTAAATCCTCTGCACAGTCGACATAAATGTCTTCAGTCAAAAGGGCAAGGGGTGACACTAGTCCACATCTTGCTGTTAGAATAAGTATAAATGCAAACATAATTTAACTTTTTACCAGGCTCAGAAACAATCAGCTGTGCTAACTATCCCCAAAGAAGGCAGGGACCACCAGCCAGGCAGACAGGCTATTAGGCTGAGAGCCCGAGTATTCGCTGGAGGCAGGTCTATCCACTCATCGGCTAATTACTTTATGGATATGCTTCCCGCAAATATGATCTCCATGGAGCTCCCGGGGATGGGGAAATGCCTTGGAAATTGTCCACTTTTACAGATCAGAGCCAAGTTTAATGTCAATAAAGAGCCTCACAAGATGAGCTCATAAACCAGAGACCCCTTTTCTGGTAATTAGAAGGAGAATCACAGAAGCCACAATGCTGAAGGCATCACTTTATACCTCAATCATGCAGACAATGAGAACTTCTGTGGATGACAGAGCAGGAAGGCCATGCGAGATAGATAGCCAAGCTCATGGAAGCCGAATAATATCCAATGAGAACCTCAAGCCCCACTGTCCACACCACAATCAGACCAACTAGCTTAACTCACCATCGCAATGTTTCATGTGTATGATGGCAGGGAGGGGGTGCGGTAAAGAGGAGGAGGAGTGGCTGAAAGGAGGGAGAGGAAGAAGAGAGAAACCTACATAGAGAGGTGGAAGATATGTAGCCGAGTCTCCCAAAACCCAGCCACCACATACTACTGTCCAGTTCCCCCTGTATCTGCCTCCCTCCAGGATTACCATTCACTTATTTTTAAAAGACACCTTATCCATGAAAAACAAATATCCCATTCCAGATATATCTGCTAATAAATACCGAGTAGTAGAACAACTGACTTTCTTCAATAGCCCCCTGAGTGGAAAGAGGATGGGCTCAGGACCCCAGAGAGCAGAGGCACAGGGGAGGCAGAAGGCGGTCTCTTTCCACCAGCTGACTCCAGGACAGGATGCAGAGCTCGTGTCCAGAAGGGCAGCCACGTGAATGACCGAGACAGGCCCAGGTTAACTTCCAAGCACCAACCACAGGACTGTCGGGGTGACCTTAGGAGAGTTACTTAATCACTGTGCTCGGGAGTGGCCACAAACCTCCTTTTCACAGTGGTTGTAGAGAGCAAATAAAATAACATACTAGAGCACTTAGCTCTTCTGCTCAATAAAAGGTGCCTATTAGAGTTGTTGTCACTGCTGTTGTTCTTTTAAGTCTAAAATGAGGACAAGCAAACACAGTTCCCATTAAGGACTGCCCGAACCCCACTGTTTTCAGCTAATGAATATTAAGGGATTTGCTTACTAGGTATCAGGCATTATCCTAAGCCCTGGACGTTAATTCTCATTTGATCCTTATCTCTTCTGAGCCTTCCATAGCCCTATAAGGTGAATATTATTACTATCCCCATTTTACAAAAGAAAAAATTGGGATTTGCTCTGGGTCATTTAGTAATAAACCGGTGAGCTGGCTTCCACTCCAACCCCCTGAAAGCATTAAAAACTCTGGAAGACAAGAAAGGAGGGCGAGCTCCCTATAAGGGTGACACCCTCAAATTGACATTCATGGCCTCTTAACCACAAAAGAGGGCCTTTAAAAGGCCAAACCAGACTAACTGAGGAAAAATCAATTGCAGTAGATTTTTCTATTGTACTTTTAAATTAAATGTAACAAATCCTTTCAACTAAATTTGTTTTCAAGATATCAGCCAAAAAACGCACACCTGGAGGCACTCGTGATTAACCACTTTCAATAGCGACGCTCCCAGGAATGACGATGACAAGTATTTGCATTTTTCTCCCGAATACTTCTAATGCTTGCTTGTAGACCAGCTCTCTCCAAAGAGAGAGCTATTCCAGTATTCTGTACTGTCATATAATTGGTTTATATTCCCTATTCCGTTTCATAGAGACTGCCATTATGAGGGTTATTAGTCTCACCATTCTTTCATGAAATCTGTTTTAGCATCATGAATACCAGGTATGATGATCTCAGTGACAGAAAAAGCTCCTTCAGTGTCCCATGAGATGATGAGTCTTGGTTAAAAACCCACCAGTTCTTTTCAAGGGACACCTGAAATTTGGAGTTGAACTGCTAACTGACAAGTGAATATATTTTCAAGTACATATTCTGTGGATTTGTTGGGACCATTGTAGTGTTTGTTAAATTACGGGACTCTGCCAAGTGGGGAAAACACAGGTGGCTAACACATGTCTCCTGTCTGTCCTCCCCAAACGAAGCTTGCTTGAAGACAGGTAGGATACAGCAAAGTAAACTGCCTCACTGAAACATTTTCACATAAAGCTTTCATGGTCCCATTTTGTATACTTACACAATCAAATGGGAATAACACGTTTTCCTTGAGATGGGGCGGGAGAAAATGGTCTCAAACCACCCTGCAAACAACACAGGCCCTTCTGCAACGAGCGCTTCCTTTTGTCAATGAAATTCTTATTTACTGCCCTGCAGTTCCTGTTCTATGACTTCCAGTAAAGGAGCTCTGATCACTCCCTTCCCTGAATGTCAACTGCATTTTCAGTCCATTCTACTGAGGGAAGCTCAACTTTGAAACCCTCTCCCACACACCAGTGCTTCCTCATTGGACCTGGACGCCATACTTGTAATGGACGCCACCCTCTTTGCCGTGAGCCTCCTTGAGCACCTAAGCAGAGAAGGTCTCGTTTTTCCCTCTTACCTCAGTACCCAGCCCATGTTTAGAACACGGCACTATGATCAATGAGGATTTGTTGACTGAATGACTGCTTTTATTTAATCTCTACCTGGTGTGCCAGGTCCCACGTCCCCAGGAGTAGGACAGGGATAAAGTTCTGACTCTCTGGTGGGAATTATGGAAAGCAGTTGAGGAATTATTATTACTCTTTTTTTTAGAAACCTTTCCAAGTATTAAAAACCACAATTTGGAGCATCTGGGTGGCTCAGTCGGTTAAGTGTCTGATCTTGACCTCAACTCAAGCATTGAACTCTGGGTTGTGAGTTCAAGGCCAGCACTGGGCTCTGTGCTGGGCATGGTGTCTACTTTAAAAAAAAAAGAAAAAAGAAAAAACCCACAGTTTACCTCACAAGGTTTAAATTCAATCTAGGGAAAACTGGCAGGGTAATGACAGAATGGGGAGGAGAGAGAGAGAGAGGATAGGAAAACTATAAGCTTTTAATTCAGAAGAGGTGAGGTCTAGAGGCACGTTTGTGCCTTATGGGCTCTATGGCTTGGGCAATGCAATCTTCACGGGCTGGGCTCTGGGACTCTCAAATGGGGATCTTAATGTCTACTATGTATGATCTGGAGGGCATTTAGAAAAGATGTATTTATTTTAGAGAAAGTGTGTGTATGTGACAAGGAAGAGGAGCAGAGAGAGAGAGAAAAGCCTCAAGCAGACTCCCTGCTGAGCACAGAGCCCAGTGCAGGGCTTGATCCCCAAACCCTGAGATCATGACTTCATGACATGAGCTGAAACCAAGAGTTAGATGCTTAGCTGACCGAGGCACCCAGACGCCCTGGATTTGGGAGGTTTAAATGCATGGCAATTCCTGGGCCATAAAATGCACTAAATACGTTGGCTTCCTTGCCTTTTCCAGGGCCACTTTTCAGCTTCCAATTATCTAATTTAAAGAAATTGTGAGAATCAAGCTCCTGGCTAGGGTCGGGGGGGGGGTGGGGTGGGATATAAAAATTAAGATCTATGACAGTGCTATAAAGCTAAACATTTGAGAGAGAAATCTTAATGTTTTTAAGAGATTTTTTTTTAAAAAGATTTTATTTATTTGACCGAGAGAAACACAGTGAGAGAGGGAACACAAGCAGGGGGAGTGAGAGAGGGAGAAGCAGGCTTCCTGCCAAACAGAAAGCCCAATGTGGGACTCGATCCCGGGTCTCCAGGATCATGACCCGAGCCGAAGGCAGTCGCTTAACCAACTGAGCCACCCAGGCGCCCCTTTTTAAGAGATTTTGAGTAATCTTTTGAGATAAACAAAATGATGAGTCTGAAAAGTAATCACAATTGAAGAGCATCTGAAAAATGAGGATAAGATCATAGATTCAAACATAATTCTAAAATACCTAGTTTTCCTTTTTCCTGTGGCAAATCATTCTTTTACTTTTATATTTATTTACTTATTTATTTATTCATTTTTTTGAAAGAGAGAGAGAGAGAGAGAGAGAGAGAGAGAGCGAGCGCTAGGGGAGAGAGGAGGCAGGTCAGAGGGAGAGAATCTTAAGCAGACCCCACGCCCAGTGCAGAGTTCCACAGAGCTCACTCTCAAAATCCTGAGATCACCACTGGAGTTGAAATCAAGAGTCACATACTTAACTGGCTGAGCCATCCAGGTGTCCCTGTGGCAGGTCATTCTTCTACTGTGCTTACTGAATGTTAGGTTGTTTTTACTAGGCATGTGCCTTTAAGTAACACCTGCTGAGACTGAGGTAAAGGGCAAATTCTAGCACTGATGATTATTTTCTTGACAACCATTTGGTAACTAATAGGTATTTGTGAAAAAGGCCCAAAATATTTTTTTAGATTACACACCATGCTTTCATTGACTTAAAAAAAAAATGTATTCTTGCAAAGTAGCCATTAAGAGGCAGATCTAATAGTGAGATTTAACAGAAAGATTCAGGTTATCTACAAACAAATCAGACCGGATCTGAAAAATCTCATCTAACCAGTTCACTGAGGCTGGGCCCAAATTCTGCATTTCAAATCCAGCTAAATGCTGCTGCTGGGCTTGAAAGATTACAGTATTCTCCTGGCCTTGTGCAGTTGTCTGATACGTGCACTGCATTTTCCTCCAAAGACAACACAGTTCTATAATTCCTGCAGTGTCCAAGCACACCCCAGCCCATCAATGGGCAGAAAATCGATGATTGCCTCAAAGGGAGGTGACAAGAAATTGTCTCATAATTGACGGTATTTATAAGTGTCTTTATCAGTCAGTCCCTCCAATGAACCAGGAAGGCTGACAGAAGCACTGTGGCCCTGGGAGAGGCCCTCTGGGGTGGGGACAGAGCCCAGCTCCCCGCGGGCCAGGCTCCCCGCTACGCTGTCGCTAGTTCATACCAACTTGTCCCCAAACTGCCTGTGGCTCAGTTTCCTCCACAATGAGAGAGAGCTGAGAAGGATGTCCTGGTCAACCCTTTAGTAGCTGGGGATTCATATTATTTGTTATAGTTCCACCAAACTCCAAATGGAATTATTTATATTTTTTCTCACGTAGTTTTGATTACAACTGATAAGCTAGCTGTTTCTCTGGACCATATTTTCATTTTAGAAAGTCTGCTCCATTAATTTCATAGTACCCTTAATTCTACTGAGCTGACTGTGAAGAAGAACTGTCATTCATCACGCAGAGTTTTTTGTTACCTCTGGAACCAATTCATTTCCCCTTAATTGACCCTCACTGACCCACGTATACATCGAATGTGCTTTGTACTTTTTGTAGCATGAAAAGGACATGTTACCCAGGGTCTGCCTCTGCATGACAGCCCAGCAGTCAAAGACAGTGCTCTAGAGGACCATGAATGAGGTAGGAATGGGGGGCAGCTGACACCTTCTAGGTGGGTGTGTGTGTGTGTGTGTGTGCGACTGTTCTCTTCTGTTCCTGGTGTGTCCCTCCCAGGCATGGGTCAGTGTGCTGGATCCCTCCCTCCTTTAAATATCGTGGCCCATCACCATCTCAATGAGGTCAACATCCTCCTTCATTCTGCACGTGTCCTACCCCACCTTACACCATTCTGTTCCCATAACATTGGTCATCTTCTAACACACTAGGTAAATTGTTGCATTGTTTATTTTCTGCCTCTGCCATACACACACACCTACAAAGACACACACTACAGTGTCAGCTGTGCAAGGCTGGGACGAGGGGTCCTAGCTGGCTTGCTCACTGAGGTATGTCAAGCACCCAGAACACTGCAGGGCACATGGGAGGGGCTTAAAATCTCTTTGATGAATAAATGGTGGCCCTTCGGCTGGTTATTTTTTAACACATGGAATAATTGGATGGCCGTCCCATACACAGCCTATTTTCTGCCCAATTATTGCCTTTCATCGAGTATTTACGGACATGAACCAAGAGTGTGCACAGGATGCATGCTCTGAGACTGGCTGCTGACTCATCAGCTACCCCAAATTATTGTAAATGGTATTTTGAACATATAGCCAGGTCTTTACACAGAGTTTAGTGAAAATCGGACCCTGCTAAGACACGAGTCGATCTGAGGCTGCTTTCCCTTTCCCAAGTGCTACACGAAATGGAAAAGTGTTATATGAAATGGGAAAGGAGAAATGCTGTTTGAGAGTTAACATTTCAGTGATCTAAATTGAACCCAGAATCCTAGAAAAATAAGCCACCCTGGAGAGCACCGTGGCAAAACTCTGACCTAGCAAATAAACAACTGCTAGTTTCTCTAAAGGTTACTGTCCAACAAGGGTAAAAGGTTCTCAAAAACTTCATCACAGCCCTGCTTCTATTAGTGAGCAGCTAAACAACAAATGATTGACAATGTGAGTTGATCACGCAGCTGTTTCTAGCTGTACACAATGGGAAACTGCACGACCATGAGCACAGGGCTACAAGAGAGGGTCAGATGACATGGAGAGGCATTCACAAGGAGGTTATTGAAAAGGATGTACCGAGGGACGCCTGGGTGGCTCAGTTGGTTAAGCAACTGCCTTCGGCTCAGGTCATGATCCTGGAGACCCGGGATCGAGTCCCACATCGGGCTCCCCGCTCGGCGGGAAGCCTGCTTCTCCCTCTCTCACTCCCCCTGCTTGTGTTCCCTCTCTGGCTGTGTTTCTCTCTGTCAAATAAATAAAAATCTTAAAAAAAAAAAAAAAAAAAAAAAAGGATGTACCGAGATCCAATACTTCATAAGACAAAGGAAGAGGAAAAGCATATGAAAAAAAGACTTGGATCTATTCCACGAGGATTCATGGTAAGCACACCGGGAAGTGACGATTGATGGAGATTTTCCCTTTTTTTCACTTGTATTTTGTTAAGTATTTTTCTAATAAAGAAAAACTATGCTGAAAGTGCCCGTGTGCAGATGAGAGGCCTAAGAACAGGGTCCTGATGGAGAGCACGACTGAGCACTTATCTTCCCGACGTTCACTGCATTATCATACATGGGGGCACAAGGGAAGTGTGTGCACTTAGCACCCTCATGGGGAAAAAGCAAATTCTTGAATCCAAAGGCAAACATTTCAGTTCACGGCTTATTAACCCAAGAAACTACCTTATGAGAGAACAAAAGTGATTAGTAAAATCAATTAAGAGGTGTAGGTGACTGGGAAAACATAGCAACTGGAAACAGAAGGGGATGTGGTTTTCTCATCCGAACGGCTGCAGTTACCCCCCGACCCCGCTCTTAGGGTCAACACCACGGTCTTTAGGTCTTTACTTGGACCTTCTCCACAGCGAGCCTGCAACCTCTGCCCGGGGCCAGGGCTCAAACCCTGCTACGTAAGGGAGCCTCAGGACCATTTCAGCAGCATCTAAACCACGATCTAAACCGATACTTCATTCACCTGAATTCTCGTTGCCGGGTTCACAGACAAGCAGTGAAGAATCGGGCAGGGACCTCATGTGGCTAGGCTGAGGAACAGTGGCTCCTTGCCACAGAGAGAAAGAAGGTTCTTTTCAGTGCTCGGGTTCTAGTGGGCTTGCTTCTGCCTAGTGTCTCTGCATCAGCCAGGAACCTGGGTATGAAAAGTCCTCAGTCTCTGAGGAAAATCCATTCCCTTCCATGTCATGCCCATACCTTCGCTCTCAACCCCCTCTAATCCCCAACTGCGCAAACTCCTGCTCCCTGAGCACCCCCCACCAAAATAATCACGATCATTTCTGAAGGAGAAACTACCAGCTCGAACACTGTCGTGGGGCTCTCAAATTCTCCTCAGGACTCTGGTGTCTCAGGAAGATGGGTGTAGCTGAAGATAACAGGATGCCTTTGATCTACCAACATGCTCTCAAACAAACCTGGAGGACTTCCCTGACAGCAGATAAAATCTCTGAATGGAGGGTTGCTCTCACTGAGAAGCGAATCATGCAGCCGCTGTCAACAGACAGCAGCTCAAGAACGAGCTCCAGGCTACTAACACTTCTGCAGCTTCAAAAACACTCTCTGGGTAGAACTGGGGGAGGGAAAAAAATATATATATATATTATATATATGCATTTTATATATATATAGTTTATGTATATACGTATGTATATATTCCCTCTGTTAAGTTGTGTAGGTGATTCCTCTTAGCACTTGCTTCTGGCAAGTTCCTCTGGGGTGTGAAGCCTTCTCCTCCATCTGCCTGGAGAGCTAGCAGCCTCTCGTCAGTGTGCTGGCCATTTTGCTCAATGTCTCCATTCTGCTGTATCTCAGAGGAAGAGAAAAGGCGAGCGATCAGGAAACCAAAAGGGGACTTTTTGAAGTGGGGGGTCAGGGCCGGAGGGGGATATAAAGCAGAAGAGAAAACAATGGAAGAAGCAAGCTCCAGCAAAAGTGACTCTCCATAATGCTGAACAAGGAGGGAGGCATCTCCATTCGGGTTGCAGAGCAGAGCTGCCTGGACTGTGTGTGCTCGGCCCCACCCCATGATAAAGCCTCAACTCTTGTCTGAGCCCCTTGCTACCCATCAGTGCTCTTGGGAGAGCTCCACGTTGCTCGGTGAGGGCAAGCTGGTGCATGCAGTGGTCCCCCACTCAAAGGCCCGTTTCTGTCGGCACTCCCCGAAGTGTGAAAGTCTCCTTTAACTAGGGCCACGGCCCCAGGGCACCACAAGTCAAGAAAATTGTCAGAAATCAGCCATCCCTAGCAAGGGTCAGGGGTCAGGATGCAGAGAGGGAAATTTTGAGGAGACAGAGCTGTTCTCTTGAAACTTCTGTTCTTGAATGAACAGAACAATGTGAAGATTCTTCATGGTGGCGTAACTATTCGGCTCTGACTTCCGTTCTGCTTTCTTTAAAGGCAAAAGACCGCAGTTCATTTGTTTCCTAAGCTGTTCAGAGAGCAAAAAATCATGGCAGCTGCTTCCAGGAAGGGAGAAAGTGTTGTAAGTGAGAGGAATTCAGTACATCCACCTGTCCAGTTTTGCTGAATCAGCATGGGAAGGATGTCCACCTTCATACCACACTGCGGCGGACCTTGTCTTAGCGGAATAGCAGGTGTTCTAGGATCAGGGTGTTCGTTTACAACAAGGAGACGCTGTGTAGTCAACAGTGAAAGATAAAAGCAACATTTCCAAGACCCCAACTTTGAAGACGTGGCCTCTTCCCCTGCTCTTGTCATGGAGCTAACCACACTGCTGAGAGAACAGACCCCCCTGGCTCTCTGGTGTCGTGGCACTACTCTGAGCCTACATCAGAATCATCTGAAGGGCTTGTTAAAACACAAACTCCTGGGCCCCAATGCTCCTGAGTCGGTCCCACCCAGGATGGGGCCTGAGAATTTGCATTTCTAACAAATTGTGGGGTCACCCAGGATGGGGCCTGAGAATTTGCATTTCTAACAAATTGTGGGGTCACCCAGGATGGGGCCTGAGAATTTGCATTTCTAACAAATCTAACAAAGTGATGCTGTGCTGGTGGTCCTAAGGAAACCCTAATTCCAGAACCGCTACTCTGGCACAGTTTTGAAAAACAGTGGGTCCGGAACAACTGGGTGGCTCAGTTGGTTGAGCTTCCAACTCGTGGTTTCAGCTCAGCTCTGGATATCAGGGTCGTGAGATCAGGCTCCACATCAGGCTACACGCTGAATGGGGAGCCTGCTTAAGATTCTCTCTCTCCCTCTTCCTCTGTACCTCCTGGGCTCACTTGCTCACTCTCTCTAAATAAATAAATAATTTTAAAACACTGGGTCCATCTAACTTACCCAACTGCCATCAAAGCCGTCCCAGAAAAAAAATACACTGGAACATCTGCTCCTTATTCTTTTTTCTTTTCTTTTCTTTTTTTTTTTTTTTAAAGATTTTATTTATTTACTTGACAGAGAGAAACACAGCTAGAGAGGGAACATAAGCAGGGGGAGTGAGAGAGGGAGAAGCAAGCTTCCTGCTGAGCAGGGAGCCCGATGCAGGGCTCGATCCCAGGGATCATGACCTGAGCTGAAGGCAGATGCTTAATGACTGAGCCACCCAGGCACCCCGCTTCTTCTTATTCTGTCTAGACATACATTTGGTCACTGACCTCCTGTACCCACCATTAGGTCAAGCTTCCTAATTGTCCATCATTGTTCCTCCCTGCCACCTCAGAGCCAGAGCACACAAATGTTTTAGGGGCGGCTGCAGCCTCGAATCACAAAAGCTGATGAGAAGAATATGTCTCTCCCATTCCTGGTCCTCCTTCTCCAACCAAGTTTTCATAGCTAGAATCCCTGAGGGTCACAGAAGAGTGAAAGCTTTGTAACAGACAGATTTTGATTCTAACCCTTCCTTACTGCTTTGTAGTGGTTGTTCCTTGGATAGGTATACCACCTCTGAGCTTCAATTTCTACATCTGTAACACAGAGCAAATAACACTTACATCCTAAAGACTCTGTGTAAAGTACCTAGCACTCATCTTGGCTCACAGCAAGCCCACGATGACAATGGTGGCCGCTGGACTTTTCCTGTTTCTGGAAACATCAGGCAGAGGGCAGAAAAGCACTAATACCAGACAATCATGGACTGAAATGGAGCCAAAGCTCTAGTAACTCATTAGCCATCTGATCTTTGAAAACCTATCAACTTCTTAAAGCCTGTAAATGAAGGCAAGAGTGGTACCTACCTGCTGGCTTACTGAAGGCAAAAAAGACTAGATTCTTGGCCCATAACAAGCTATCCAAAGTTAGGGATTATCACTGTTACAATAACAGAAGGGTTGGCATGGTTCTTAGAGATAACAGAGTCCCACATCTTCATTTTGTAAGTAAGAAAACCGGAGTTCCGGGAAATGGGCTGATGTGCCCAAGGTCTTGGCCTTTTCGAACCTTCCAAGGCTCACACCCACAAGCACAGCTCATTCTCAGGAAGTCAGCATATTCAGAGGCAGGAATGCCAAACAAGCCAGGTGCAGAGGAAAATAAAGACGAAAAGGAAAACAAAGTCCCAAGAAAAAAACTGGAATTCCAAGAGAGCATTCCTGAAAAGTAAGGACTCGGTATGTTTTAATACACTATTTCCTTAGGGGGAAGGAAGAGAAAACAAACAAGTAAACACCAACAGGGTCTTCCCTCCCCCCTGCATCTGCTTAACTTTCCTGAGGGTTAAACTGGGTTTTAGGAACTGACTTTGAAAACAGAGAAAAAAAAAAAAAACACAAAAAGTGTAGTAAATTATATTTTTACATTTTCCCAGGAGTTATGGTATTCTACATTCACCACCAACACAAACTGTGCCTTGCCTTCATGATACTGAAAACACCAGCCCTCAGATGTAAGGTTACTGTGTCATTAGGGATGAAGCAGAAAGGCCTTGTTTTCAAACTCACTAAAATCATTCATGATTTTTGGACAACTTATATTCCCCTAAAATCATTTTTTTAAATGGGAGTGAAAAGAGAACATTTAGGAAGAGGGAGAAAAAAGAAGGGATGAGAACTGTAGTGCTGTGATTTATAAATAAGAAATACGTATTGGACCTTCATCTCCGTTCCTGGCACAGGACTCTTAAAACTTGGAATTTCCTAAATGATTACGGACAGTAAAGGTGAAAGAGCTTTCGTTAGTCATGACAAGCCCCCTCCCAGCACACCGGAGTAGATGTGAACGAGTGATTCTTGGAAAGCCCCCAGATAATCACAGGATGGGGCTAGTTGCTAAGGGATCCGACCATATGTTTAGAGGATTGGAACTTCCAGCCCCCCAACTTAATCAATCACCAACAGTTCTATAATTTAACCAATCATGCCTACATAATGAGAAGCCTCCATAAAAATCCCTAAAACACGGGGTTTAAGAGCTTCCAAGCCGGTGAGTGTGGAGGTGTAGGGGGGTGGCATCCCTGGGCAGAGCCCGGAAGCGCCGTGTCCTCTTCCACACCCCTGCCACGAGCATCGCTCCTGTCCGCCTCTCCCTCCGTTACACCCTTTTAAAATGAACCGGTGATTTTGGAAGTAAACTTTTTTCTGCATTCTGTGAGTCACTCTACGAAACATCCAATGACAGGAGAGGGCTGTGAAAGCATCTGGTTTATAGCCAGTGGCTCAGAAGCCCACAGACCTGGATTTGTGGCCGGCATCCGAAATGGGGGGTTGAGAGCCAGACTTGTAGGACTGAGCCCTTAACCTGTGTGGGCTGGACACTAACGACAGGTACACAAGTGTCATAATTAAATCGGACTGGAGGACATCCAGGTGGTGTCACCGAGCTACTCAGTAAAGGGGAACTCCTCCACCCCATGTTTGGTCATGTTTGGTGACCAGAAGTAATGAGCAGAATATAAAGGAGAGAATAGGAGCTTTTCCTTTAAGGATAAAACAAAAAGTGATATTATCTTGGCAATAATATGTCTTTTGTTGAAACTAGATTCAAATTCAATAAACCTTGATATTAAAAGAACATAAAAATCTTCCCCTTAAGGTTTAAACTTTTAATATTTAGTGACCTACTAAAAATGCTATAATATACCATCCTCCGCACTTAAAAAGAAAGGTAGTGCTATTTTTTTTATTTATAAAATTATATTTGGAGAAACTTGTCAGAAAATATATTTACACAACTTAATTAAACTAAACTTTTTAGCAGTGACTATGTTCTTCAGTAAAAGAGGAAGTACCTTAGCTGCTAATTTCTAATATCCAACCACTTCTCTGAGAAAGTCAGGGCATTATGAATTGCTACAATGCGGGAAACAGCCCCAGAGACTCCTGGAATGAATTCTGAGATCTTCTTAAAGACAGATTCTGTTGGCTTAAAGCAGAGGGAGATGGCTGGCTACTGGGAAAGATTTTGCTGGGTGGGGCATTCCAGTTTTTATCCTCTGATGCTACGAGACAAATGAAGAGAGTAAAGAATGTAAAATAAACTTCACTGAGAAATGAATATTGTCTGAGGCTGGACAGTCAATCACAGTGAAAAAGGTGCTGGGGAGAGCTAGTTCCCCGTGAGCCCGGGGCCTGCCTGCTAGTAGCTTAGCAATAGATAAGGCTTAGCAAAGCATCCACTCCAACCGTCCAAAGACAGAAGTTGTTGCAGAGAAAAGTTGAGTGATGTCTCCAGCTTCAACTTGCTCTGACTGATGACAGAAGGAATAAATGAATCCCAATTCCTGAGCATTAGCAGATATACGTCATACTACTAAAAACGGAAGACACATTACCTACGTCCCAACATAAAGATCTTAAGGCAAATTCACCTATTCTTTCAGTCTATAATTTTAAATCAAAAAGGATTTAATACTTTTTTTGGAGGGGGTTTTATCACAGATAGTAAAGAAATCGTTTTGGGAACCTGGTCGCAGACTCATTATTAGGCTTGAAATACATCATCAGATTGTTTATTACTTGCTTGCTTCACTCCATAAACTTCTATCTGCTCTGAAGATAAGTTTTCCATCTCTAGATGTGGTTTGGGGCCTCATGCACACAGAGAGCAAAGGCCAGCGATGCTGGGGACACTTGCTGGGCACACAGCTACTGGATTCAAGCCATCAGAGCTGGAGATTCAGAGTATCTCTGAATGCCTGTAATCCTCCCAGAGGAAGTACAATTCTTCTTATTCATCTCAGTATTATGTATTTTTCAATAGTATATATAACAGTAAGAGGATATACATGATACATGCTATATTCGCATGGAACAGAGTTAATAGAATATATTACATTTAATCATATACAGTGGACCCATAAACAACATGAAGGTTAGGGGCACCAATACCCAGCACAGTAGAAAATCTAATCATAATTTTTGATTCCCCAAAACTTAACTACGAATAGCCTACTGTTGACCAGAAGCCATACTGATAATGTAACAGTTCATGAAAACACATTTTGTATGTGATATGTACTATATACTATATTCACACAATAAAGTTACCTAGAGAAAATAAAGTGTTATTAAGAAGGGCGCCTGGGTGGCTCAGTTGGTTAGGCGACTGCCTTCGGCTCAGGTCATGATCCTGGAGACCCGGGATCGAGTCCCACATTGGGCTCCCTGCTCGGCGGGAAGCCTGCTTCTCCCTCTCTCACTCCCCCTGCTTGTGTTCCCTCTCTGGCTGTGTTTCTCTCTGTCAAATAAAAAAAAAATCTTTAAAAAAAAAATGTTATTAAGAAAATCATAAGGAAGAGAAAACACATTTACAGCACTGTGCCGTATTTATGGGAAAAAACCTTGCATGTGAGGGGATGGCTGTAATTCACACTCCTGCTGTTTAAGGATTAACGGCACTCCAGAACGGCACTTCTCAAAGCATCATCTGGACCCCCCCCCCGCCCCGCGAAATGGCTGAGACCCTTGCAGAAGGACAGGGAGACGTGACTCCACTCATGATAACACTAGGGCTCGCTGTGCCCTTACTGCCCCCACTCGCCCACGACTGTGCAGTGGAAGTTTCCAGAGGCTACAAGGTGTATCCGACGCCATCGCTCTGACGGCTGATGGGATGCGCGCGTTCTGACAGTGGCTCGGTCTCGATTTCGTGGATATCTAGGAGATATCCATGGATCTAGCCCACAGAAACAAAAGCCACACTGGAGTCCACAATAATTTTGGACTGGACAGTTAGAGAATATCTACTCTAGATAGGTGGCAATAATTCCTCCTGCTGAATACAGATCTCGAAAAGCTAATTCTTGGGTGACGTCTGCAACTCTTATCCTCCAGAATGAGTGTTCCCAGAGAAGAGAGATCTCATTAAGACTGTAAGGCAGTACCAGCTCAGCTCAACAACCGGGCAGAGACAGGAAGGAAACACCTGGTTACCTCCAAGAGTGGAAACAGTTTAAATGTCTATTAAATGTCACCAGTCCCCTAATGCTTCAGTATAAGATGACTCTATCATTTAAACCTAAAAATACTTCTTTATTTTTTAACTTTTTAAAATTTTTAAAAAAGATTTTATTTATTTATTTCAGAGAGAGAGAGAGATCACAAGTAGGCAGAGAGGCAGGCAGAAAGAGGAGGAAGCAGGCTTCCTGCTGAGCAGAGAGCCCGATGCGGGCCTCCATCCCAGGACCCTGAGATCATGACCTGAGCTGAAAGCAGAGGCTTTAACCCACTGAGCCACCCAGGCACCCTAAACCTAAAAATACTTCTTTGGGGTTATCTTACGGCTGGAGTTCTGTCTGCCTTATTAAAAAGAGTTCAATCTTGAAAAAAAAAACAAAAAACAAAAAACTGCCATGGAGTCTGTTTATTCTGTGCATGGGACAGTGGCCGGGAAGAATGCCCACTTTTGGAAAGACGTCTTTGCGAGGGTTTATGAGAAAGATAAGGAAACTAAGTATCCCTGTAAGCCAGAACCCCAAAGTGGGAGCCTCCAGATTATTCGCTAAAGTCCCTGAAGAGTCTGATGGATCGGAGCACTAAAGCCACCCGCTCCCTCAGAGAGAAGAGTGCGGAGAAGGAAGAGTTGTTTTCAGCATCAAATCTGAAAACGTGAAAAACTTGATATTCTACCCCTAAGCCTCAACCCCTCTTTGTCACTCTACGTTCTTTATGTTCAGTTTCCTTTAAAGTACCGCGTACCAACTCTTCAAGCAAAGGCCTCAAAACAACTTTTGATTCCTTCCACTAAGCTGTTTACTCATTTTGGACCTGTTCCTAGTATCTTGCCTTTGTCTGTAAAGATGGCATTCCACACATCTTCAGAATATTTTCAAAGACGGATCATTACCCCATGCTTACTGACATAATACTGGTCCTTCCAGAGCCCATGGCTCACCGCAAGTTCATTTCCAATTTACTATCTCCGCTAGACCTTTGACACTAGGCAGCGATGTTCCTTGCTTATTTTCTCCTCCTTTTATTATCAGAGTCTCTAACGAGTTCTGCTTGCAGCATTAAATCAGTTTGCTCCTCTTTGTCAAAATAAATCCATTTACTTCTCACCCAGGGCACTGCTATCTGTATAGCTACTTTTTTGTTATTTTTTCACAAAATCTTAAGTTACCCATAGCCTAGAAATTTTAATAAACTGCCATCTCATCCTATCTTGGAACTTTTGTCTTGCTCTTTAGAATAACTTTCTATTTATGAGATGTTTCTGTCAAAGTCAATTTGTATTAATTTTACATGCAGAAATCATGTAAAATCAAATCACACACACTGAACTACAACAGGCAAAACTACAAATCAGTTGTCCCTTTTCTCTGCTCGCTCACAAAACACATAAAAATGAATCTTCCTGATACACACTGGTCTGTGTGCTTGACATGCTTCATACTTTTTAGTTTTCTGCTAAAATTTTTATCCAAAATGTTTTTTTCCCCAATGCATACAATATTGTCATGGAAATAATGGATCTTATTCTGTTATTTGTACATATCTTTGCATTGGTTATTTGGGTGGGTGGGAAGAACTTCATTCTCCTGCTAGAGTCCCACCACCACCAGTCAGACCCGTGGGAAACTTCATACATTTGGCCAAACCATCCGGCATTACCTACGCTGTGCCTCCGAAAGCTTTAGCACCACTCATTTCCCAAAGCCTCTTATTACATCCTGAAAACAGAGGGAGCAGAAAAATACGTGAATCCGGAAAGTGTCATAAAACAGCACTGCACCAGAAATAAAATTCTAACAATGACAAGAACGCACTGAGGAAAGGTTGATGTGGGATGCAAAGGCAAAAGAAAAATTAAATTTCCTCCCGACTTACAGCCCATTGACAAATCCTTGGAACAGGCAGAGTTCCTCTAGGAGCTCAGCTGCCTCCACGTTAATACTTTGCCAAAGGCAAAAGGCAATCTTAGCTTAACATTATCCCAAATCCCCCTTAGAGGATCCTGGAAGTCTTCTTTAACATACAAAAATTCCTTTCGAGACTTTCTTTGTCTCTTTTGGCAATCATCCCCCCAGGCATATGGTCCACCCATATACATCTAAAGGGTCTGATGACTGAGGTTTTATTAGACAATAATAAATGGCCTTTTCCTAACAATAGCTAGCCCCTCAGGGTCCTGGAAACCTTGCTCCCAAAGGACTTGATGCCTAGAGACTTACCCTCTCCCTAACCCCCTCCCAACTTCAAAGCATGTAATCAGTCACCAGTGATAACCCCAGTGTGGTTCCTTCTGCTCACAGCTCCTGACTCATGCTTTAATAAAACCATGTTTTCACACCGAATACAATTCAAGAATTCTTTCTTGACCGTTGGCTCTGAACACCAACATTTCCTACATCAAGGTGATCTGGAACCTTGTACCCCATCTTCCAAAAGAGCCAAAATCTCTGTGCTTGGAATCATCTGCCCAGAGGCTGGTCAAATGAGAATATCTCACTGGGCAGTTCTGAGAAAAGAAGACAATGCTTTAATTTCTATCACCTGTCTTCTTTACTTGTCCTTGTTTCAGATTCTCTAACTTTCTAATGCATTAACATAACGTTCAAAGATAAATTGCACTTAAATCGGCACTTCAGCAAAAAAAACGAGCAGCTTTAATTCTTATTTTGATTTTTTTTTTTATGGTAACCACTTGTCATTTTTTTTTTCTTAATCCTCATACATATTCTCAACTAAATTACTCTAATCTTGCCTAACCTCACTGGCTCACCCCATCACACATTTTCTCTCTCTATCTTTTGTACCAGCAGTTCTTATCTTTTCTCTGAAAGTTTAAATAGATTCTGAGTATCTTTGTTGAATTCCTTCCCTTGCCCAAAATAGGTTTTTTGGTTTGGTTCAGTTTGGTTTGGTTTTATGGGGGAGAAAAACAAGTAGGAGATAGAGAAATGGTTATTTGATTTTATTTTTTTAAAGATTTTATTTATTTATTTGAGAGAGAGAGAGAGAGTCGGAGCACAGGCAGGGGGAGTGGCCGAGGGAGAGGGAGAAGCAGGCTCCCGCTGAACAGAGGGCACAACATGGGACTCGATCCCAGGACTCTAGGATCATGACCTGAACCAAAGGCAGATCCTTAACCAAGTGAGACACTCAGTGGCCCCAGAAATGGTTATTTTAACTTTAAATCTTAAAATCTAGTACTGGAGGGGCACCTGGGTGGCTCGGTTGGTTGGGCAACTGCTTTTGGCTCAGGTCATGATCCTGGAGACCTGGGATTGAGCCCCACATCAGGCTTCCTGCTCAGTAGGCAGGAGACCTGCTTCTCCCTCTCTCACTCCCCCTGCTTGTGTTCCCTCTCTCCCTGTGTTTCTGTCAAATAAATAAATAAAATCTTAAAAAAAAAAAAATCTAGTCCTGGACTCACCTGGTGCCAGCACATTTATCTGGAGAAAAGCCAGGGGAGGGGCTCATTTCCCTGGCACCGCGCCTCCCGCCATGGCTCTTTTTATAGGAATGGTGCCTGCAAGCCGTCATCCAGGCTCCAGACTCCGGGCCTTGCCTTGGCCATTTCAGTGAGGGCCACTCAACAGCCCCAAGGAAAGGGAAAGAGGGTCGTTCTCCTTCCACCTGCCCTCCTGGATACGTGAGGTCATAGCTCTGAAGAGCACAGTGGTTCTTACAACGGGGGGGCCCGTATGCTGGTGAGACGGCCCCCACCAGTGCGCACGGCTTTTCCAGTGTGGTCTGGTTAGAGCGTGTTCCAAAATCCCCTTCCCTCTCATTTGTTACTGTTTTTGTTTGTTGTTTTTTCCCCTCCAGCACATTTGGAATCCCTGTGGTAAATCCCTTTGATCTAGAGCTCTGAAGCCAGGTGTCACCCCAGGCATGAAAATAGACAAGGAATAAGCCTTTAATTACCAATTTCACCAAATGCTGCCTTTTCTCAGAAGCCAAGATTCTGTCCCCCAAAAGCTCTCCTCCTCTTTCGTATGCTTTCTAATAGGTCTGGAAGCACTGAATTTGGAATTTCAAAACGTACTGGATTCTAGTTTTGTTTGTCCTTCTTTGGCATCTAGAGAATCTTAAATCCAGCTAGATTCCAAGACTGCGGAGCTCTGTAAGATGCGCTGTCCCACTTGAGACCTCTATCTCCCCCCTCATTTTCACAGCCAGGCCTTTCAGCCTACGATCAGTACCCCCACCTCCTCTCTCTCCCCAGCCCCTCTGCAGCCCTCTGCTCAGCACACACATCTTCTACTGCTCTGCGTAACCCATAAATACATTCGGGAGGCTCAGGGCTCTCATACCCACTACAACTCATCATCAGGTGCCAAGGGAACAGAAAGAAGTCTTCGATTTACAGGCGCAATGCTGGTTTCCATTACATCCTTGCTCGTTTCTTCTAGATCAATGCCCCTTTTCAGGGCCAGTGTGTGAAGAGATATGATGTTTTATCTTTCAGAAGTGAGTTTTGTAATCACAGCCCATTCAGTGATATGAAGTCTCCCAGCGTTGCAAAGAGTGCTTTTTAACAATAATCACGAACAATGTTTTGTTAAAAACCAAAGCTCAAGACCATTACTGAATACCGACATGACCTGGGTTTTATTCTGTAGGATTACTGATGTGGAAATCAGACACGTGCTAGCCATTCTTACTTAGATAATACTTCATTTATGGGGCATGGATAAGAATCTCTGAGGGGATTAAAAACATGAAATGATCTCTCTTATAGATAATAATTTAGTTAATAATACAAATTTTGAAAAGAAAGAAAAGCTCTTCTAGTAGGATGTAGGCATATTTGATGTAGTTACAAGGGCCTCCCACGGAAGGGCTAGTCTCACTGTTCCATCCACCTGATGGATGACCTACAAGGCATGAAGTCAGGGGTGAACGACAAGGTCACACAAGTACTTGAGAGTACAGGGTACCTGTGTGGTACCTTGAGAAGAAGTCAAGGCAATTGGGTCCTGGCATTCGAGCCATTAAATTTCACAATCCTGGCCGATGTGTGGCAGAGGGAAAGTGCGGTCTCCCTGCTCCTGGCCCAGCTGTCACCTTCTCCTGCCCTCTCTCCCCACAGTGCACCGTCATAACCTCCAATGTGTTCAAAAGTGAGGGCTCTGCGGCTCTCCTAATCTTGATCACGGCCCGGCTGAGCAGGTATCTTAGTCTCCCATCTCAGGGTTGAGAACAACGTGGCCCAGAGAAATTCTCCAACAGTCAGGAACAAAGCTAGCATTCCAACCCAGGTGTGTCTCATCTCTTCACTCTTGCTCTTTCCAGAATGCCACACCACTTGTGCTGTTTCTCTATATTAACCGTACCATACAGCTAAGGGTATTACTAAGCCCTTAAAATATCAATTACATTTTAAAGATTCCATTGAAAAACCAACAGCAAAAAGCTGCATGGCTAGTAGTAACACACTGATTACATGGAATTATCCTGAATGGGTCCACCTGTATCTTGTGATGAGAATAATTTTTCCATTGATCATAAGCATGATTTCTCAGAAATGCTTATTTATGAAATAAACTTAAGAAGAATGGGGTGCCTGAGTGGCTCAGCCAGTTAAGCGTCTGACTCTTGATTTCAGCTTGGGTCACGATCTCGGGGTCACGAGTTGGAACCCTGTGTCAGGCTCCGTGCTCGGCACCAAATCTGCCTGGGCTTCTCTCTCACTCTGCCTTTGCCTCTCCACCACCGCCCCCACCCCCACAAAAATAAATAAATAAATATATTTTTTTAATGAAGAAGAATATTAAAAACATTTATGACTACTTACTCTGGGCAAGGCACTCTGGTCATTGCCTTCCGTGTATTATTTAATCTTTACCCCATGCATTAGCTATTTCTCAGCATCGTTTGCCTTTAACAGAGGAGGAAACCGAAGCACAGGGAAGGTGGGCCCAAGACCACAGCTAGTAAATGGCACTGTTGGTATACACATCTTGGACCATCCTGCCAGGACCTGACTCAGGGAAGTGACTCTGGTTACGTGGACCACAGGGAGACGAGCTGAGAGGAGAGGTGGAGACATGCCCGAGAGACCTGTCCCCTGGGCTCAGAGTCCCAGCCCCTCAGAAGAGTAGGGAAAAGCCAGCACAACCATCTGGCAGAAGTAGAACTCTTTCTTTACACCTTCCCTTCCTCCTTGTGAAAGATGGCAAGGACTAGGAGGACTGGGCAAAGACATATATAGAAAATTCCTAGATTAGACAATACCTAAATTTGGGGAATTCGTTCCAGGAGGTACGATGAGAAGTGAGGGACGCTGAATAGAAACCTGTTCACGGCTTTATATACAAACAAGTGGGTTTGGAGGAGGGGGGGAGTTATTAGTATTTTATCTAGTTAATCCAGTATCCCTATTTTGCCATTCCAATTTTAGTACATGTGCTGCCAAAGCGAGCACCATTATCCCCATTTTAAAACACCAGAAATTACAACCAAAGAAGCTGATTTTGAAACATTTGTAAATCACTTTAAAAATCTCGGTAGCTATTTCCTTTGAAGAACTTCAGAGCTCAGTCAACTTAAAATAACCACTATGAAAAATTTTAAACATACATAAAAGTCTGGAAAATGGTAAGATGTATTCCTATAAACCCTCAATGAGCATCAATGCCTTTGAAATTTTTCTGCTCAAGTACTGTCAGAGCAAGTCCTACTTGTCCTACAGCTGTCCTTTACCCTTACAAGCTTTAATATGCATCTCTAAAAAAAAAAATGGACATTTTCTTATCAAATGTAATCTTGCTAAAAAGCCTGACAAAACTAAAAGTAATATCTTGGTATGGTACCTAGTCCAAATGGAGACATCACAGCTTATCTAAAACTTATCTTTCTTGTTCCTTTCTTTTTTTTCACTTGTTTTGTTCAAAACAAGATCCAAACAATCAACACGCAATGCATTTCTTCTCTTTAGTTCCTTTCCATCTATATCAGCCCCCTCCTCAACTTCCCCTATTTATTATGCCATCAACTTAAGGAAGAAACTAGCTCAAGTAAAAGCGTTTTTATTCATTTCATGCCCCCAGTTATTTACTATGCACGTCAGACTGGACTAGACTGCTAATTGCTATCCTCAGCGTAGGTTTCCCAGTTCCCTCCCTTTTCCACCCTCCAGAAGGAAAACGGCTACACATGACACCTATTACAGGTAGCTGTGTTTTGTCTTCCAGAAGTTATCTACATTAGGAAGGACTAAGCATGCCTGTTACCACAATGATCCTTAATTACAGTGGGAAGCACACTGAAGTCCTCTTTGAGCGACCGGTAGGAACCCAGCCAGCCCACCCCTTTGCACCATCACAAAGGAGGGATGGGCGCCCAACCTGCGTAATTCCCTTGAGCACAGAGCAGCCCATTGTTAATTGCGGAGTTGGGGGAATTAGTAGGCTACAGGAGGAAAATCAGTTTGCTGCATCACAGAATGTGCTCAACTTACTCTCTCTGTCCAGGGTTTTTAATTATTTATGATGAAGCTCTGTTGCACGTTTTGTAATAATAATGAACTCTTCGTAACATGAAACCTCAGGGCAGCAGGGCACCTCCAGTAAATCTTTGCTGAGAGCAGAGGAAGGGAGCCTGGGCCTGTTACCAGCTTTTGGCAACTACTTAATGACAGTCAGGTCCACAGACCAGAAGGGGAGAAGTGACCGACATTGAACGGCACATACAGTTTCGTCAGTAAAGCCACCAGTGGGAAAGCAGCTCTGGAGCTGAACTCTGCCTTCCTCCTCCTGTTCTCCCAGGCTTGCTTGGCCTGCCCTTCGGCACTGGGCTTGTGCCAAGGGTTGATGAGCCCTGACTGCTGCCCAGAGCAAAATTTCCTGTGGGTATGTCCCCTGAGAGTCTCATTAAGATTGCCTCCTTTTGACATTCCTGCTTCATACTCTATGAACTGAAACATCCAAATGGGTGTATGTGAAGCAAGTGAGGCCACTCGGATGCAGGCCATGGATGGAAGTGTCCGTGACTGCAGGGTCCACCAGAGGAAGCTGGGAGGTCCTGGGGTCTCCTCACTCTGGTTCCCCAGCACCCCACAGTTACTCACTCTAACCCATTATCTTATTTCAAAGATTACCAGGATCCCAAGAAAAATTAGTGGACAATTTAAAGACTTCATCTGGGGGGCGGGGGCAATCCAAGGGGCGCCTGGGTGGCTCAGTCAGACTCTTGGTTTTGGCTCGGGTCAGGATCTCAGGGTTGTGGGACTGAGTCCCGAGCTGGGCTCTGGACTCAGTGCAAAGTCTGCTGGAGACTCTCTCCCTCTCCCTCTGCTCCTCCCCTTGCTTGTGCGTGCTCTCTAATAAAATAAAATCTTAAAAAAAAAAAAAAAAGGCAATCGAAGACATGCTTCATTTGGAATAAAGCAAATGAATGATAAGAAGGACCAAGAAAGTGGGATGGGAAAAAGGATTTAAAATTATCAAGTACCCTAAATCTATGGGAAAGTGACGTCTTTAGAGGGAATAAAATCAGCCACTATTAATTGCCCAGAGGCTAACTATTGCCTCACTGGACAATCCAGGCTGTTCTCCCTCTTCCTCTTTAATTGGAGGTTATTATCCCGCACGCTGGGCATTTTATTTTGTAGTGCTGATAAAAGACACAATACATTTCCCCCTTGGTGTCACCCCTCTCCAACAGCTTCTGAGCTCCTGGAGGGCAGGTAATGTGCTGCTTTCAGCCCACAGGTTTGCACACAGTAGGCACTCAATAAATAAGAGCTATAGCAAACAAGCCTTAAAGGAGCTTCTCTGTCCCCGTTCCTCATCCAGGCTACTGCCTGTCCAGGGTATAGTGCTGCTTCCCCCATTGTCACACTCACTACGCTACAGAGGGACTTGACCATGGTCCTGCCGTGTCCCCAGCTAGCAGTTCAGTCACTCTAGGGCTGCTTACTTGTTAGTTACATACAGATCTTCTCCATTTATAATAGGATAATGTCGTGACCGTGTGGCTGATTGCGATGGGCGGCCACTGAGCTGCCCAGCGGCACAGAAGAGGATCATACCACATACTGCTAGTCCGGAAAAGATCAAAATTCAAACCCTGATTTTTGCAGTTTCTACTGAAAGCCTATTGCTTCCACACTATCACAAAGTTGAAAAGTCCTAAGTCAAATAATCCTAAATTAGGGACTGTCTGTATATAATTCTTGGTACAGTGCCTGGCACATTAATTACCTTGAATAAAGGGATAAATGAAGAAGACAATGAAATTTATAGCCCAAAGCTACATTTTTTTAAAATGAATTACATGTAAAAAAAAAAAAAAAGAAAGAAAGAAAAGAAAAATTCAGTGTTGACTCCACAACTCAAACCTACTGTGAGTTTATTATGGATCTATCTAATATTTTTTTCTACTTACTTAAAATGTATATATTTGGGGGATTTTCTTTCATACTTCTTATAAAAATAGGATTCCATTACACATAATAGTTTGCAACCTGCTTTAAAAAACCTAATAATGGATGTATCTATCACACAGGATTTGCCCATTCTCCTTCATTGTTTCATTTCAGCTGCACGGAATTCCAAAGAGCGGCTGTGCCCTAATTTAATAATTACTTTATGGATAGATTCTTGGATCACTCCCAAGTTTTCACTACTACAATACAATGCTGTACAGAACCCCATTCATTATTAGTGTGTGTGTGTGTGTGTGTGTGCGCGCGCGCGTGCGTGCACGGATGCTGCTTCATACCGGGCACTGTATGGGCCAGGCCCTAGGGATATCATGGTGAGCAATTACCACCGTGCACTCAGGAAGATCAGAGCTTGTGGAGAAAGGTGGGTTTATTCCAAGAATCACACTACCAAAGATATAATCATGAAATGGGACAAATGCTCGGAAAGAGAGGAAAACACTCATGAGAGCATCTCATAAAAGAATCTGGGAGAATAGGGAGGTGGGCAGCAGGAACCAAAGGGCTCAGTGCAGCACGGACTACAGCAGAAGTGAAAGTCGGTCCAACTAGACCTCAGAAAACACTGGTGGAGAACGGTGTGATTGCACACTTAGGAGCATCTGAGTCACACATTTATTTCACAGATCTGCACGGAGCACATGACACGTGCACGGGACTGTGCCAGGAGCTACAGATCCAACAGGAACAAAACAGATACAATCCCTGCTCTCCAAAGCTTTCATTCCAGCAAATTCTTTGCAAAAAGAAACTGCTAGCTGGATGAGAGAATATAGCTTAAGGTTCGTTATGTGCTGCCCAACTGCCCACTCTGGGGTCTGGCCAGCCCTTCCAGAAGCCACGTGTGCAATGGGTGAGCAGCCTCCTTAGAGCTCCTTCTTGACCAAATCAGGTTCCTTGGTTCAACATCATTCTTTACTAAAAATGTGTCCCTCCTGCTAAGTCAGTCAGGGATGCTGGGGTCACGGCGCTGTCTCGGGCCAGAGGGATGCCACATTCTGACAGAACCACATGCACAAATACGACAGTCACAAAAGACGCTGCAGATGCTCGATCAGGGGACACAAAGACATTCTACTGCAAAAGCAGCTGACTGCTAAATGAGATTTTGGCCCTCTCCGGAGATGGATATTATTCATGTTATACTTATTCTCGCTTTTCAAGGGAAATTGAGCAACGGCTGCATGGAACCTTGCTACCCAGTAGAGCGGGCTGATAACATCCGCCTGTGGCTAGATATGGGGCGCACGGCCCCGCTGGGCAATCGGCAGCAGTTCATCTCGCGTTTGCTCGTTTGCTAATTCCCGGTTATCAGCACCCCAAGCAATTTCCCCCTCATTCTCTCCCCACAATCCCGACCCCCTGCTTCACTCACTCACCTCCTTCTCACATGATCCTGCTGACCGGTTCTGATGAAACTGATGAAACCTGCCTGTCAAAAGCTGCCTTCCTCCCTGCCTGGAAACCTTGAACTTTGCCGATTTTCTTCCTGTTTCCAACAGTTTCAAAGCAACGGGCGTCCTGCTTCTCCAGAACTTTGTTTTACCTGATGTTCTCCACACTGTCAACAACTTCTGGCTTTACCAGCAAATTTCCACCGACCGACACACACATTCAGATCTCTTACGTTAAAAAACAAAAAGCAAAAAAACAAAAAACCCAAAACACCAGTAAGACACTGGTTTGAATCCTGCTGCTGGCTCCCCTCTCAAGCTGCCTTTTCTCCACAGGTCAGTCCCCTCAGTCCTGGCTGTGATGCCCATCACCTCCCTTCCCAGGTGCCTCTCCTGCTTCCACGCCCCACCTCCTATCACACTCTGGCCTCACCTGTTCTCTGAAAACAGACTCGCATTGCCTTCTCCTCCCATCCTCGGCTCGGGGCCGCTGGAGTCAGTCTTGAAGAAATGGAATTTGAAGCACCTGACAAACTGATGTCCCCTGCACCTTTCTGCCCAACCTCCCACCACAAAACCTGCTGCTCACCGTCTGCCTTTGGTGTCTCAAATGACAACTTTCCCTGCATCGACCCAGTGCTTTCTTTTCTTTTCTTTCCTTTTTAAGATTTTATTTATTCATTTGAGAGGGAGAGAGAGATACACAAGCAGGGGGAGAGGCAAAGGGAGAAGCAGAAGCAGACTCTCTGGCGAGCAGGGGGGCTGGCTCAGGGCTCAATCCCAGGACCCTAAGATCGTGACCTGAGCCCAAGGCAGCCTCTTTACCATCTGAGCCACCCGGGTGCCCCAGCCTGAGCTGTCCTATTGCTGCGTGTTGCCCACCGCGTTCCCTGACTCCCACTCACCTGTCAGAACTCTCCCATCTCTCAGGACCCAGCGTAGATATCACCTAGCAGAGCCGTTCTGCTCTCCTTCTCCCTGGGTAGAGCTACCCTTCGTCCTCACTCCCTCAGTATCTGGGAAGCACCCACTAGAGGCAGAGACTTATCCCTGACTCACCTCTGCATTCCTCACACAGCTGGTCTGGAAACCCTGGCTTGGAATACATCTTCCGTGTACTTTTGCATTTAAGCCTACTTACTTAGCTTTTCAGAACTCAGTTTATTTATAAGCAGGGCTGAAACACCAGCTTTAGGCTTAGCTATACTGTAACTCATGGGGTAAAGCTGTAAAGCAAGCTGCAAATACAGAGAAAATATCTTTAAGGAGTGTGTGCTTTCTACTTGTCACTGCAGTTAAAGTCCAAATGATGTACTTCGCCTGATGAAAACTACCCGTTTCTCATTCCTGCGGTATATATCTAAGGTTCAGTAAGCACGCTTTTTAATCACGTTACTTTGGCTGTTAGCATTAGCATCCTCCTTAATTAGAATCTCTTCTTTGTTGCATTCTTACCTGACAAAAACTCTTTGGTGCAAACAATGTTGCACAGAATGCCTTAACAGGTTATGGTATGAACAGAGGAGATGCTTCCTCTGCCATGACTGACCAGCTCCATGTTTACCTTTTGTTTTTTTTGTTTTTCAGTGTTAACTTTTAAGTGGCAAAGAAAAAGGAAAGTGAGAATGTTAAAAAGAATAAAGGAGATCTAAATCGTTTTTCTAAAAGGCCCAATAATCTGCAAAATGTCATCAATAATGTATTCTGATCTCAGACTTAAGAATGGACTTTACAACAGAGTTTCTCCTCCTAAACCGGAGGAGAGAGATGAATAGCAGTTTGTGTCAGGATGAAACAGGACTGACTTGAATGGAGACTAGAGTATTTCACCCACGTTTGCCGGGGGGGGGGGGGGGGGGGGGGGGGGGGGCTCGGTGGTGCACAAGTACTTCCCAATTCGCCCGCCCCACTTCCTTGACCAGGAGCCATGGTCACCGACGTGAACTTAGTCACAGCCTTCTTTTGCTTTACTTACCAACTCAACATGCAATCCTGCAGTTTCTGCTTTCATCATTTTGCAGTTTGGCCCAGACCTTCGTATCATGCAGAGCTCAGAACCACAGGAGGAAGTAAAATTTGAGGCCATGACCAAATTCCAGGAAGCACCACAGTCTGGCAGGTGGAGATGTGAGCGAGGCCAGAAAGGAGTCGCCTCTATCTCAGTGAGTCAGAGGAGGGCTGGGAGCGACTGTGACCAATCAGGTCACAGGTCATCAGGACAGAGGTCAACTCAGCATGGAAGGATCAGCACGTATAGATGAGAGGCAGGCCAGACATGAAAGATAAGGTCTGAGGAGCTCCAGTCCCAGGGCCATCTGAGCAGGCACGGTGACACCCACGGGGCTAGGGTACAGGTGTGGAGCCTGAGAGCCGAGGACCCCTCACAGCAGTCTGTGCTGGAGAGCCCGCAGCCAGGGATTTAAGGGGATGCCACAAACCCACCTGACAGCCCCAAATATTATCCCATGTGGCAAAGCATCAGTTTCCTTATTTACGGAAGGAAAGGGATAGTTGCACAGAGCGTTAGATAAAGATGGGACATTCAGAAGAAATGCCTAGAACACCTGACACCTAGTGGGGACAAACAGCTCAATGAGAGGGAAGCGCTCATTAAGTGCTCATTCCATTCCCTACACCAGGGCCAACGGGTGACTCTCCTTCTCAGGTTCTATCTGGCTTACAGCTAGGCGAGGGATCCATCCTGGGAGAAGCAGGGAGTGAAGGAGGTAGGAAGCAATAGAATTTTGGGACCTGGCCTTTCTGGCCCAAACATCTCATGAAAGCATAAGTGAATATATCTTATTTTTAAAGGGGAAAGAAAACAAATGTCCAAAGGTGAATTGTCATTTTTTCTAAATGTAACTCCACATTAGTATGTCATCTAGAAGGTACCTCCAAATCTGTGCCTGTTTCCCCACATCTGACAGCCAGGCTCTATGTATGTATGTATAGATATACCTTCTAAGTTTAGGGAACCACTAAAACAAAACAAAAAACTCTGTGAAACCATTTTCAAATCAAAGGAAAATGCTGTTATAAGGACAGTGATGGGAAGACTTTGACTTTCCCTACCTACTTGGATAATCTGGCAAGCTGGATGCTAACCTGAACACTTGCTTAAGAGGTTCATAGATGATTGATGGTAGTATGTATTGCTTCTACTGGGACGGGAAGCCTAGTTTCTCCTATCGTATTTTGGCATACCTTTGCTTCCAGTTTACTAATAGCTGACTACCGAGACCATACATGATCAATTTCCAGAACACAAAGGGATCTGGGTGATGAAGTTGATGAAAGCTGAAACCTGCTTATGTTTTAAGAAGCAAGGTTCACAAAATAATTAGTGCTTAGGTCAAATAATGAGGTTTTTGGGGTGACCCATATTAAAGCTGGTGGAGGAGAACATTCTTTTATGTTTGACCCCAGAATGTTGACTCCATCGGTGTACTTGAAAACGATGCAAGAATGTTTGCTTCTATGTTCACAAAAGCCAAAATGTGCAAAGAGCCAAGATGCCCTTCAATAGACGAATGGATAAAGAAGATGAGGTCCATATCTACAATGGAATATTACGCCTCCATCAGAAAGGATGAATACCCAGCTTTTGCATCAACATGGATGGGACTGAAGAAGATTACGCTGAGTGAAATAAGTCAAACAGAGAAAGTCAATTATCATGTGGTTTCACTTATTTGTGGAACATAAGGAATAGCATGGAGGACATGAGGAGAAGGGAAAAATGAAGGGGACAAAATCGGAGTGGGAGACGAACCATGAGAGACTATGGACTCTGGGAAACAAACAGAGGGTTTTAGAAAGAAGGAGGGTGAGGGTATGGCTGGGCCTCATGACGGGTATTAAGGAGGGCAGGGACTTCATGGAGCACTGGGTGTCATACGCAAATAATGAATCATGGAGCACGACATCAAAAACTAATGCTGTATATTATGTGGTAACACGAGAAAAAAAGTACGTTCTGCTTTCTCACATCAACCGTTCAAAACGATGTTTATAATTGGATCTCTAAGGAAGCAGCTAGATTCTATGCAGGTTCATTTCAAAAAAGACACACAAAGAAATATGCACAGGCACACACACACACACGCGTGTGTACACACATGCACACTATAAGGAAATGAAATGCGAACTATAAGAAAACATAGAGGGGCGCCTGGGTGGCTCAGTTAAGCATCTGCCTTCAGCTTGGGTCATGTTCCCAGCGTCTTGGGATCGAACCTCCCATAGGGCTCCTCACTCAGTGGGAAGCCCGCTTCTTCCTCTCCCTCCTGCCTGCCATTCCCCCCTGCTTGCTCTCTCTATTCTGTCAAATAAAATAAAAAATATTTAATAATAATAATAAAATATAGGGTAGTGAGATAGTGTCAATGGGAAACTTTCTAGTTTGCCTGTAGTATTCCATTGCTCAACTAAAGAAAACTTACCTCCTTCCCAAAGTGATTTCTTTAGCATAAAAAAAAAAATGTTGCACATATTCGCCTTCATTATGTTCAAAAGCTAAGAATGTCCCTTATTTTAAGTACTCATTCTCTATCACCAAGAAATAAATTTGACCAGATGTTAGGGATAATGAATCCAAAAGTTCCTCATTCATTTGATGGGAAACATTAATAGTTAGGTATCCGATATCTTTAAAACATTCGTAACAGTAGTGTTAGTAAGAACTTAATGATTATCTGTACTGCTGTCTGAATAACAGTACCTACATTTACACACATAAAATCACGTTTATGATTTTTCTAATTGTATAATAATCTCATTAAATCACAGCCAGGCCACCTTTCTCCAGGCAGTCCAGAACCAGCTGGGTAGGGTTCTCTGGTGGCTACGCTCCGGTCTCTGCACAGTAATTAAGCTCCCCAGGTGATTCCAGATCTTACCAACGTCTGAGAACCACTGTCTCAGGCTTATCTTTTTAGACACTACAGAATGAAAGGACAAAAACATCAAAATTCCCCTTTCAGAAAAAGCAGTATGGCCATATTACTTTACTTATAAAAAGAACTACATCATTAGCATTAAAAACGTAAACTCTATCACTTTTTACCCATTAAATCTGAAAAGCTTAAAACATTAATAAAGCTCAAGATCAGCAAGTATGTGGTAAAAACAGGCATTCTTGGACCCTACGATGAAATGTGGTGTGGTCTTTCAGGATAGCAATTTAGCAATCTTTATTGAAAAGCCCTTAAAGTATGTATACGTGTTGATCCAACAGTTCCATTTCTAGCAATTTATCATACAAAGATGTTCACTAGGGAAAAAAGTGAGAAAGCAAGTCAGGAAAAAAGGGCTTGTGGTACGTATCCAATAAAAACAATCGGTATTTACACACAGGACTACACTCCCTTATCTATAATCTGAAGTCTTAGAAGTTCCAAGAATTGAAAAATGTTTTTGTAATTCACTTATGGGAAAACATAACCTGCTGGCAGGCTATTTACAGTCCTTATTCCATAAACGCAAACATTAAATAGGTTTTTGCTGCTGAAATGTTACTATATATGATTGCAGGGAACTACTTCATAACTGAATGGGGACCTTGTAAAATCTATAGAATATCTCTTATATTATGTTTATAAAATCTAGAAAGAAAAAACTTGGGGAATACAAAACAATCTGGCCTAGCAAGTTTTGGATACGGGATGGTGAACCTACACTTATTTATACGCACACAGTTAAATCACAGTATGTCGCTATGTCATGTTTATAAGTAGCTTTGTCACATGGTAAAATTACAAATGATTTTTTACTTTCTCCATTTGCTTCTATGTGTTCTGAATCGTCTTTTTTATAAACAGACACATTTATCTCTCTATTTTTAAAAAACAATTTATTTCCATTTAAGAAAAAGGACATTAAAAAAACCTAGTCCTTATGAAAATTAATTTCTTAATTTCTTAATTTCACGTACAGCTCTACCCACATACTATAGCTATGTGTTTTATAATTCACAGTCAAGTACCCTTTTCTGCTGAATGAGCTTTCCAGTCACTTTCTGACCCGTGGCTCAGTTTATCACGGAGTCATACCATTACATACGGTACAGAGACCCAGATCAAGACCCGGGGGCGGCCCGGGAGGGCAGCGGCAGCTCAGACCACTCCCAGCTCCCAGGTTCCCAGCAAAGTTCTCGCTTCCCATGGGCAGTGAGCAGAGCAGCCTTGCCTCAGGCCCTGGCTGGCGGGGTCGGAGAGAATCCCCCAGCTCTTTCTCCTAAGGAAATTCAGCATGTGTCCTGGTGCCACGCGTGTTTATTGTATCAACGACACGGTTTTGGGAATCATTAAGCCCGTGCTTAATGACTGCATCGTGCACAGAAGCACTTGGCAAGTTATTTATCTTTTTCTTTCCTTTCCCTCTCCTTCCCTTTTCCTCACTGGATTGGCTGCCCTCTCACTTAAAACACCCTGGAGTCAAGATAACAAGACACCTTGTCATGCTCCTTGACCACAGCAGTCACAAAATCCGTGAGCCCTGCAGGGTCCCTTCCCCCCGCACACCCCTGCCATTTACACTCTAGACCAGCTCTCTGAGCGACTACTACAGACCAGGCCACTGTCCCCTGCGCACCACCGGCGCACCCGATCACGGGGACCTGTGTCTCAGTCTTGGGTCATAGCCTCTTCCCTATCTTCAGATAATCAGCCATTTCTCTTCACAGGGCCTGAACTTTACCCAAAGGTCCCTATATTTCTCCTACCACGGGACATTCTGGGAAGAATTCAACAAAGGCCCTTCAGGGGATACGTGCTAAACTGATGTCACCGTCTAAACGTTTCACCTATACTCTCTCATCCGTGCCCACAATGATTACGCAAGATGGGCGCCATGACCAACATCACTCCAGATGGGGAAGACGTGTCTTAGGAAGTCTAAGCAATTGCTCAATGTCCTGGACCCAGTTCCGGGACCTTCTCACCAAACGTTAGCTAGGCCACGGAGGAGTTCGTAGTGTCTCTAGCAGTGGAGACTCAGTTATTTCAAAGAGGACTCTGTCTCGGGCAACATCACCTGGGTACTTGTTAGGAGGGCAAAGTCTCAGGTCTACCTCATATCCACCAAAACACAATCTGCATCTTAACAAGATCCCCACTGATTTGCACACACATGTTTGAGAAACACTGCTCTGGAACGTAAAATCACTCTTTCCAACCTCATATTCAGTCAGGATGACCCAACGCTGACACTGCACTACATGGCACCTTTTATGCAAATTAGGAAGGGCATCCCATCTGAGCATGTGGCAAAAAGACGGTGTTGTACACAGAAAGAGACAACTCTCCCTTGGAGCCACCATGCTACCCCATGGCCAAGCACAAAGGCACAACATTATACAGACCATCTACAAAGTACATGGTACTGGCCATTTTTACGCCACGAGCATATTCTCTTTAGTGGAAAAGTATCTTCGTACTGACATCGCACTCGGCCCCACTAAGGCCAAAACGCCTACAACTCTGACAACAATTGCCGACACTAAATTCTCTATCGCGATATGGAATGCAGGATCAAGGACCACTGAAGAACAGCCAAATCCAGTAGCATCGTTGTAGTGAGAGTCTAGCTGCACTGTTCCATAACCAAACAGCTGGACAGTCCCCTCCCTTGGCTAGGGACACAGCTGTTCAAAGACAGTGAAATGGCTACAAAAGGTCAACAGAGTGAAAACTAGGGCCCACTACCTTCAAGAATGCACAAAGGAAACAATTTTCCCCATAGCCAACCCTCACCCTAGAATCACTGACTGTAAGGAGTGGTCATTCTCTCTCAGGCATGTTACTGCCCCCCATAATCGGTACAGCCTCTTCAGCTCAAAACAATTGTATATATATGCATTTTTTTTTTTAAACCACAGAGGATGATGCATGAACACAGAGGAAAGCAGACAGCCTGCCAACCAATCTAATTATTCTTGTGCATCTCAGCAATGATACCAACTTGATCTATTCCGGTAATGCCACTTCTCTAAGTCATTTTTCATTTTGAGCAAATAATACAAGATTGCAAGAGAACTGCATAATCATTTTACAAAAAAGCGGGGGCAACAAGGTAAAAGTATTTTCGTAGCAAATTCACTTTAAGAAACACAGAATCAGGAAAGTAAGTGGGTTCCAAATACCAGTTTACACCGTACCAAGCCCAAATCAGTCATCACAGCTTTTAATGAAGAACTTTTTTTAATCCCTTGAAAGGAAACATCATAATATAACATGACATGATCTTTTTAAGTACATTTCCTTACTTGGATACATGCGCATGTACTCATGAAAATCTTATGTATGTTAACAACATACTATTAAAAAGCACAATTATGGAGCAGGTGTAAGTGACTTAGGAGTAAAACAATATCGGAGAGAATGAGAAAACATAGCTTCTTAGAAACAAGACTTTACACTCCAATACACATGGCTTTGATAAGCAAAACTGTTGCTTTGTGACGTACTAAGCAAGCCCTACCCTAAATTTCTACAATACTGGAAAAGTAAAGCCCAGAACTGAAATTACTTCTTCAGTGAGGTGAAAATGTGAAAGAAAAGTGCTAGCACTTCTCATACCTTCCCTGGATCCCTTCAGACTTCTTTAGGCGTTCACTTTCTTTGGTTCCAACAAATACATTCGGCCTCTCTAATTGAAAATAGATGCATTGTCTTAAAATTAAAGGGGAAAATCACAAATTACTTGGTTTAAAAGAACAAGGAAAATATTTATGTGATGCTTTGCCAGGAGTTAAGTAGGAACAGCCAAATGACCAGATTCACAACTTCCTACTAAAATGTGTTAAACTATGCCACATGTATTTTATATGGTGGTTGTCAGTCCCCGGGCGTCCAAGGTCTGAGCAGATGAAAGGGGTTTTAGAAGAAGATTGCTTACACAGAGTTCTCTCGGGTTTGGACAGATCAGACCAGTAGTACTCCTCCAAGTACTCACTGTTTCTTTTTTCAAAAACAGCCAAAGTGGTTTCTGTTGACGAGTACACAGGAGATACTTAGTAAGTATCTACCGGATGACTAAATGAAAGAACAGCATCTTCATTTAACCATGGACAACTTTTCAACTTTTCATAGACTATTATCACTTAATCCTTGCAACACATTGTGAAGTAGGGATTATAATCACCATAGTTGTACAAATAAGGAGGCTGGAACTCAGAGTCAAATAAGTGACTCAATGTCACACAGCACTTCTGTTCGAGAGCCAGATCTCAAGCCTTGTGATGTCGGACTCTAGCGATACCACGGGGTATCCTGCAAAGAAAAGCCCATCGATGTACCGTAAAAAATGTTTTCTTGTTCATTCATTCAACAGAGTAGAATCGTATGCTGAATACTGTGCTACATTTAAATAATTGAGGCCCTATCTCCTCTCTCAAATGTGAATTTTCTTCCTTTCATCCAACTTGAAACAATGTGAATTAGCTGAAGACAGACATGGGAGATGAGTTACTTCCAGAATGAGCTGGGCATTGGGAAGCCGAGGAAACGTTATCTAAAGACAGTCTTTATATAGGCAGGATATGGAGAGGAAAGTGGTATTTCATCAGTCTTATCCTCACGTATTTAAATATCTGGGAATTCCCAAAGGTAATTTTGGATGCACAAGACATCAATTACACACGGTGTGTGCACCCGTGTGCGTGTGTGGGTACGTGCCTATGGTTCTGACCATGCTTCAGGCTCTGCTTCACCAAAATCTGATGCCTCCCAATATCTTCATTGAGGCATAAATGAATACAAATTTTACATAATAGGATTAAAATACTATAGTTAACAAAAGGGCAAAACCAATTCACCTACCAAACTACAGCTCACAAAGAACCCTTCCAAAGAGAGTCAATTTCCACAACAGCTGGAGACCACACAACAACAAAAAAGAAAATCCAGGTAAACCTATTCAATCCTCCCAGCAGGCTACGGATCGTGAGGATAGGAAATAAGGAGGGATTCTAGTGCCAAACCTACATGGTGCAGAGCAGTGCTGCCTAAAAAGGAATTCAGGGAGGGGGAGAACGTGGTCAAAGTCCACTGCCTTCCCGGTCTGGGCACCAATTTGCGGAAGGGAAATGCTACAGTGAGAAAGGACATGACCCTGTTGAATAATGCAAAACCATGCAGCATAGCTCCATCACCCTTCGTAAGCGAGCTACTTGATAATAAAAATGTCACATTATTAATCCAGGAAAAATAGATGTCCTTCTACTGAGCTATGCAACCAACATGAGCTAAATAAGAAAATGAACTGAGGTCTCAAGGAAGGGGAAGCCACTTGCACTACAGAAAACACTCATAACGTTCAGATTCACCCCGGGAAATCTACCACCAGTTAAAGAAATGTTCCTCCTTAAAGGTACCTTTAATTACAAGCAAACCCATTCGGCACTTGTACAATCTTCAGAGTAAAACCAAAGCGGAATGACCTACATTGTCTGATATTAATTAAACTCAACGCGGGGGAAGCTGGGTGGCTCAGTTGGTCAAGTGCCCAACTCTTGATTTCGGCTCAGGTCATGATCTTGGGCTTGTAAGGCTGGGCCATCTGTCAGGCTCAGGCTCCATGCTGAGTCTGCTCGAGATTCTCTCTCTCTCCCTCTCCCTCTGCCCCTCCCCCTGCCTGGATGCTTGCTCTCTCTAAAAATGAATAAAATCTTTTTTTTAAATTAAATAAATAAATAAGTGATTTTTAAATGAACTCAATGCAAAGATTAGCCTTTAATATAGTAGTGACATAAAGATACACAAAATAGGGGCGCGCCTGGGTGGCTCAGTTGGTTAAGCGACTGCCTTCGGCTCAGGTCATGATCCTGGAGGCCCGGGATCGAGTCCCACATCGGGCTCCCTGATCGGCAGGAAGCCTGCTTCTCCCTCTCTCACCCCCCCCTTGCTTGTGTTCCCTCTCTGGCTGTGTTTCTCTCTGTCAAATAAATAAAATCTTAAAAAAAAAAAAAAAATACACAAAATAAACCATTCAGACACAAACGCACATATATGCAATCACTTCATCTGCAATTGTACTTGGTAAAGGACGGTCTTTTCAATGAAGAAGTTGGGTTAATTGGAAATCCATATGAAAAAAATAAAAATTTGACCCCCTGCCTCACATCATACTTTACAATCCATCTGAATAGATTTTAGAGCTAAATGTAAAAAGCAAAAACAAACAAAAAACAAAAAACAATTTAGAAGACAAACTAATAGATTATCTTCAAGACCCTAAAGAAGGTAAAAGTTACTTTAAAGGAATACAAAAAGCAATAGTCAGAAGGGGAGAAATGATAAGAATTTCTTTCCACTGAAGGAACCAAAAAGAAAATTAGAAGCAAACCACAAAGTGGAGAAGATGTTTGCAATACATTTACTCGGGAGAAATGTATTTCCTTAATATTTAAAGACCCCTACAAAATAATAAGAAATCAGACAAGTAGGAAAAAAGAGTAAAAAGTTTTCTTAAAGAACCAAATAGTCAATGAACATATGAAGAGGTGCTCAGCATCCCTAGTTGTCAAAGAAATGCAAATTAAAACAACAATGTGATACCACTATCCAGCTACTACATTAGCTAAAATAAAAAGACTAATAATACTACAAAGAGCTGCCAAGGATATGGAGCAACTAGAACTCTCATAGATATGTGGGAGAAGGGTAAATTGGTATAATCATTCTGGAAAAATCTTTGGCAGTATCTACTGAAACTGAACAGATATATTCCTTCTGATTCAGCAATTCCAAATCCAAGGTACATCATCTGAAGAAATGCATGCTTACATTCACTGAAAGACAGGTATGGGAATGTTTATACCAGCATTATTTGTAATAGCCAGAAACACCCAAACTTGTATTAACAATAAGATATAGGGGCGCCTGGATGGCTCAGTTGGTTAAGCGACTGACTTCGGCTCAGGTCATGATCCTGGAGACCTGGGATCGAGCCCCACATCGGGCTCCCTGCTTGGCGGGAGGCCTGCTTCTCCCTCTCTCACTCCCCCTGCTTGTGTTCCCTCTCTGGCTGTTTCTCTCTGTCAGATAAATAAAATCTTTAAAAAAAAAAAAAGATATATAAAGCATCATATTCATAAAATGGATTATACAACAGTGCTGTCCAATACAGAGCCACCAGTCACATGTTAAGTTTTAATGTGAATTAATAAGATTAAGTCTCAGTCAGACTGGCCGCACTTCCCGGGCCCACTGGCCACATGTGGCAGGTGTCTACCAGATCGCACAGCAGACATAAAGCATTCTGATAAAGTTCTACAAGGCACTGCTATTATACATTCAGAAATGAGAAAAAATGAAATACAGTGACAAGTGATGGGTCACTGGGTGAAATGTCACAAATGTAATGTCAAGCAGAATAAACCAGACGGAAAGGAGTTTAACTACACGCGTCCAATCATACCAAGTTCAAACGCTGACAGGACTAATCTATGGTGTTAGAAGGCGGGAGGTGGTCGCCCTGTGGGAGCTGGGGGCCGCTGACTGGGGGGCAGCATGAGGAGGCTTCTGAGCTTGTGGTCACACAGATGTAGATGCAAGTGTGTTCACAATGGAAGAACACGTATGGCTTAATACTGATGATGGGTACACTCTTCCGTACGTGACCCAACAATAAATTGACGGTCAGCCTCACGCTACTTGCTTCAGAGTCCTCCTCTGATAAAACTGAGCTCAACACACACACGCTGGGGGTGCCTGGGTGGCTCAGTTGGTTACATGTCTGACTCCTGGTTTCCGCGCAGGTCGTGATCTCGGGGTTGTTGTGGGATCGAGCCTGGTGACATGTTCTGCCTTAGTGTGGAGTCTGCTCAAGATTCTCTCCTTCTCCCCCCCCCACCTCACGCACTCGCAAGCACTAGCTCTCGCTCTCTCATATAAAACAAAATAAATCTTAAAAAAAAAAAAACCAAACCCAAACACACACAAAAAGATGCTCACCCTGGATAAATGCTGTGGCATGTCTTAGGATTATTTTAGCCAAGAAAAGGGGATTTTTAACAAATCTTCCATTCTTCTATTTTTACATGGCCATCAGGGGTATAAAATGAATAAAGAACTGCAATGAAACAAAGACGGAGGACAGAGTGAGGAGACAAAAATGTGGCTACGAAGTATCTGCCAGATCTTAAAAGAGAAAAGAAAGTATGTGAAGAAATTCTGAAAACTGACAAAGCTACAGGAGAATCAGTGCTGATTCAACTCTCAACACGAGTCTTAGAGAGAAGTGAGGAAGCTGTAAACTGACCAACTCAGATGAAGTTGGTCGTGAAAAGTCTCAACATCCCCTTAGACGCTTTATTAAAAAGAAAACTCTCAGCTTCATAGAAGCAGGAGTAGAACGTTTTCCTAGGAAAAGCAGACGGACTCTGGTGGCCAGTAGCCAACGACCCAACTGAAATACTATCACTGACAGTCGGCCCCAAACCTGCATCTGATGTTGACTTTTTGTTTTGTCTTTGATTTTTTTTTAAATTTTGACCTCTGAACACCATTTAAAAGGAAAAAAAAAACTACATGGACATAAATATTGTAATCTCTTACAGGATTTAGATGCAAAGGAAGAACTCTATTGGGCTAGAGATCACTGTCACTTAGAATCTCTTGCTTTGGGACAGCTGGGTGGCTCTGTTGGTTCCCGGGTTCTCTGTTTGCCTTGGTCATAATCCCCGCCCCCACCAGGGTCCTGGAATGGAGCCTCGCTTTGGGCTCCGTGCTCAGCAGGGAGTCTGCTTCTCGCTCTCCCTCTGCCTGCCGATCCCTCTGCTTGTGCTCTCTCCGTCTGTCAAATCAATAAAATAATAATAATTAAAAAAATATTTTTTAAAAGTCTCTTATCTTTGGCTTTAATTTTAGTAAATGCTCTGGAATGGACAAGATTCCAGAAAAGGAGGAGATTTAAATTATAACAAAGTGACAACAGCTTTCTTAGAGTTTTGGAATCAGAGAATGAGCATGAAAATCGGGCTAACAACAGTTTCACAGAGTGCCCAGGCCATCCCCTGTCTTCTTCCAGTAAAACTGGCTTCAAAAATTTCATGTGTTAAAAATACGTTCTATTTTTTAACACATCCAGATAAGGAGACTCCTCTCCCTCCCTTGGTGACCCATTTCAATGACTCACTCTGAGGAACGTTTCCCGCAGGTACCTCCTATACCCAATCATGCTGTTTAAATGACTTTGTTTGTCTTATTCTTAATAAATACAGACGATTAGCAGTGCTTACCGCCTCCATGATAACTCACAAGTGGCAACCTTTTTTTTATTTATCCTCTACAGGACACTTTCATATCCATTACCTATTTACCCCCTGAAATAATCCTATTATTATTGGTCCCCATTTTACAGATGGGGACACTCAGGCTTACAGAATAAGGAAATTTAGGATTGGGGAAAAAATATGACAATCCTAAGGTTACTCAGCTCTTTGGGGCTTGGGCTCAAATTCAGCTACTTCCTTCATATATCAGTGTTACTAAGGCACTAATCCATCAGCCTCTCCACACTCGCATTCGGAACAGGCCCAGAACGAAAAGCTGTATTTCAGGACAGGCTTCACGAATCTGAAACAGAACTGAAGGGCTTTCTTCCAAAGAGAATCCAGATGTCGTTTTGGTTTCTACACTGACAGGGTGATTTAGCGGTGAGTAGTTGTGATTTGTCGCAGCACCGTTCCCTTCTTCTAGTAACTGCACCCCGATTTCCGACCAGCCTGGTCCAAAGAGCTACACAGAATCCAGGCCAGACTTCTCAGGCATGCTTTCCGAAGAATTTGAATTTTGAATGGAGTGACAGAAGAATGAGCATGGTCAGAGTGCAGCCATCTCACGGAAAGAATTTGCCAGCCCTGTTCTGCTTTCAGGAACTAGTCCTTCCGCTTCTACACGCGTCTCCGGGTCCCCTCATATTCTCGTGAAGGCCTTGTTCTGCTTAAGTTAGCCCAGGCTGGCTTCTGCTGCTCACAGACACAGAACATGGACTGATACAACTCTTGGGAGGAACAGATTAAAATGCATACTTAGTAAGTTCTGCTTTTATTATATGCTTATTCTGTAGGTGAGAGATAGTAAAAGGAAATCAGTCTCTCGGCATTTTGTAAATGAAGAAAATTCCTTCACGTTGGAAAAAATAGTACAGTAGTTTCTTGTGTGACTGATAAAAGGCAGAAATAAACTGGCAAGTTCTCCAGAATGCTGGCTACGTTTTTCTTCCAAAACACGGCTTCTGGGATCTTAGACTTCTCGGGAATTACCGAAAATTCAGAGAGCTATGAAAGTGTTAGAGGGTTCCGGGAGGATAGAGGTACTACAGCAACATGCTCTCAGAGTCACTCACCCTTAGGAGAAAGGGTAACAGGTGTCACACCTGGAAACTCCTGGCTACTTTGCCAAAGGCAACTGCAGGGCGCCTGGGTAGCTCAGTGGGTTAAAGCCTCTGCCTTTGGCTCAGGTCATGATCTCAGGGTCCTGGGATCGAGGACCATATCAGGCTCTCTGTTCGGTGGGGAGCCTGCTTCCTCCTCTCTCTCTGCCTACTTGTGATCTCTCTCTCTCTCTCTGTCAAATAAATAAATAAAATCTTAAAAAAAAAAAAAAAAAAGCAACTGCAGCCTTTGGTGGTGAGTCCCAGTCTTCTAGACTTCCAAGTCTAAAAGCAGAAACTAGAAGAAAAGGTAACACTGTCTACTTAACATTAGCAAGTGGCTGAGTTCTACTCAGTAGCCATCCTGAATTCACCGCATGAAGGAGCATCGCCATGGGACTCTTTTCTCTTTCTTGCTGGGACTGAACAACGTAGCAGAAACCTGTCAATACTTTGAAATTGCCCTAAGAATAGCCTGATGTCACAGTTCACAGAAACTATAAGTCAACGGGAAAGGGATAGGAGGATCTGCTAATGTGGGGTAATCTCCAAAAGCAGCCACATGTGTGGCATGTTGTGGAGACAATGAATTACAAAACCAGAACCCTGCTCACTCTAATGTACTGTGCAATCTGAGAAATGAAGACACCTGCATAGGCATGATCGGCAGGCGAGGCAGGAAGCATGCCAACTGCCGGGCACAAATAACAAGTATGCGAAAATCAGAGGTCACTACCTCGCCATCTAATCGCCCCTCCACTAGCCCCGTACTCCAAGGCAGTTCTAAGCTGTGTGGACACAGAAATTTTTTATCTCTTCCTTTTCATCAAGAGTGGATTTCAGCACCCAAACAACGAATAATCAGAAGAACAGTTCCGTGTAAGAGGCGAAACCATAAAATAACGATGATGAAAATTCTCCCTTTTGGAGATAAAAAATGACAGACGAATGTCACAGTCAAATGTCACTTGTACCTAGGGAAGCATTAAATACATTTTTGTTCTGACTAAGTGATAAACATTTAATCCCTTTTAACATTAGCTATCGACAGTTGTGTTTAAGGAAAGAGCAAAGTAACATTCAGGAAAAAACAAGGCCTAGCTCACAGTATATTCAGAAGAAGTCTCCAGATGTATTCTCTCACTTCGGTGGAGTCCAAGCAGCTCACCTACAAACATTACTAGCTTAGCAAAGAAGACTCAAAAACGGGACAGTGGACACTCACCTACAGAAGACGTGACCTTTACTTAGGTAAAAGTCTGTAATTTATCGCAAGCTACTGTCTGAGCTAGTCAATCCTTGAAACACTGTGTAAGGGCTACAAAAAGGTAGGGGATACCATACGCCCCTCCCGGGCAGAGACAGTGGCCTGGACCCCTGTTGACCACAGCCCCAGCCCTGCAGCCAACCAGTGGGACCCTCAACTCAATGCAGTGATGCTACGCAGCAGGAACAAGAATTCCAATATGCTGGTGTGGCACTCCCATTGCTAGAATGAATTTCACAGCAAACGAAAAGATGAATGATTTCCCAGTTAAGAACAGGCCATACCACTTTTAAGCTACGTTTTGCTCTGTAAAATACATGAACTCAGAAGCAAGTATGAGTTAGGAGAAATTACTAGAATGTGTTTGTTTTTATGCTACTACATATATGATGACCAGTGTGACTGCAGATGCAAAGAAGCTTTTATAAAAACCACACCTTTTACATCTTTAGTGTCACAAAATCATGTAAATCACAGGCACTACTTTCAAGTAATTGCTGATAAAATGCACACTAAATTTCCTTAACCATTTATAAAATAGGGAGCATACTATAACCAGAAACTTTCGTAGAAAATTCCAACTGAAACAAAAAATATTATTATGAAATGGGTCTCATAAACACAAGAAAATAAAATTCAAATTTCTTAGACTGGATTTAAAACCTTTCAGAAATACATTCTAAATTATTTTATTTTATTTTATCTTATTTTCTAGTTCTCCTCTGTAGGAATTCTGCTCAAGTTAAATTGGCCAACACAGTCACCCTCTTTTTCTTTTCTTTTTTTTTTTTTTTTAAGATTTTATTTATTTTGACAGAGAGGGAACACAAGCAGGGGGAATGAGGGAGGGAGAAGCAGGCTTCCCGCCAGGCAGGGAGCCCAATGTGGGACTCGATCCCGGGTCTCTGGGATCATGTCCTGAGCCGAAGGCAGTCGCTTAACCAACTGAGCCACCTAGGCACCCCACACCTCTTTTTCTTAACATCTACTCCTGCCATTCCTCCATCCCAAAGTGCCCCACCTTCAGCCATGCCCTTTACTTTTTCTGGACTGTCAATTTCTGCCCAGCCCTCGTGAACTTCTCTGCATCTCTGACAGCACACTTCATTGATTTCCTTATACACATAAAATCATTTCAACAACCTGGGGGCAGAAAAGGAGACTTTCAGTTGTTTAAGGTGATAAATGACTTGCCCATTCATAAAACAGTATTTTTTTGAGCCCCTTCTATGAACAAAATACAATGCCGAGGTCCCTGAAAAACGCTGATGTGCAACTAACATCATCTACTCTCAAGAAGCTATGAGTGTAGTTGGGAAAACAAGACCAATCCCCAGAGTCATCATAATGAACATAAGTTAGGCAATTATAAACCTTCCATTATGGGTTCTGCCAAAGGAGGGTGGGATTACTTGGTGCAATGGTGGGTGGGGGAGAGTTGTGTAGAGAAAAACTCTAGGAGGAAGTGGCATTTGGGTGGAATAGAAAGAAGACATTATGTCTTTAATAAGTGTTAACAAAGGCAAGGAGTGGGCAGAGCCCAGGAAGTTAATGGATGAAGTGATGTTTCAGAATATGTGTATGTTGCAGAGAAAATGAAACAAATGGGAAAGTAATTTATATTACAAATTAAAGGGGATTAAACATACTGAGAAATTCAGAGGTTAGCACACACTCATGTTCCTGTATTAGGCAGTGTATTTATTAAGTAACTAAGAGATGTGAGAAGATTCCACGGGGTAATTACGGTACCTGAGAAAAAAATCATATTACTACAACTTTTTATGATATTGATTTTCAACTGAATGGTATTCATCACAGTAACGTCTACTTAATTAGGACTGATGAGCTCAAATAACACACACTGTTATATATTCTTCCATGTGTTACATGAATTAGGCATAAGTTCCACTCGATTTTCCATATCGATGTAATGGTACAATCAACAGGCCTCGCATGAGAAGCTAATCTCAAAGCAAGATCCTGAACCATCCTTCCAGAACATCCAAGAAAGATGATTTTTGTACATCAGTAAGGGAGACTACGTTATATTATAAGGTGTTAACTGACAATATGCCAATTACACACATATGTAATATTGCCAATTACACAAACATGCACAGCTGACCCTTGAAAATCACGGTCTGTACCCGCGCAGGTGCACTGATATAAGTTTTTTTTGTTGTTGTTTTTTTTGACAAATACAGTACAGTATTGTAAATGTATTTTCTCTTCCTTATGATTTTTTTTTTAAAGATTTTACTTATTTATTTGACAGAGAGAAACACAGCCAGAGAGGGAACACAAGCAAGGGGAATGAGAGAAGGAGAAACAGGCTTCCTGCCTAGCAGGGAGCCCGATGGGGGTCTCCATCCAGGGACTCTGGGATCATGACCTGAGCCGAAGGCAGACGCTTAACCAACTGAGCCACCCAAGCGCCCCTCCTTATGATTTCCTTAATAACATTTTCTTTAGCCTGCTTTCTTGTAACAACAATACAGTGTATAATACGTATGACACACAAAATCTGTGTTCATCGACTATTGATGTTATTGGTAAGGCTTCTGGTCAACAGTAGGCTCTTGGTTAAGTCTTGGAGGAGTTGAAAGTCAGCCATAGATTTTTGTCTGCACAGGGGTCAGCACCCCTCATCCCCACGGTGTTCAAGGGTCACTTGTATAGCAACCCACACATATGGGGAACTCAGCCAGGATCCATCAGATCATGGTATTATCAAAGAACTCTAGATTGGGGCAAGTTGCAGGCCTTAAAAAACAGTTCCTTCCACAGAATCTTCTCACAAGTGCAATGAAACAAGCGTGCCACTATTTCAGAAACTTATTACACTGAAAATTTCTTGGAAGGGGTAGGCCAGGGTGGGGACAACCCTGATCCTTCTAATTTAGACTGGTCAGCTCTCCAGGCAGCCTCGTCTGGTTCTGGTACCACATTCCCGGGCTCATCAACCTGCCCAGATCATTTTCACTCTTGATGGTAGAAACAGGAAAGATTCTTTGTGGAATGTGTCTCTGCTCTTGGTGGAGACATCAGAAAACTAAGTGCCAGAGTATCAATTAGATAAGAAAGAGCCAGGCGATTTCAAGGAAACACCCAAGAAAAAAATAAATGCCTGATTTTAAGATGATCTGTACACTTAGAAGCTTCTAGATGGTAAGAGAAGTGGAGTTACACAGCCTTGCTTTATTTTATCTATGATTCACTTAGAGTTAACTCTCAGTTTATGAGTCACAGTGGACATGCCAGCTTCTTGCTGTCACATATTGACCTGGTATACGGAAACATTTTTCAGAATAAATTATCAAGAGCACTGACTGAAAGACTTGAAGGAAGGCTCTCTAACCAGTGGAGGCGCAAATGCAGTGTTCCCTCACCAAAAGGTGTGGTTTTACCAGCTTCCTAGAAGACCAACACCTACAAGCCCCGAGAAGATTTAGATTTTTTTTTTCTCCTCACCCCTTCTCCAGTGATTTTAGAAGTTTGCATGACTGTGACCCAGCTACAGGGAAACATGTTTGAAAGGTTACTGAAAAAAAAAAAAAAAGAAAGGTTACTGAAAGTGACAGAGGGACCTACTCTGAAATGAAATTAAGCCCGTGGTACTACCAACAGGAAGTCACGAAATCCAAAATTGAACCGGACAGAATGCTCTTCAGCTGTTTTTGTCTTTTTTTGTCTTTTTTTGTTTTGTTTTGTTTCATCAAGGAAGCACAAAGAGTGGGAGGCTGAGGAAGGCCACTGCCTCTTCTCTGAATTCTCTCACCTTGGTCAATTTGTCCTGAACTTACAACCAGTCTTCTTAACGTGATAGGGCACCCCCAGAATTCTAACCCTCCATATATATTTATCGTCAAGCATCCCAATGTGCCTTCCGCCGATATCATTAACACAACTCTAATTGTGCAGAGATGGGACTTTAAAGATTTAAGGAAAAAAAAAAAACTATAAAGAACATACTGAGAAAAAGAAAGAAAAGAACATACTGAACGTTTAAACGTCCCTTAAACTTAGGATGAGCGAAAATTGTTTGCTTCAACAACCCACTGTCCCACTCAGCCATAGGAAGACAGCATTGCACCATGCAGGGCTTTGCCTGCGGTTCCCAGGAGGAGCCACGCCTACCTTATTATGCTCGTACTTGTAGGGGATCTTGAGCGTGTCCATGGCTCTGATCATAGCCTGCATGGCCGTGAAGATGTTCTGATACACCAGCTTGGTGAAGCCCCTTTTGTCTTCGTCAGAGTAGCCCGACCCATGGATGATTCTCATCTGCTTGATAAACGTACTCTTGCCGCTCTCTCCTGTCCCTGTAAGGTGGACAAGAGCAAAAGATGTCATCAGACCATGACACCTTCTCACAGTCTCCCAGACAACTACACTAGACGTGGTGGCTTGGACTCCGCACCCTCTCGGACTGCTGGAGGAGCATCACAGGACGGTGGCCTCCCTGGAGGGGGAAATGCCACCTGCAGAGAACACTCAGCAGAACTGGAGGATGAAAGTGCATTTCAGAGGCGGATGGATCTCACACACACACACACACACACACACACACACACACACACACACACACACCTGTCACCTCTCCGGAAGCCACTCAGCATGGAATTTGGATAGTGATTTGTAACCATGTATCTTAGGAGAAAACACACTGAAATCAGCATCTTTCGAAGAGAATACACACTTGATAAAGCTCTCCTCCCTGGAGAATAGCTGAAAGCCTTCCAGGAGGCTGGGCTCCCAGGCAGGATTTGGATCTGGAAATGACAATGCACTTACACAAAAGCTGTGCAGAGAGCCGTAGGAGAAAATTGCCTCAAAATTTCTAGACATTTTCTTTCACTTCGAAATGGCATACAGACACGGAGAGCACAGCACCTAGATAAGAATCAGGAATCTTCTGGACAGCAAGTATCCAATTTTCAAGGAATCGCCTAATTCAGAGACGTCACAGTGACTCTCCTTGCTTCTGCCCATTCTTGACTAATAATAGCATGATATAGAAATTCACTATTACTGGATTTTTCCCTTCCACACTCTTATTTTTCCCCTTTTCAATGCCCCTTTTTCTGTTACCATAAGCCTGAGGTCAATCCCTAGCAAAGCTACCAATGGTCATGGGAATAAGAAAAGAGAGAAAGATGGGATCCTATCACTGAACAACAACCATTGCTTCCACAACAAATCTAAAACTACGAATGTAAAAACTTCCTTTTCCCAAATGGAGGTGGCTTCTTCTGTATGTCACTTCCTTTCTGAACATTTCTTGCTCACTTTCAGGCTTCCTTGAGATTCCCAAAACAATACTTATCTCTATAATCAATAACTCTGACTGTAGAAAAACACTGAAAGTGCCTATTTGGATATTAAACATGGAAAAATAAAATACACAGGATGGGTAGGAAAAAGAAAAGAAAACTGAAAACTAGGACTACAACATCTGTCCTAACTTCATTCTATTTTTCTGAGGCTTAGATTTCATTTTCATCTTTATAAACAATCTTGAAAATTCAAATAAGCATTACAGTTTTCATAGAAGCAATCTTAAATGACTACAGATGTCCAGGTAAACACAGAAGCCTCGCCCGGTTCCAGAGGAAGAGGCTTTCTAGCTCTGCGGTCCTCGGTCAGCAATGCCTTTATCATTTTCGTATGACTTTTAGTAAGTGATCTGGAGTCCTTAACTATAAGTTAACACTGCAGTGTGAATGCCATCGACCCATTTTAATGAGCTTTATCCCAAGAATTTAAAACAACTACTTTATAATCCCAACCATGAATATGGGGGGGAGGGGGTGGATAACCCTGAATATCTAAAAAGTAGCACCTCGGGTAGAATTAAAGCTATGAAACTGATTCTCATTATTGATCCAGAATTTTACAGAAAACATCAAGTCTCTTTACTCTGCCAAGCGCTGCAAAGAATGCAAGAAAAAAAAAATCCAGATTGCTTCTTTATTATTCCCATCCCAGGGGCAATGACTTGCTTGGAGGGCCCCACTATAGACATAATCATCAAATCAGAATCCCTGCTGGGTTTTTCCACAACAAAAACAAGAAGACATCTTACTTTGTGAGGTTAATGGCACGAGAAGTGAAGGAAAGAGAAGCAGGCAGTAGGGCCTCTTCCTTCTGGCTAGCAGACAGCTTTTATGTACTCATTTGAGTGAGTATAAAATCTAAAACATAAAAATTAGGAAGTTGCAGACTTCCTGCAGACGAATAAACTGCAGTGGCTTCAGTGTTTCACTGCAGTCTTGCCAGGCGACAGCAGTCAATGCTTGGCACCTCTTTGGATCTAGTCACCTGGGCACCATGCTAATGAAGAACCCAGAGACAGGATGCGGGACCAATGAATGAATGGGAGCAAGCAGAAAGAAAAAATCCAAAAATCAGCTCCAAAGTAAGATTTGTTCCTATTGCCCCAGACACACCCAGGGAGCCTCTCTCTCCATTCTCTTGTCTTGCTCAGTGCCCCAGGAGACCGATCCCTAAGGATCTCACATCAAAAGTTCCCTTTCTCTCATCTTTGCCTTGGATTTAGCACATAGAAGACAGGAGGAGACCAGAGAGCAGAAGAATGAGGAAGGGGAATTTTCCCCACAGCTCACTCCCTGCAAGGGCACCCGAGATGCACGGCTCCTGCTGGGTGCCCCCCGCCCCACACAGCTACCCTCTCTGGGTTCCTATGACTGCCCTCTTCTGTTGCTGGGCTACAGCCAGCCCCTGATGACCTCATCCCCTTGCAGAACTCCCCTCAGCCACCCAGTTGAAGTGTGCCAAAGGTTTCCTGCTAGGACCCATGGGTGCAAATGCCACAAGGGAACCAGGGGCAGCTCAGTAAGATGAATGAGGCCCTTTCCCTCTTAATCTTATTCATGAAGTGCTCTCCAGTCCCTTAAGAGCTGCTGGTCACTAACTCACTCTCATAACACGCTCCTGGAGGCCAACCGAGATGAAGAAATAAATGACAGAACCTGATTCTCCCCCAAAGTCCTAATAAATACAGCTACTAACCACCCATCCCCAAAATGTGCATACATGCCCCCCCACACCCCAAGACCAGTCTCCAATACTAATGAGAAAACCATGGTCTCCACCTCCTGAATGTCTTCCCTTATAAAGGCAACCAAAAGAAATCTGTTTTCAAACCTTTGCGCTTCACCAAGAACTCTGAAATATATTGTCATTTCATCCTTTCTAAAAACCTGTGAGATAGATGTCTTTATCCTCATTTCACATAAAAGAAAAGGCCTTGGAGGGGCGAGGCCTCAGGCTAAGATGCAACAGCCAGAAACGGGCAACACAAGGGCGGCCCAGCCTTGGAAGCCCAGTTCGGGTTTGTCACTATGTTTTTAGTCACGACTGCCCTAAATCCAGGGCAATTAGCCGCTTCTGCCCACTGGCTAAAAATATCTTACGATGGCTTTGATTTCACCCAACTTTTACCCACTTAATCTAATTTTGAGTTTCTGAATAGTGCTTCCTTTAACGGGGACCCACTCTGAAAGTCTATGCCATCTTCTAATTGACTGGCCGTCCCTCCCAGATAAATTTCACCCATGAACTTAAGGTTCACCCTTTGATACTACTCTAAGAATACGGCAAAGTCAGAGCTACATGTAAGAGGATGTCTGTGACTGTCTATAGGTAGAAAAGTAGTCGACTGACATGTGATTCCATACTGACAATGGATTTAGCCCCAACAAAACTATATGGACTGAAAACCTGAACCGAGCAAAAACTTCAACTTCTTTGCTTCACTGAAAGAGTTCTATCATGGAGACAAATGAACTACTCTTAACAAATGTGTAAGCCAAATATCATGTTGTTCTCCTATTATTATAGACTTATACAACATTCTCCTGAGAGAATTCTCCTGTCCATTTGAAATGGACATTTTAACAATCTACTCATGATGAATATGAAAAAAAAAATTGGGGTATAACTAAAAAACAAAACACGAGCTGTTCTTGAATTCTATAAAATGGTATTGTTTCCTAAGGCCCATGAAAAGCCTGAATGACTTCACAATTCTTTACATCCGAAGGAGAGAAAGCTGACTTTACTGCTAGTAGTTTGTGAATCCGGTGACAGCTAATCTCTTTTCACAGCACGGGGCATAAGTAACTCTTGACCTAGCTCAAAAACTACACATCTACTGCATCCAAGGCCTAGCTTGGCCTTGACAAGGTCTAGCTGTGAGCCCTTCTGCGAAAGCAGGGGAGGCTCTCATTTTTGCTAATTTGAACATATCTCCAATCAAGTCACTTAACTTTAACAAGCACATCGACACACACTATGCACCCTACAACACTGCCTTTTCTCTTTTCATGGTCTCTGTAAATATGGGTAAACATTTTCCCCAGAAAAGTTGTTGTACCTTTAGGTAGGTACTCTGCCTTTTCTTAGCCTAGGCTCATCAAAACACCTAGAAATGAGACTCCATGAGAATCATGCTATTAAAGAGGGCACACATGGGGTGCCCAGCTAGCTCAGTTGGTAGAGCATACAACTGCTGATCTTAGGTTGTGGGTTTAAGCCCCACACTGAGTGTAGAGATTATTTAAAAATAAAATCTTAAGGGCGCCTGGGTGGCTCAGTTGGTTGGGCGACTGCCTTTGGCTCAGGTCATGATTCCGGAGACCCAGGATTGAGCCCCACATCGGGCTCCCTGCTCGACAGGAAGCCTGCTTCTCCCTCTCTCGCTCCCCCTGCTTGTGTTCCCTCTCTAACTGTGTTTCTCTCTGTCAAAATAAAGAAAATCTTTAAAAGATAAATAAATAAAATAAAATAAAATAAAATCTTAAAAAAATGAGGGGGGGTTATCATCCAGCGTGCATATCTGGCTTTGAGGAATACTTGGGTCTTATTTTTTCCCTACCATCAGATCAGGATAAAGCATAGAGAGCAATCCCCACATCCCTTCACATGTCTTTCCATCAGAACAAAATCAAATTGTGAATTTCACATCCCATTGTGGAGGGCGTCACTTCATAAGTTAGAACAGAACGTATGAGCCATATACGCAGTTGCACACATCAACAATCTGATGCTTCCACTTTAGGCTTTTACAAGATCTTTTCAACACAGAAGGGTTTCCATACACGGCTTCTCTGTATTCTACTCACACAAAGCATCTGTATGACGACACTGATTATCCTGCCCATGTGCACAACGGAAGCCATAACCAGTTCTGTCCAACTCATCTCTGAAGGCAGGACAGTTTTTCTCATCCCCTATCCCCCATGCCCTGACATGGCAGTTATTAACTTCTTAATGGCGGTGGATTATCATTTACTGTTGAAAGAAATCATGGATGCATTGTTTCCTTCCCTCACACATAAGATGGCTTCTTGGATTATACTTTTATCGAAAGAGCTACAGAGCACAATCCACGTATATACAAGACTTGCTCGGTGCCCTCAAAATGTCAGTGACGGCCGTCAGTGCTTTGAAAGGCAAGGCTGTCCCCGATTGCCATGCGCCAGCCCTGGAAAACAATCAATGAACACGGGGGTGTTGGGAACCTGAAGGATCCTCATGCTTCATTCCCTTTACCCTGAAAAAAAGGCACGAAATATGCCTTCTTGGGGCCTAGTATAAGCCGAGGGAGACCCACAACTCTGCCATTTTTTTTTATGCTCCCAGGAAAAAGTAGAAATGCCAAAATGGACTTATAAAAACTGTGGTATTTAAAGTTGTACAATGAATATATTTGTTTCATTCTGCCAGTGCCTTTCATGACTGTATTTGGAGATATTGTCAAACCATCAGAAATCTACATCTGAAGCCTTTAATTAATGTGAAGGCTCAGGCCAAATGCCCCTGTCCTGCCCTCTTGATTGGCCAGCACCCAGAGAGAGGAAGGCTAAGAACAGACCCAAGTCTCATGGAGCTCAATTATAACCCAAGTAACTGTACTTAATAAGGTCTGCTGGTTTAGGCCAAGAGTCTAAGACATGGAATCTCAGCACCACCAAAGCTGAACTTGGACTACTACTCTTGGATAAAGTAGAACCAGAAATTTCAGGGAGGAATTTTCTACCCACAAGCACATCATCAAGCCACACCTGCAAAGAATTAATAGCACTGAGATAAAAGTGATTTAAATATACGGAATCCAAACTCGGTCCATGTGTTGTCCACATCTAGGGCTATCTACTTTAAGATATGTGCATTCTGCCTTCTGCCTATTTTCCTCTACTTAAACTGGAACCCTGCACTCGAAATGAAGCACTTCTAATACCAAAATCATCATAACTTCCTCTCCTTAAAAGACTGTCCTTTGGGGCGCCTGGGTGGCTCAGTTGGTTGAGCAACTGCCTTCGGCTCAGGTCATGATCCCGGAGACCCGGGATCGAGCCCCACATCAGGCTCCCTGCTCAGCAGGAGGCCTGCTTCTCCCTCTCTCACTCCCCCTGCTTGTGTTCCCCCTCTGGCTGTGTTTCTCTCTGTCAAATAAATAAAATCTTAAAAAAAAAAAAAAAAGACTGTCCTTTGAGGCCAAGAGTTGGGAATGACTTCACTCTTTATCCCTGGCAAGGTCTGGCAGAACGTACTAGACAGTTAAAAAAAATACAGCACAGAAATGAACTGAATTTAGTTATCACCCACTGAGGACGGAAACTGAAAAGATGGGTAAATTCATAGTAACCAGGACTATTAATAATAACTCATCCAGGTTAAGTTGGTTTTAGAAGGAAAGATGGGAAAAATACACTGAAAATGCAATTTGCTGAAAATACCTGGGTGGCTCAGTTGGTTAAGCAATTGCCTTTGGCTCAGGTCATGATCTGGAGTCCTCTCCCTCTGACCCTCTCCCTTCTCATGCACTCTCTCATTCTCTCTCTCTCTCAAAATAAATAAATCAAATCTTGAAAGAAGAAAGAAAGAAAGAAAGAAAGAAAGAAAGAAAGAAAGAAAGAAAGAAAGAAAAAGAGAGAGAGAAAAAGAGAGAGAGAGAAATAAAGATAGGGCGCCTGGGTGGCTCAGTTGGTTGAGCCTTCGGCTCAGGTCATGATCCCGGAGTCCTGGGATCAAGCCCTGCATCGGGCTGCCTGCTCGGCGGGAAGCCTGCTTCTCCCTCTCTCACCCCCCCTGCTTGTGTTCCCTCTCTAGCTGTGTTTCCTCTCTATCAAGTAAATAAACAAAATCTTTAAAAAATAAAAAATTAATAGAAATTAAAAGAAAGGAAGGAAGGAAGGAAGGAAGGAAGGAAGGAAGGAAGGAAGGAAAGAAGGAAGAAAGAAAGAAAGAAAACACCTGGAATTTCATCTAGTCCTGGGCTCTTCAACGTGGTAAAATCCTCCCAGGAAAGGTACCTGCAATGCCTTCGAGGTTATTCAAAAGGTCTAAGTTCCTGGAGAGTCACTTTTACCATAGAGTATCCACGGTAAACATCTCTGTATTTAAAACTAGCATCCACTGATTGCACAAGTTTCTGAATGTAGTAACAGCCATTAGAATGTATACTTTTAAATGTTGGATATAATGGTATATAAACTATCTCAATTTTTAAGAATTTCATAAACTAGTAACAGTATAGTTTGGAGACGAAGGGGAAGTTTACATGAATTTTCACACTAAAATTTGTTCAGGAGGTTACCTTTTGTGTGTTTACTTTTACTTTTCTTTCTTTCTTTCTTTCTTTTTTAAAAAGCAAGCTCTACATCCAACAAGAATTTGAACTTACAACCCAAGTTCACGAGTCACATGCTCAGGGTGCCTGGGTGGCTCAGAGGGTTAAGCCTCTGCCTTTGGCTCAGGTCATAATCTCAGGGTCCTGGGATCATGTCCCACATTAGGCTCTCTGCTCGGCAGGGAGCCTGCTTCCCCCTCTTTCTCTGCCTGCCTCTCTGCCTATTTGTGATCTCTCTCTCTCTCTCTGTGTCAAATAAATAAATAAAATCTTAAAAAAAAAAAAAAAGAGTCACATGCTCCAACAACGAAGCCACCCACGCGCACCTAGGAGGTTACTTTGAGATTACCTCTCCCATCCTTTTCTCCCCCAGGAGTGCGCGTTCACACTCTTAAGCCCTTGAGTGTTTTCAGAGGAAAAGTCCGAGAGGCTCTAAGCTCACTCGGTTTGCAAAAGAGAGAAAGGGACTCACTAAAGATTCTGCTGGCTGAAAACAAAATAGAAGGAAATGAACTAAAATCTACAGAGATCTGTCCAGGGCTCCTGATTTTATGTCCTTATGAACTGTCTTGTGGGAAAACATTTTTTCCAAATTTATAGAAGTTGTAAATATATGCTAAAAGAAATCCAGAAAACTGGAAGAGTTTTCAAAATTGTTGAAATTTTAACATGTTGGTATATTTCTTTCCAGTCTCCTTTTCTAGGCAAATGTACACTTTCTGTCCATGTTCTAAAATAAACCTGGGGGCAGAAAAGAAAAAAGAAAAGAAAAAACAAAATAAAATAAACCTGGAATAATACGGCATTGTTTTTCACATAAAGTGTGATAATCATTCCAAGATACTAATTATGCTTCAGAAATAGTGATTAATGATAGTCTGAAAGGCCATCATAAGGATGTGTGATAATTTAACAATTCCGATCATAACACATCTTGAGTATTTCTAATTTTTCACTTTATAAATAATGTTGTAATAAACACCCCTGAAGAAAAATCTTCACCTCAAACTTCACCTCCTTAGGAGAAAATGATAGAAATGCAGTTGGGTAGAAGAGTTCCCTCATAGTTATATGGCCCCTCAACAGTTCATCCTTTTTCAGATGTACAGTTTCATGGTACATCCTTCAGACTCTTTCCTACCCCACTTTTCATTTACTAGTACCACACTCTTTCAATAGTTACAATTAAAGAAACAAAATTAAATCTTTATCTTAATTTACATCTTTAATTATAAAAACTTATTTCATACTTTGTCATTTGTATCCCTTCTATGAACTTGCATTTTCTTTTGAGGACCTGCTATTTTGGGGGAAGGAGGGATTTCTTAGAACAATTTAGTCTTTATTTTTTTTTTTTTTTTTTAAAGTAGATTTTTTTTTTTTTTTTTTTATTTGACAGAGAGAAACACAGCCAGAGAGGGAACACAAGCAGAGGGAGTGAGAGAGGGAGAAGCAGGCTTCCCGCGGAGCAGGGAGCCCGATGTGGGACTCGATCCCGGGTCTCCGGGATCATGACCTGAGCCGAAGGCAGTCGCTCAACCAACTGAGCCACCCAGGCATCCCAACAATTTAGTCTTTAAAAGAAAATTAAGGGGATGCCTGGGTGGCTCAGTAGGTTAAACATCTGCCTTCAGCTCAGGTCATGATCCCAGGGTCCTGGGATCGAGTCCCACAAGGCGCTCCCTGCTCTGCTTCTCCCTCTCCCCTCTACTGGCTAACCTGCTTGCTTTTGCATGTGCTCGCTCGCTCTCTTCTCTCTCTTTCTCTTCAAATAAATAAATATATCTTTTTTTAGAAAAAGAAAGAAAAGAAAATTAAACTTTGGTTACAAATATTTCCTCAACCGGTCCTTTTCATTTGATGACAAAATCTGATTTATCAACTTAAAATCTGTACTTAATTCGTCTGGTTTCCTCTGTGATTTAATAGGTCTGTTTTTTAAAAGTTCCAAACATATATGTTTATTTTGACTTTTTCTGGTATTATGTTTTACGCTGAAGTAATCCATCTATACTTTTTGTGACGTGCAGTGCTTTTTTTTTTATAACTCAGAAACCTCTCCCTAAAATCATTTTTACATTGTCATAGGAGTATTTCTCCATATAATCAAATATTTGATCTAAATAGGTAGGTTTTCTCATGTCCCCTAACGTACTCCCAACTGCAATCAATAAAACACACAGAGAACAGCAAGTCTCTTCAAGCATCTGACACATGCTTACTTCCCTCTTCTTCCCCTTCCCCACCCAAGTGGCCCATCAACCTTTCCTCCCTAAGCCTAAGTGTGGTGGCAGGTGCCATGCAGGTACCTACATGAATAATAAAATCCCAAATGGAGATGGAGGCTCTGCATTAAAGAATTAAAGGATAACGAAATACAGAATGCCCTAGGAGCTACTTTAATTTAGGAAGCTGATGAAAGACTTTCTAAGAATGTGCATTTAAGCTGATATCTAATATCCAGGATCCAGCCACAAGAAAAGCTGACAGAGAGGTCAAGACGGGAAGGGGCTTGGCTAGCACGTTGGGGGGGATGATGGGAGGGGCCAGTGTGGCCAAGGCATGCTGACTGGGGCGGTGAGGGGGGCAGTAGGAAGTAAGAGAGAGGCTGGCTCTGCTGGTTATACAGACAGAGGCTAATCACACAGGGTACTGCATTTCAGGAAACATGTCTGGATTTTATTTTAGACGCATGGGACAGCGTTGGAGAATTTCAGCTAGGGAAGTGATATGGTTTGATTAATGCTAAGTAAAGAGTGGACTGCAAGGGCAGGCCCCGAGGACTGTAAGGGCAGGCCCGGAGGACTGTAAGGGCAGGCCCCGAGGACTGTAAGGGCAGGCCCTGAGGACTGTAAGGGCAGGCCCCGAGGACTGTAAGGGGAGGCCCCGAGGACTGTAAGGGCAAGGTCGGAGGACTGTAAGGGGAGGCCCCGAGGACTGTAAGGGCAGGCCCGGAGGACTGTAAGGGCAGGCCCCGAGGACTGTAAGGGCAGGCCCCGAGGACTGTAAGGGCAGGCCCGGAGGACTGTAAGGGGAGGCCCCGAGGACTGTAAGGGCAGGCCCCGAGGACTGTAAGGGTAAGCCAGGATGGTGTTTCAGTAACGCAAGCAAAAGATAATGGCAGGAGACACAATGGAGAGAAGAGGAATGATTCTGGGTCTAGTCTGGGTAGAGATGGATGAGGAGTGGATAGGAAGGGGAAGAAAGGAAAGAGAGATGACCCCTGGAATTGGGGCTTGGTTAACTTAGACGGACAGAAGTTCTAGATTCTCAGAGAGGCCTGAAGAGGAAAAGGTTTGGGCACAGAGAGGCACACTCAGTTTGAAGTGCTTATTCATTCCAACAGAACCGACACAAAAAAGGTCCGCTGCATCGATGTGGAGGATACCTACGGAAAAGATGCGATGGGCGACCAGCTCCCTGGACCTCTGACAGGCAAAGACACATGCTAATGGCTGAGTCACAGCAGACTGCAAGTCCAGTGTTATAATCTCATTTCCTATGAGACAAAGTTCCTTATGTAAAAAGACAGCCTCTAAGTCACACACACACACACACACACACACACACACAGGTTCATAAAGTGGCAACATTGCTACTGGACACTTCTTTAGAGAAAACTGGGACTTCACTGCACATTATTTGGAAAACATGAAGATATCATAAAAAACCAAGTGATAATAAAATATTTTAAGAGGTAGGAACCCTTAGAATAAATAGCCACCCACAGATTGTTAACGATTTTTTCAGATACTAAAAAACAGGCAGGGAGGTGGTCCAGGTTGTTAGGTACACACATACTTTAAAAACATGTTGGGTAGAAAATGACAAGATACACCTGGAATCTCTCTGAGGGCCTCAGGATAGAATGGCCCACATGGCCCCCGACGAGGAAAGCAACAATTAAATTCATTGTGGGGGGAAAGGCCCAGGACAGACCTGAAGTGACATTTTCTACCTCATGTCATACTCATCAGGAGATAATCTACATGTAGGTGGGTGGCCTGCAAAGAGCGTCAGCGGGAGTCGGGGACCCTTCGAAGCAGGTGCATCAAGGGACACCAGGGACAGTGATCGATACACGGTCACTTAGCCCCTGAGAGCTGAAGACAAGGGGACCGGCCTGGATGACCTCAAAGGTTCCCTCCAGCTTTCTGATTTTATGACTATTTTTCTTTGTTGTACAGCATTAAAAAATCATTCATTCCATTTCCCATGGGGCAGGGGAAAAAACCTGACCTATTATTTACAACGTATTCCAACATTAACTCAAATGAGTTGACTCCAAACTATAGTAGTCTTCTTTCAAGGTTAATATGTCAATTTTTTTTTTCTTTTGCTGATGCAGCTCTTCACTTGGAGCCTCTAAAAATAATTCTCTTTTGAGGTAGGGGAATTAAGGTGCTGGAGGGAGCGAGCCATGCTCCAGTTAAGGGTAGCCGTGGTCTGGCTGCCTCACAAAATGCACGGCTGTGCAGAGGGCCGCATGCTTCTGGGTGAATGTCAGCCGATATTCCCAATAATGACATCAGGAATACTAAGGGCTTGTCTACGTTCCAAGTCCGCCTAGTAAGCACGAAAGCATAAAAGGATCTTCAAGAGACACAGTTAAAACACACACATACAAGGAAGCCAAACCTAGGCATTGTTCACATTTTTAAAAAACTTCTCTCCTGGGTGCCTGGGTGGCTCAGTTGGTTAAGCGACTGCCTTTGGCTCAGGTCATGATCCTGGAGACCCGGGATCGAGTCCCACATCGGGCTCCCTGCTCGTCGGGAAGCCTGCTTCTCCCTCTCTCACTCCCCCTGCTTGTGTTCCCTCTCTCGCTGTGTTTCTCTCTGTCAAATAAATAAAATCTTTTAAAACAAAAAAAAACAACTTCTCTCCTTGGGGAAAATGTAAGTATTAACTGAAAATGGCAGTAGCTGTTGGGGCCGTCATCATTAGCATGAACCCCAGGCAAAAAGGGCTCATAAAAAGTCACCATTTCCAAATGGCTAATATGGGAGGTTACCCCAACTATCCCATCGAGAGACACACACGAAGAAATGGCTTCGGTTCTTACTTCCCCTAGAAACACACACACAAAAATAATTCTTAAGATTCAGCCTTTTTAAAAAAGTTGAAATATGAACCACTGGAGGAAGTGGCCCCTTTCCAGTCAAGGCTCAGGGAACTTTGAAGACCGAGACGTGAAGGGCCCCTGCCCTTTCAGACCTGAACCATGCCAAGGCAGCCCAGCGCCGTGCCCGGGGCACTGAGGTGCGAGGCCGAAGCGCGAGAGCTGACATCTGGAGCCGCCGAGAGACGTCAAGACAATTCCCCCGAAATCGTCATTGAAGAGTTGCCCTGCGGTTTGTTTCATTCATTTAAATTTTGTCCCCTAATTTATTTTGCTTAATGGCCATATGTCTCCCCTGTGTTCAGGCCAGTGACAGTAACAGAAACGGAAGAGAACGGTGATAGAGCAGAGCTCCCCTTTCCGCTTTTACTCCTGCTGGCTTTTTCCGAAATAACACTGGTCAAACCTCAGTTCAAATAAACAAGTGCCTGTTTCCTTATTCTCAAGTAAGTTTCACTTGGAAATATGCCTTCACCTGAAAAGAGAATAGAGCACACTCCTTTCTCAGAAGGATCGCACCTACAGACGTATAGGCATTGGGCAAGAAATAAGAAAGGGCAGTCTTAAAACCAGACCTGCTTCTTAAGGAAGCAAAGTTGGGGGAAAGCACACTGGTGTACTTGATTAGTGTTCAGTAAGGCTTACACATGTGATAACTTGCTGCCATTTAACTGGTAAAAAGAGGAAGGGAAACTAATTACCCTCTTATAATTTAAACTGAGCCTCTGCTCTTAGCTCATAAACCATGGAACTGTTCCAAAAACCAAAAAAACCACAGTTAAAGGGGAAGAGAGCCAGAATTGGAGACGATGTACGGCTCTCAGATGAGCTTCAGTTTTAGGCCACAAGACCAAAGAAATGTTGTCCAATTATGTCACTATACATTCAAATGTGATTTCTCACAAACTGACCTAAGGATGCATTAATATAACATTTGAGGCTAGGTAGCAATAGTAATTTGAGTGAAATCAAAACAACCAGAAACAAGCCATTTTACATGCAACCTTTTCCCTGAAATACTTCATCACAGAAAAGGGGGAAAAGTCACTAATGCATCTAAAGAAAACTCGTATCACCTAGGCAGCGCTTACTTACTTGAACTGCTGAAGAAGTTGGCAGAAACCAGATCAACTGAACACAAAATAGTAAAACATTTTTTTTTCCCCAGAAAGGAAATACTGAATCACTAGGGCTTGCTAAGTGGAATGACATTTTCATTTTGCAAACTCTCCTCCCCAACCCCCCCAACATACACACAGAGTTGGAGAGGGCTTTAAAAATGAAATGCTTTAGCCTCACGGTGACACTGAAGTAACGACTTGCTTATTGTGTTGTATATGTGTGGCTTTCCGAAGTATATTCATGAATGGCCTTTTTTTTTAAAGACTAGTAACACAGTACATATTAAACAGAATGACTATTATACAATGTTCTAGATACACCATGCACACAGGTTCGGGAATGTAAGTGAGGGAACGTCTCCTGATCATGCAATCTTCTTAATAAATACTGTCAGTATGGTCACTAGGTCACTACTTGTTTATACTGTAAAACTGGTGCCATAGGAACTGTACAAACCACGGGTAATGAACTCTTTAAATAACAGCTTTACTGAGACGTGACTCCCATACCCCGCAATTCATTCAATTAGAGTATACAGTTCAACGGTTTTTAGTACATTCGCAGATGCATGCAAGCATCACCACAATCAATCCTAGAACATTTTCATCTGAGGTAATGAAACTTTAATGAGTTGCTAAGCATCTAACTAGCCAAAGTATCAGACTCCTGAGAAAAGCTTGCTGCTAAAAGCATTCTCTCACCTTTAAAGTATATATTTATATTTGGGCTTTGTTGTACTTGCTTCGTTCTTTTTTCCACCTAACACATGCTTTGGAGTTTGGATTTGACTCAAGAGCTTATGAGGAGCTGTTGAAATTCTGAGGAGGCATGAACTCCATCACTGGAAGCCGTTAAGAAGACAGAAGCATGGCACACGTAGACAATTCAGAGTTCACAGATGAAAAGCTCGGCAAAGAAATGGGACCAAAGCAGATTACTACAAAGGTCCAGGCAGGAGGTACAAGCCTAAATTTGTGAGGTGAAAGGGGCAAGAAGGCAAGACTCCAACAATCCTGAGAAGCCAGCACCGGTCGCTGCAGCTCTGGTCTGTGGTGGGGTGAGAGATGGGGGAGCCAGAGAAGACACCTGGGCCATACAGGGCAACTGGGGACAAGTCATCAGCATGAATGAGAATTCAGAAGGAAGAACGGACTTCAAGGTGAAGCTGATAAGCAACTTAAATGTGTTATGTTGGCAAATGTGTGTCCCGGGCATGTCGAGGCTAGAGGTGTAGTTCTAGAAACCATCCTGCTGGGATGGAAGAGAAAGGATGCCTCGGGTGCACAGTCCAACGTTCAAGACAGGGGACCAAAGCATCTGGGACAGTGGTTGGCGTGAGAAGGCTTGGGATGCGGTGCAAAGAGCAGCGGGAACCAGGAAGATGGACGGAGATGGCCACTGTCCCTCTGCAGGCAAATGGCTACATGGAGGCCCAAGGGAGAGATCCTGTCTAGGTGACTCTAGGACAGACAGGAGTAAATGGAGGCCCTCGTGACCTACGGGGTCGCGTCTCTCCGGCTGCTGCTCCAGTATGAGGTGTGTCCCTATGCCTTCCTAACGCCGCAAGGCGAGAAAGGTTCTAGAAATGCTAAATACATACATTTAAGGCTATTCATGACAATGACCATTGGAGGCCACCTCAGAAACCTCACTGGGCCAAAATTAAAATCCAAATTCTATGAACGCAAGCGATTGCTAGGCCTAAGCCATGGATCTTTAGTTTGCTCAGAAAACTATGATCCTACATCATGAACATAAAGATCTGAACATGCTTCTTCAAATCTCCCCAGGACCATTTCAGTCACATTATTGAAAGTTCATTTATTTTGACTCAAAGTAACTAAAAACTCTGAAAAGACGCTGATGTGCCAAAATACTGCTCTGTGCAATGTCTTATAAATTTTATTGCTTTGGGATGGTAGAAAGCATAAGAAATTCCAAAATATTACATTCTCTTTCTCTCTCAGCTCATCCCCAGAAACCAATAATCTAAACCACTGAGAGAAAGCAAAGAAGTAAAATTTAAAAATCCGTACTATAAATGATTAGCTAGCACACTCAATGAGGAGGAAAAGTGAACTGGGAACTTTACTTTCAACCTAATTTCAAAGTGAATAATTATTCTGTCCCACGAGAATTAGTAAGGCCTCAGTATCAAAAGCATATGACACAGGAAGAATATTTTATAACCATAATATGCTGGGCATTTCAAAACATGGTCATTACCCTCTTTTGCACATTAAAAACACAAGACCATGGGGCAAAGCTAATTACTTTCTTTAACCAAATCAAAGAAATGATTCAATTTTATGTACAAATGATGCCCTGATACTTAAAGATACAGTGGTCGCATAATTTATCATCCCAAATGAGTAACTTTTGAGAGTGAACAGTGTACTAATAAAAATGACGTCAGGACAATATGTGTAAACCACGCTGGTCCTAGGTGAGCGGAGACACATGGTGGTCCCACTGCAGGGACTCCGGAGGGGCTCGTGGGTGGCTCAGTCGGTTAAGTATCTACCTTCGGTTTGGGTCATGATCCCAGGGCCCTGGGATCGAATCCCACTTCAGGCTTAGTGGGGAGCCTGTTTCTCCTTCTGCATGCTCTGCCTGCTACTCCCCCTGCTTGTGCGTATGCACTCTCTCTCTTTCTATCTCTCTCTCTCTCTGACAAATAAATGAAATCTTAAAAAACAAAACAGGGGCACCTGGGTGGCTCAGTTGGTTAAGCGACTGCCTTCGGCTCAGGTCATGATCCCGGAGATCTGGGATCGAGCCCCACATTGGGCTGCCTGCTCGACGGGAAGCCTGCTTCTCCATCTCTCACTCCCCCTGCTTGTGTTCCCTCTCTCGCTGTGTTTTTCTCTGTCAAATAAATAAAAATCTTTAAAAACAAAACAAAAACTGAAGACGGAAAAGTCTCTAAAAAATATCTTAAAAAAAAAAACCCTGAAAACTATAAAGGGAAAGAATCCAGGACATGGAATAAAAATTAGCATCAGAGCCAGCACACAGTTCCTAGCGTGCCTCACAGGGCGTATTACGGAGTCAGGCGCTAGAGATACGACTTCCCCTCACAGACTGGGACCTTCACCATCTTGCATTAGGGACAAGGTCAGGGTAGCCTGTGCCTGCAGGTTTTGGGGGGTTTTGGGGTTTTGTTTTTAAGTAATGTCTCATTAGGTGATCACAAAAGAAAATGAGAAGACTAACTTTAAGCGAGACGACAGAGCGGGTCATTTTATAAAATTAAATTGGCAAAGGTTGTTTTTAAATAATCATATTCAGGACTCAGAAATCTAGGCGAAAACGGGCAGATTTGAAATGTGTCCCTACCAGGAAATAGAACAGCCATAGCTTCTCAGGGAAACTCTGCAATAATGACCACGTCTCCCACTGGTGCACAGCCCCCTCCAATGACTCCATTCTGAGGGACTTTTCCCGAGGAAATAATTCTGAATTTTGTAAATACATATTCACCGTAAGATATGTACCTTATAATTGTTAAAAACACCAAAAAACTAAAATTCAAACTTGCAGCAATAGGGGACAGGTAAAATAAACTTTGAGATCATGCAGCCATGAAAACTATTTTGTTACATTATATACAAAAGCATTCATGATAAATAAACATGGAAGGGAAAAAGCGATTACAAATCCATGTGTACATAACACGCCAGTTCTTTTAAGTTTATTCACACAAAGACACACACACACACACACACACACACACACATCTACACAGCAGAAAAAGGCAAGGTGGGAAGATTTACAATAAAGTGTTAAAAGTAATTAGCTCTGGGTGGTGGGATGAAGAACTTTTTTTTTTCATTTTGCTAACCTACATTTTCTTTTTTTTCTTTTTTTAAAGATTTTATTTATTTGACAGAGAGAAACACAGCGAGAGAGGGAACACAAGCAGGGGGAGTGAGAGAGGGAGAAGGAGGCTTCCCGCCGAGCAGGGAGCCCGATGTGGGGCTCGATCCCGGGTCTCCAGGATCATGACCTGAGCCGAAGGCAGTCGCTTAACCAACTGAGCCACCCAGGCGCCCCGAACCTACATTTCCTTAATTGAACAAGCTGAACAGGTATTGCTTCATAAAAAGAAAAAGCTAGTAAGAAACTGAAGAAAGCAGAGTCTTCACCATCCAGACGACTCTGCATCACAGGTGTAGCTCCCTCAGAGATGAAGCTGATGTAACACTGGTCTCTAAGTCAGAAGATGTAAAAAATGGGAGAGAAGTCTATCTGGACAAGAATGGTCCTGGAAGGATAAAAATGAGATTAAATGCACAAGAACATCTTAGAGGGTGGTCAAGTGTTAGATACAAAAGAGATTCTACTAGATGGCATGCCATTCCCAGAACACATACTTGGAGTGAGTTGTTTGCTTACTCTGCTTTACGGGTATCATGATGCATTTGCAAAATGTCTAGCTACACAGAGTACAGAGTGAAGTGGCATGCTAGATGAAAACCCTAACCCTCACTTCGTTAGCCCCTTTTCTAATCAAAGGAAGAGAAAAGTAATAGGATATTTCCAATCAGGTTCCTGGGAAAGTCACGAAAAAATAAGAATTGAATTGATCCCTACTACATACATTACTAATGGCTCATGATCTCAGGACCTTGAACATAGTAGAGGTTCAAAGAAAAAGGCTGATCCATAGTTATTTTGCTAAAAAGAGAATCCATGCAAACATGTTCAAGAATAAACAAACACTGAAATTTATCAAAATGTTACCAATAGCTATGCTTAGGTTGTGAAAATATAAATAATGTTATTTTTTCTATCTTGTAAAATTCTAATGGACATTATTAAATTAACTGTCTTTGCAAATCCCAAGAATCCACCGCACTTGGACCCAATGACTAACCATCTGGTTAGGGCTTCAGGTTCTTTCAGTTTACCAAGGACAGGGGAGGAATATATGTGATTACTGACTAAAGACACCAAACGCATCTAGCACAATAGTTGAGAACGCTTTAAAAGTGATCAGTTTTTAATGGGCAGGAACAATACCTATGAACAAAATATTATTTGTAATGTCCCATTCATACCAATTAGCACATAAGGCTAATAACCTCGAACAGCAGATACTCGACATTGTACAATCCATTTCTGACCTCCAACTCTCAAGCCAACATAGATTTGAAGATTGATCTTGCAGAACCAAAGACAGGGCTCCCCTCAGGGTTGTAGTTCGTGGACCAAATTTGAGCCTCAAAATCACTTTAAAGCCAACCTAGAAACCACAAAAAAACCCGAGAGATGTTAGCTACAGTATACACTGAAACACGTTCAATATGTCTTGAGAAAAGGAAAGTATATCATCTTTGTCAAGTATGCTGTGATAGAGCAGGCAAAGAACACCAAGAATGCTAGTCCCTTTACCATCATCAAAATGTCTGCCTCTGAGCAGTCACATAAATAACATACACCATAATTCCCATATATACTCAATTGGACAGTAGACTAGATAAACTCAAAAGTGCCTCCTATCTCTATCGTGGCATAAATTTCTAGTACCTACAGTAATACAACACTACCCTTAATTAAAGCTAAGTTTTACCCACAATGCAAATGGGGGGGGTCAACTACCATTGTCATTACAGTGACTACGGTCTTAGTTCAAGATTGTCCCACATCACTTTAGGCAACTACTATCAAAGGAATGCTTTAGAAAAATGGCTAATAATGACAGACCATGTTCATCATATATTAACTGAGAAATTTATCAATGCATAGAGAACAGACATGAACAACAAAATATCAGCATGATGCTAATGTTCATGATTTATTTTCTTAGTCTTTTCTGTATTTTCTGAACTCAGTACACTTGAACATGTATTATTTTTAGAAACCAAAACAAGTAACAGCATTTTAGAGTGATTCTATTAGGGCTTACAAATTTTCAGTTGTTCATGGTCTTCTGGGATCCATTCCTCTTTTTTCTTCAAATTCATTCAGAGGCTGAATATATTACTGATAGAGGCTATTTTATAAAGCTTTGTATAAGAAGCAGCGTGTCACCATTCTCCCAAAGCCCCCAGTCATCTCTGTGCCTTTAAGCTACCTCACCCCATCTACCCTCATGAGCTCAGACACCAACCCACTCCTCTTTCTTCCGCCATTAACCTTAACCATTCACCAACCCATTCTCTAAGGCCCTTCCTGCTCATGACACTGGAAAAGATGTTTGGAGGAAAATGGCGTTTCATGGGGCCCTCATATTAACCCTTGTATGCTGCTCTCTCTTCTGCTGAGATATTACCACGCCGACCTTTGCCACTCATTGCAATACAAGGACAGATCCGGCTGGTTATCTTGACCCCGACTTGGCTTATCCAGAGTAGGATTAACCATTTGAAGTGCAATCAAATAATCAATGAGCATATTAAGATACAGTGCTTCCTCAAAGTAGGTGTGATCCCATAATCACCTGCCCAGGATTGCAGTGACAAGAACACCTGCATAATTCAATGTCGAAATATTCTAGGATGCATCCAGTTTCTGGGAGGCCATGCATAAAAAGGATGACATGGGAAAAGAGAGAGAGCCTTGAGGCTCGGAAGGGATGTTCCATCCCAGGGCACCAAGGGTCTCCGCCCACGACACACAGAATGAAGCAAAGCAGCTGGGGAAGGGTAAAGGTCTGTCTGTCAGCTTTCCACTTCCTTCTGAGTCTGTCTTCACAGCAGGACTTCCTTATTTGTTTGAAGTATTTTAAATTCCCAGAATATCAGGCACACCCAAACTCAAACGTAAGTACAAAAACACACTGCAAAGCCAAATACAAATGGTTCCTCAGCTATTAACTGGAGGCCACACATCTGATAAGGTTGGTTTTCTCTGACATGTTTAACGTGGCACTTTCACAAAAGAGATAAGAACACTAATGAAGATCTACTTGCCAGCTTCGGAACGTTCCCCTCAAAAGAGATATGAAGTGACTGGAAAGTTGCTTTACACAGGCAGTAGGAAATCGGTAGTACACAGAAAACAGATTTTCTGAAATTCCACATGGCTTTGTTAGCATTACACGAAATTTACTGCCTTAGGTCAAGTTCGTCTGGGCTGTGATTACATGCCGAACTTGGGCCCAAACTGCTCTCTACAGTATACGCATGTGGCTTTTCAAGAAAGTATAAAATGATCTTTATGTTTACTCCGAAGACAAAAAAAAGGCTTTCCTCTTTTAGAAAATGCTTAATTACCTAGGTTAGAGGTAAGGTGCATGTTCAGAAATGAAAAATACATCCTCCTAGGGAGAAAAAAAAAGGGTTGTCCTAATTATACATGGATGATCTAATTAAACTGTCATTCACAATTCATTAAAGCTATTAATAAGTTGTAAATGGGGAAAAATGGGTATTAGAGTTAAATTTAAGGGAGTGTTAAAACCTATAAACTATCAAGACAGCCAAAGACTGGTAGTGAAATTTCATAAGAAGCACATAAGCACATGAACTGTAGACCTCACTTAGCGTTCCTTAGAGACCTCTTCTACAGGCTCTCGACCTACCTCCTCGTTTATAAATGAGGAAACTGGGGTCTACTGAGGCTCAGTGAATTGCCCAAGTTATATCCTCTAACTCATTTTCCCACCACTTATAAGTTGCCACACTTCCTGAACTACACGCATAGCTTGGTTCCAAACAGAAAAGGCTAGCGCGTCTTGCTGCGGTCCAGTGCAGAGGAGGGTCAGAAATCCTGGACCAGTTCACAGAACAAAATATTAAAGGGGTGCCTGTGGCTGGCCGGCTCAGTCAGGGGAGTGTGCAATTCCTGATCTCACAGTTGTGAGTTAGAGCCCCACACTGGGTGTAGAGGTTAATTAAAAATAAAGTCTTAAAACTCAAGAAAAACAAAATCTTTATTAGTCTGTGTCCAAAAAAAAAAAAAAAAAAAAAAGAGTTCTTAGAAATTTCAAGGTGAGTCAAATATCCCTTATTACTAATCTACCTCTGACAGAAGAAATTCTTTAATTAGAACAAGGAGTATCACACACCCACCATAGTCATCACTAAGAACCATCACTATGTTGGTGAAGGATTTAGGATAAGCAGAACAAACTTCCTTTCCACCTCTAGAAATCCTTTGTTTCCTGTTTCTGATGATTCCACATTTTAAGGAGGCCCCCAAACTACCTAAGCAGAGGAAACCCCATCAAAGACAGGTCATGCTACACTGCTGTTCAGGGCCTGAACCCCACATCCTTGTATACCGACCCTGGGCTTATGAAGCCATGTGCTCTGCACCAAAGGACTGCTGAAAAACTAGTCCCTTGAAATGACTCTGGGTCAAAGGAAAAAATAAAATATGCTCTGCACTGGTGTTAACTGCATTCAATTTACCCATTAGCAACATATTTACAATGGCTTTTAAAGTACTTGCTAGGGTGCCTGGGTGGCTCAGTTTTAAGCATCCGCCTTTGGCTCGGATCATGACCCCAGGGTCCCAGGATCCAGTCCTGCGTCAGGCTCCTTGCTGGGTGGGGGATCTGTTTCTCCCTCTCCCTCTGCTGCTTCCCCACTTGTGCTCTCTCTCTCGGTGTCAAATAAACAAAATCTTTAAAAAAATAAAATAAATTAAAAACAATAATAAAGTACTTGCTAAACAGATTGCTGGTTCCACACTGGGAAGCAGGGTGAGTCAAAGCCCAGGTTCTCGGGACGGACCTATCCAGGCGCCAGAACCATCAGTACGCTGTGGGGAAAGTTACCCTCTGTGGATGCTTGCATCAGCTGCACAGTGAAGACCTCCGTCTCACCGGGGGTGGGGTCTGCAGATGAAATGCGCTTAAAGCAGACTGGCTGCCTCGAGGTAAGACGCTGGAACCATGGGGTTGGCTAAAACCTTAAAGCCGCCCGCTCACTTTACAGCCTCATCATCTCCCATCTTGCCCCGCCCCCCAGCTTCCCTCCAGGAACAAGTGATGCCCTTTTGGGCCTCCAGGCTTTTCATCTGCTAGTCCCCCCCCACCCCCCAGCAATGCTCTCCTTTGTGGACCCTAACGTCAGCGCCCCCTCCCCCGACTCCAGACCTTCCAGAACATTCCGGCTCTCTGCCTGGCAAAATCTCCCTCATTCTTGTCCTTCAAGCTGGCCAACTCCCCTGAGGCGGGTTGGCTGCTCCTTCTGTATCTATTATGTGATTACATTAGGATTATAATTACTTACGTAACAAGGAAGAAATTTATTTACTGGAATTGGGAGGAAGGGAGAAGACCAGCCTGTCGGGACTACTGTGCAGCAGGGGGCTCTGGGTGGGAGTCGGGCCACAGCTCCCAGGGAGCACAGGCTTTGGGGACGGTCCCACTGTGAAGGAAGAAACAACATGCAAAAAGCCCCAAGCCTGAGATGACTCTGCCCCATGCCAGTGATGTCTCCCCATCTTCTCCAGTTACTAACCCTCGCAGGAAGTCAAATATGAGCGAACATGTATGAGAGAGAAAGAGAAAGAGACAAGAGACAGAAGTGTGTGAACATCCTAAGGATATCTGGGAAGGGTTCTGAAATGTGTAAGGCACCAACTTCACACTGGGGATCGGGCTAAGTCCTAGCTGAATGGCAGAAGACCAGGACGTCAGCAACTACGATGTGTTTAAAGGCCCATTTATTTTCCCCACCACACTGTTCCGCAGTACAAAGTTCTCAGGCCTCGGGAAACACTAAGGCAGAGAGGCTTCGAGCAGAGCTTCTCAAACTTCACTGTGCACCCAAATCATCTGGGAATGTTATTAAAATGCATGTTCCAATTCCACTATCCCAGGGCAGAGCCTCATATTCTGCTCGCCTGACCGGCAACCAGGTGATGCCGATCCTAAGGGAGCACATAAGGAGCAAGAATCCAGAACGTGGAGGCCAGACCAGGAATGGCTGTGTTCACAGCCCAGCTCTGCTACTCAACAGCTATGTGAACCTGAGCAAGTGACTTAACTTCTTGAGGCCTCTTTTTCCCCCATCTGTGCCTAAGAACACCTATTTCAGGGAGTGGTTATCGAGGATGAAAAAGTGAACCCATGTGAACGTGCCTGGAAGAGAATCTGCCACAGAGAAAGTGCTGGATAGATGTTGGCTCTTGTTTTTGTTAATACTCAATTTTGAACACTCCTGCACGTATCATAATAGTAGCAATTCAAAATGGCAGTCCTATTTTTTAAATAGTTGTTTTTTAATAAACTCACACGTTGATCAGATAGTATGAATAATAAAACAGTACCAATGTTAAATCCCCAGAAGACATTATTATAATAAAACATGATCAATATTTAAAACTGTCATTTTTTTTAAAGATGTATTTATTTATTATGGTCAGAGAGAGCACGAGAGTGAGTGGGGGGAGGGGAAGAGGGAGAGGGAGAGAACCTCAAGCAGACTCCCTGCTGGGCGTGGATTCCCCACATGGGCTCGATCTCACCACCCCAAGATCATGATCTGAGCTGAAATCAAAAGTCAGATGCTTAACCGACGGGGCCACATGGGCACCCTTAAAACTAATCATTTTAAACTGAGAAGGAGCTGCAGCCATATCGTCCATCTCTCAAAATCTCAGATTCTGCTTCAGCTCACTGTCCAACTCCAGGACACAAACTATTGGTACTCACTGGTCAGGGGTGGCCTTTTACCCTCTTCTGGCTGGTACAGGGAGCCTGAGTCCTGACACGGGGCTCCCCAGGAAGGTGAGGGCCAGAGAGGTGGGCATTAAGCGGGACAGGCAGGTGAAGGTCTGGGAAGAGGGAGCTGCCGCGGGGTCCAGAGTCAAGTGCACGGCTTGGGCTCTGGCCATCTCCGGGCTACGGCACAGGGTCCTAACAAGTGGGCCGAACACAGCAGAGAGGAGGGCCACTACTATGGACTACGGAGCGGCTGTATGTGTCAGGCCCCAACTATGCCATTCATCCTTGGTAGCTTAAGTTTTGTTTCTTTTCTTTCTTTTTTTTTTTTTAAGATTTTATTTATTTGACAGAAAGAAACACAGCCAGAGAGGGAACACAAGCAGGGGGAGTGAGAGAGGGAGAAGCAGGCTTCCCGTCGAGCAGGAAGCCTGATGTGGGACTCAATCCGGGTCTCAGGGATCATGACCCGAGCCGAAGGCAGTCGCTTAACCCCCTGAGCCACCCAGATGCCCCTATTTTCTTTTTTTTTAAAGATTTTTATTTTATTTTTTTAGTGGGGAGGGAAGGGAAGAGAGAAAGGAGAGAGAGAATCTGAAGCAGGCTCCATGGCCCTGAGATCATGACCTGAGCCCAAACCAAGAGTCAGATGCTTAACCCACTGGGCCACCCAGGTGCCCTTGGGCAGTTAAGTTTTATTATCTCTGGCGTGCGCTGTTCGGGAAACTCATTACCCAACCTTCAAATGAGAAACATCGCAGCAACGGACCCTGGGACCTCAGGGCAGACAGCAGCCGGGCTGAGCCGGATCCCAAATGCAGCTGCCCCAACACCTCCCATCTGGGGTTCGTACCGGAAATGGGCTCTTGTTCCTGTGCCCACATGTCCTGACACAGATGGCACACCTCCCCTGAGGCCTCGTCAAGGCGCCGTGGGTCGCCCCGAGCAGCTAGCCCTGTACCCGGAAGCCTGTGTTTGACAGGAGCCCTCCACCTTCACTCTAGCAGCCAGCCGTCTTCTTGGAATGAGAGGACAGGCGTGCAGACAGAAACTCTTACTGTTAACGAGAAAACGAGGACACAGGTGCTCGAGCCCAGGTCTGCAAGCCTCCAGGCACAGCTGTGGGTGGCAGCAGGCCTCAGAGTAAGGGCCGAAAGCCAAGAGTCCGGCAGTGAGGACTGGAAGAGAACAGGTCAGGGACAGCTTCGCCCAGGCGTGGGCAGCGAGGGGAGGTTAATGGTGAGCCAGAACTGAGGAAGAGAGAAGCAGCGCTAGGGGGCTCAGAGGCGACGGGGGAGTGAGGCAGGTGGTCACAGTGGGAACCAGACTGAATTCAAATTCTGATACTCAAGGGAAAGACTCCGGCTTAGACTCCCCTGGACGGGGGATGGGAAAGGGGCTTCCAGCAGGGTAGGAGCTCGAGGTCAGGATGGACCACACCCCAGTCAGCAGCAATGGGGGCCGCTCAATATTTGATGAAAAGAGGGAATGACGGGATGGGGGCAGGGCCAGCACCAATCTCCCCGCCCAGGCTGCAGCCCCTGGGAAGTGGGTTCAGGTGAGCTCTGACCTCCAGGGGGGAAGGCTGCTGCCCCACCCCTGGGGAATGTGAAGGCTAAGACTACGAGGCCCACAAGAGCTGGAGCGTCACTTGCTTTTCACAGAAAGAACATTAAGAGACTCACATGCCAATTCTCCTTGTGGGCAGGGAACTTCTCCTGATTCTCTATATTTTTTGTTCATATTCAAACCCAAAGAAAGCTCCATCTTGGTTCAGAATCCTGTTTTCCGGGGCACCTGGGTGGCTCAGTTGGTTGAGCGACTGCCTTCGGCTCAGGTCATGATCCCAGAGACCCGGGATCGAGCCCCGCACTGGGCTTCCTGCTCGGCGGGAGGCCTGCTTCTCCCTCTCTCACTCCCCCTGCTTGTGTTCCGTCTCTGTGTTTCTCGCTGTCAAATAAATAAAAAATCTTAAAAAAAAAAAAAAAAAGAATCCTGTTTTCCAATTCCCTCTTTGATTCCCTGCAGTCTGGTTGTTGTCTTGGACTCCAGGAAGAAACTAGCCTCAGAAAAGAATCCAGCTTCGTGTGGCCACATCTTACCTCATCTGATGTAACCCCCCCACCCAATCATTTCTTCCTGTTCTTTATTTCTTACAGATGGACCTTCCTCTTGACCCTGGCTCTTCCCATATTAAAAAACCTCATCATATCTGGTTTAAACTACATAATGCAATGTTTTCACCAGGTTCCCATCCTGAAACAATGCTCCTCTGTAGACAATTATAAATAATTCCACTAAGCTCATATCCATGTGTTGGTCAGCTCTAAACTCGTCACCAAATTTCCAATTCCCTACAAGAGGAATTTCCCATTTCCGGGAACTACTTCATTCCCTGTCTGCAACAGGATAAGCCTGCTCACACTCTCTCTGTGCTGATGTGCTCCTGATTTGTGCCCATGCCTCCACCCTTGATGGCTATCCCTACGTGATCCAGGAAAACAGGACAACATATTTAAATTCCATCTTTGAAATCCACACCAGTAGCCATTAGTTCTGGCACGCATGTTCCGCGAGGCACCCAGCTACACTCCGGGCTTGCTCTCCACCCCAACTGTCCGTCCATTCTACATTTTGGGTTATTTCAATGTATTCCTTCTCATGCATTAAAAACTAAAAATGTCTGTACAGATACATAACAAAATGTTTAGAAGTGGTTCTCTCAGGACAGGAAACAACAAGTGTTGGAGAGGCTGAGGAGAAAGGGGAACGCTCTTACACTGTTGGTGGGAATGCAAGTTGGTGCAGCTGCTTTGGAAAACAGTGTGGAGATTCCTCAAAAAATTACAAATAGAGCTACCCTCTGACCCTGCAATTGCACTACTGGGCATTTACCCCAAAGACACAGATGTGGTAAAAAGAAGGGCCAAATGCACCCCAATGTTCATAGCAGCAACGGCCACAATCGCCAAACTGTGGAAAGAGCCAAGGTGCCCTTCAACAGATGAATGGATAAAGAAGATATAGTCCATATATATGATGGAATATTATGCCTCCATCAGAAAGGATGAATACTCAACTTTTCTAGCAACATGGACCGGACTGGAGGAGATTATGCTGAGTGAAACAAATCAAGCAGAGAAAGTCAAGTATCATATGGTTTCACTTACTTGTGGAGCATAAGGAGTAACATGGGAGGACAGTGGGAGAAGAAAAGGAAATGTGAACTGAGGTAAATTAGAAAGGGAGATGAAGCATGGGAGACTTTGGACTCTGTGAAACAAACTGAGGGTTTTGGAAGGGAGGGGTTGGGGGAATGGGTGAGCCCAGTGGTGGGTACTGACAGCACCAATTGTATGAAGCACTGGGTGTGGGGCATAAACAATGAATCTTGGAACACTGAAAATATAAAATAAATTATTTTAAAAATAAATAAAGATTAAAAAAAAAAAGTGGTTATCTCTAGGGAGGAGATGAGGAAAGGAAAGGCAGTCTTTTCCTCTCATTTTATACCTCTGTGCTATTTGAAATTTTTTATGTGCATGCACTGCACTTGTTTTTTGCTAAATAAATATACTTTTTATAAAAGAACCAGTTAACTAGTGTCAAAAGATGTCATGATCTCAGGGAGTCTGCTTCACCTTCTGTCCCTCCACCTTCTCCCTCCGGCCTCGCCCCAGCTCATGCTCTCTCTGTTTCTCAAATAAATAAATGAAATAAAAAAAAAAATCTAAAGATGTATGTATAGCAATAATCAATGCAATGTTCTTCCCATGGCTGGGGGGAAAAAGGAAAGTTAGAACGTAACAGGCAGAAATTGGAAATACCTAAACCAATCAATACAAAGGGTCTCAGTACAATATATCAGATGCCATCCATAAAACAGAATAATGGGCAGCTAAGTAAAACTGCCGTGCTGTCACTGGAGCACCTATAATATACTAAAAACAGGCTATAAAACAACTCTTTTCACTTGGAAAAAAAATCTGCATTCTTTGGATGAGATGAAAAGCACTGCTGAGGGCAAGATTCATATCCTCTGTCTTCACTCCCGCATACTTTATTTAAGGAACATGTGCAAAACATAAAAGCTGAATATAGCCAACCATGACTACAGTCAACTAGAATCATCTTCATTCGTTCATTTCAAACCACTGGCTACTGCAGATGCCATGCTTACACTCATCTTTCACAAATAACCTTCACAGTCATTTTACAAGTTGTACGTGACAAAGTATCTCTTGCTATCCAGTTCATTTATGTAAAATGTTTTCATGTAGATGGCCAATCTCTCTATGTAAAACTCCATCTGTTCCCAATCCCTCACTTGGATAGGGATAGGAAGGAGAAAGTGCTCCTTAAAGAGGGTGCAGTGCAAAGATGAACCTTTCCACCGCCCGCCCTCATGATGATTCTACACATTCAATTTACAGCAAGACTGTGAAGGGGCTTGCCTCCATGAGTCACCAGATGCAAGAGTTCTGAGAAAGTGATCTCATAGCTTCCTCAACAAGCTCTTTGAGCATTCACTCTGCCCCAAGGATCAATATGACACAAAGAGGTCTACCGATCCAGGCTAAGGTGCACAGTACTCATTGCAGGCCAATCTCTGGTCTTGACCTTACAGAGAAGCTCTGCTCCTCACCCCCACTCCTTCTAGCTACCTGCCCAAAGGCCTTGGATGATTATTAGATCAACCACGAGTTAGCAATAAGACAAAATACAAATATGTCCAATTCCTATTTGTTAAAAAGTCTCTTGAGGAGGATGAAATCAGGTAGCATCTGTACTTTACATTCCTCTACCCCACTTAACAAAGCAGAAAAATACGCATACAGGTGGGCTGCATCTAAGCAGGAAATAGACTCATCTTTATGTTTAAGAAGAAGTTATTCCTGTTGTTGATCTAAAAGTTACTCTGGGATAGAATACGATCTAACGGTTCTAAAAGACAGAGAAGAAAATACAGAAACCTCTTAAATTGTATGTGCAAAGAACTTTTCCTGCACGTCAGGTCCAAAATGAAAATAAAAACAGCACAGCAGAGGATATTTGCTTTGCAAAAGACTCTCTTCCCTTCTCCCAACTTTTAGTCGTTCTGTAACAAAAATGACAGTGGCATACAAACAGTAAAACAGAAAACAGGTATATTAGCAATATATAAATGTTGTACCTTTATTCCAAAGGACTCCTAATATTTTCAAATTGACTTAGAACAGTTAGAAAATGAAAAGGTTACAGGAAAAAACTCAATTTTTATCTTTTATAAAGCTATTCTTAAAGTTATTTATCAAATTTCAGTACAAAATACCCATTAATTATATATGCACTTAATTTATGCGATGTCTTCCAAATTCAGTTTACCAAGCTAAATCAGAAAAGTGTCACTGGACTAGGACTGAACTCAACGTGTGTTTCAGTCCGTCTATTATTGCTTAATAATTCATAGGGAAGTGTCTAAGAATTGTCTATTAATAAGTAATGAATAAAAACAAAATATCAGATTTCATGCGAGTGACTTAAACCAAAAAACAAAATAGAGAATGGGAAACCATGAAAAACACTTCCAAGAGGGCAAGGAGAGGAATATTAAGTGGATTTATTTCTAACAGCCTTATCAAAGCAATTCCCTGTAATTCACTAGAGAGGGGGTTTGAATAAACACGAAAAAGATAGTTTTAAGGTAGGTCAGGGACAAAAATCACAGACTCCAACGACAGGTGCAAGACCATTGCCACTCATCCTAGCAGCTGACATCACTACCAACGACGTGGCAGGAGGTCGGGTGAGGCAGGGCGCGCCCCCACTGCTGCTCGGGGCCTCACCCTCACGCCAGCCCGGGGAAGTGGGCATGCAGGGAGGCCCAGCCCTGGAGGTGTGGGGCCAAGTGTATTTTGGCAAGTTCTTGAGATGCCTCTGATGTGGCATCCAGGGGCCAGAAGCCCCCATTACTCCCTGCTGCCTCTCAACAAAATCACCTCCGGGTGTTTATTTTTATTTCCATCTTTATGCTATGAAAAAAAAAAAATCTGTATGCTTTGAAAATAGTTCATTGTTTTTAAGGCAATGTCCAGAAGTTGGTGTCAATTAGACTAAAAACCTGCGCGGTGGAGAGGCCTGTCGCCCCTCTGCCCTTTCTCACAGTGCGACCTAAAGTGGGTGAGCCCTGGAAACTGCTTCCCGGGCCAGTGTCCCCAGCCGCCCTACCCGCAGCACATCCTCACGCACCAACCACCCAACGGCAGGCAGGCCTTCTTTTCTTGTCTTAAAACAAAAAACAAAATATGAGCAGATAGTTCCCGTGTGACTAGCTCTGTCAAGGAAACTAATCCTCTTACGGTACTTAATCTGCCTGTGCTGGAACAGATAATGAATGTTGTGGCTATCAACTCGAAGGAAGTCACTAAGTGGAACTGGCTGGACCGGGGACAGAAACAAGCAAGGATGACAATGGCCACGCCCAAGCTTAGGATCAGCAGGGGCACAGTGCCTCTCTCAAAACCCAGACTGTCCCCCAAAGCTCCCCCCCCCAGCCCGCACCCACTGCTAAATGCCCCAGTCAGCTGTCTTTGTCCCTCAGCATCACTAACATTCAAGTCTCCCTTCCCATCAAACTAAAAAATCTGGTCACAAGTCTTCTGTGTCCTACTTAATTGAGTGACACAAGACGCTATGCTTTCTTTCAGAAAAAGGTTTAATATGTCTTGGAAGCCACATAATGAAAATGGTTCCGTTTCCTTGTCACCTTAGCTGATCATGCGATTTGGAAAGTCCACTCTAATCCTTTGCTTGCATTCGGTACCAGCAAATGGTAACATTATAGAGACAGTTCGGCTGGTTTTTGTTGAGAAAGGCACTGTATCCTCTTTAGAATTTTTTCTTCCTGATTCGTTTAGCTCAGCCACATGGCAGATGGTTTTAGAGAATTCCAGTTATCGGGAAGTCATCTCCCTTTCAATTGGGAACTGTCCAAGGAAAGGGACGTATTTCTAATGCATGGGCAACGTGGCCACCATGCCATCCTAGGAGGGTTATGGAACAGAACTGGGGGCATGAGGATTTTTACACCATGTTTCAGAAGCATCCCGATGCTTGGTACAACAGAAGTATGAAACTAAGAGTCGGGCTCACTAACACTTTCCAGCTGGGTGACTTCCCCCAGGTCTCAGAATTTTCTTAATGTCAAATCCTAATGAACTCACATCAGCACTCAAGAAAACTGGTCATATTCCACAGAACTGTCAGAGGCAATGGGGCATCAATTTTAGACTCCGCAGCTCCAAAGGGCCTTCAAGATCTTCTACCTCAAACCCATCATTTACTGCAGACACAGAAACGGAAGCCCAGGGCTATCAAGAGACCAGGCTAAAACCAGAGCTGGCCAATGGCAAAACAGGACCTGACAAGAAGGCCTTCATTCTTGCCACAGTGGTATGAGGCTGAGAAAGTGCCCGAGGTCCCCCCAAGCTAACCGCCTACACGGTACCAGGGCCCTTCTAAGGAAGGCAACGGCGGTGTCTGGAGAAAACTGTGATTAGCACTCCGGGGTGCCACACTCGGCTTCCGTGAAATCCCGTCCTGACCAAGGCCTGATTTCTGGTAAACCACCAGGTCTCTCCTGCAGAACCACAGCTGGCAAGAGACACACTTTCCACGAGCAACACTGAAAATGTTCCAGATCTGCCGTCACTGCTCCGAGGTAAGTGCCCAGGGGATGTGGGGATTTTCTGCAGTCTTTACTGCTCCCCAAGTCACCAGAGAAAAAGAGTTGTTATGCTCTGCTTCTATTCAGATGCAAAGCAAACGTGAGTTAACTGTAAGTGGTAAATTCCATTGATGCAAAGTTTGGTAAACCATATAAGAATTTCGCTTGATACTTCAGGAAAAGAATAATTCTCAAAAAAACTCATCGAAAGTTTGACTAGAGTGAATAAGAGATGATCAAAACAGGTATTAAGTGGCCTCCTTCAAATCCCTTAGAAGGGGGCGCCTGGGTGGCTCAGTTGGTTGAGCGACTGCCTTCAGCTCAGGTCATGATCCCGGAGACCCGCGATCAAGCCCCACATCGGGCTCCCTGCTCGGCGGGAAGCCTGCTTCTCCCTCTTTCACTTCCCCTGTTTGTGTTCCCTCTCTGGCTGTGTTTCTCTCTGTCAAATAAATAAAATCCTTAAAAAAAAAGAAAATCCCTTAGAAGAATTTTATGGATTAAATTCTTTTTATGGGAATTATAAACCTATAAATTTATAGGGTCATTAAAGCTAATCCTTTAGAATTATAGGACATAAAGGAAGTACTTGCTGGTAGTAAATTTGCCTAAAATATTCAGTAGACTCTTTGGTCTGGATTTGCCCTTTGACACACTGAGGGCAGTGATCAGTCTGTACTGCAAACCAAGAGGGAATGTTTCTCTTCTGATGATGGTGACTCCTGAGCTACTACCTTCAGTGGGTCTATGAATAAGCCGCCACATCCAGGACAAATAAAGTCCTTCACGGGAAACGTTTTTAATTCCCTTTGTTTTTTAACCAAAGGTTATCATTTTTTCATTCTTAATTACTAATAACAGTAATCAATAACACTGTAATAACTTTATATGGGGACAGATGGTAGCAAGACTTCAGGAGGCAGTTTGTAATGCATGTAAATGTTGAACTGCTACGCTGTACCCCTGAAATTATGATAATGCTGTATGTCAACTGTACTCCAATAAAAAAGACAAATTAAAAAGGAACACACACGTCAAACAGGAAGAACAGTACTATGTGTACTGGGCACAATCTGTTTCCCAGGTTTTGTTCTCCTTCCACCCTCCCAACAATCTTATAAAAACAAGGTAGTAGTACTATTTTAGACTGAAATCAAGCATCCTTCTGTCTGAAACCTACGAGACCCAAAGCTGAAGGAGAAATACACAGTCCCCAAAGACAGAGAAGCGAAGGAGCTGCTGCCGACTACCAACACCCAGCCTCCTCCCTCATACCCTTGGAATGCAGGAAGAGCTGAGAAAACGGTTTCAAACTCCAGAAGATTAATGTTTTCCTTTTAGGATGAGGATTCCTTACTTTGAAAGCCTTACTTCCTACGAGAAGATCAATTTCCCGAGCAGGCGCTGTAACCTTCTTGGACCAACGTCACTCAGTTACGGAGGCTCTTCTGAGAATTTTGAGTTCTGGTTTTCAACCTCTCCCAACCCAAAATGAGAACAGACCCATGAAGGGTGAGGAAGGGAAAACATGCTCTCTCTCAACTCCCAGCCGGAGGCAGAGGGGCCATCGTTCTGCAGGGCAAGAGGTGCTCGAGTGCATTCGACATTTCCGGAGAGTCCCTCCACGCACGCTTGGACACCGGCGACACGGGGACAAGGAGAGTAGAGAGGCAGTTACAGGACAACTGAGTCACACCAGAGGAGCTGCAGGAAACAGGACAATGATACAAAGAATCACACGGGAAGGAATCGCGTATTCTAGCTTTTGACATAGGAACAGACATTTCCCAGGTGGCCTCACTGGACAGGCCCAGGGAAGAGAATGGGTGTCACTCACACCGGCACATGAGACCATTCAGACGCAGTGCTGTGCATGAGGACGACATGACAGTCAATAAAGTAACCACATTTGAGACTATAGCTGGGGACAGGATGATAGAAATAAATGCTGGTGGTATAAAAATCATCATCATCATCATCTCCATGACAGATAAGGCCCCAGTCCCTGGAGGCATGCATGATGGAGTCATTTGCACTACACACAGGAAGGGGCAGACTCACTCTTGCACGGGAAGCAATTAACAAGAAGTCCAAGCTCTGATGGCAGGGGACAGCGTGGGGAATTTGCTTGTTCTTTTCCAACTAGGTCAGATTCACAGAAGCAATGGGATTTCATGAGTACGTTGAATGAAAGAAAGGCGAGGTCTCTGCGAGCTAAAGCGGTAAGGAAGGAGGAGGCTGCAGGCATCAGGGAGAAGAGCTTATTTCATGTGGTGTATGGCTGGCCCGCCGTCACAGGAGAAGGAGGAACAGTGTGCGTGAGCTCCCGCTGGACGGAGCAAACCACAGGAGCCCAGGACAGAATGAGAGGCAGACTGTGCGTAAAGACATTCTTGGTGCCCCCGACGCATTTCTGCTGACCACACCGCCGCGGTGACAGACCAATCACACGGCATCTGACACGGGCAGTATCCTACAGAGAAGCCACATTTTCAATGGCAAGAGTGTTCTTACAAGACCAAATGCTGTTATTAACACGGTTAACTTCACAGGAGTGGCTTCTAAATGACCAATCTTGCCTTTACGAAAGCAATGTGGAGAAATTATTTACTATTTCTGAGCATCCCTTTCTTCATATTTGTAACAGGAATAGTGGTATAGCTACTAACTGATAAACTAATCAGGACGTTAAAAGTGCCAACAGTTGTATTTAGCTCAGCATCTGGAACAGGGTAAATTTGCAGTAAATTCTGCTATGACTTCTTTTTCACTGTTTCTCAAATTCCTCTGAGAACCAAAATTTACAACTCTGCTCTACCTTTTCCACAATCAGTTATGGGCCATGCCCCCAATGTGGCCGACTGCCAATACACAGAGAATAAAGTTTAGCATTAATCTTTAATAAGCATTAATTAGTAAGAGGTGACCAAGGAAAATGTAACTTAAAAGTGTATCTATAGCTCCAAGGCATAAAATACATGGCTAAAACAATAAATGTGCAAAACTGTGGACAACTCTGGCCTGTTCACTAACGTGTAAAAATTTAGAGCTTCCTCTGGAGGTTATGCAACTGACCCAATGTGAGAATGACTGATTATACAAGACTGATAAATATTTTTAAGGAACCAACTTGAGTTTAATTATTTGCTAGGGTTAGAGATTATTTTAACTGGGCCATTATTTCTTGGCTATGATGTCTGTTACCCTAGTTCCCCTGGGGTCACTGGCAATCTAATGCTAGTAACAAACAGGTGAGTGACACACAGGAAGCCATGGGAGCAGGGAGTGACTGTGGGAGCGGTGGGGACTGTGGCCAAACAGATGGTTCAGCCCGTCTAAAAGCAAGCCATCAAACGCTGAAAAGCCTGGGAGAGGGTCCACCTAGTATGCAAAATAAAATACACCTGCAGACTGATTTCAACCCACAAACTAGTGGTTTGCAACCCCTGATAAATTCCTCAGTTCTTTGATGATTTCCCTTTTCCCAGCTCAAAGGTACTCCAAATATAGCCACTGAAAAGAAAAAATAAAGAAACAAATAATCACTTGGCTATGCACGCAATATGAGCCCCAGGGTCACTATTTTTCAAAGGTGTGGTGTGCAAATACTGGCATCAGAATCATGCAGGGAGAGGGTCCCAGCGAGTTCAATTCTTAACACATTAAAGAAAAGCCTCTTCTCTCTGTAATCATCAATTTACTTTGTAAAATGTTTCTGTCCTATTCACATGGTTAGCTGGGCTCTGTTATTCTGAAATCTCTTGCTTAAGTTTTCCAACCTTTTATAATAAAATACTGTCTTTTCCTCTGGGGTATTCTAATTCAAAGAACCACCTATTGCATCTTACTTTCTATAGACAATTTTTATTTTCATCCGTCTTATTACATACTTCATACTTTGAGAAAATGTGTCATTTTTAAGTGTTAAATGTGTAATCCTCAAAATCTCCATAAAATACAAATAAATTTGTACCAAAGAAACTGCCATCACAAGTCAGGATTTTATAGAAATAGTTCTGCAGGTCAATTTTTATAATACCACTTGCAAATCGTAACGTGCCTGAAAGCGTGCTCTTGGGGAAATGGCGCACATAAGTTTTGAATGTCTATCAAAGCACGAGGGCACAGCGGAGAAGAGCATCCAGTGAGCACCCTTCGCTGGCTCCCTCTCCTCAACTTATTGTTCATTCCTCTAATGACTTCTGCTATCATGCTACTCCCCTACCAGATCTAGTGTTTCACGATTACAAAAACATAAGTATAAAGAAGGCAGGGAAATCTCTCCTTTCCAAATGACTGCCAACAGACCTAACGATATGCTAATTAATTTTTCTACAGCAAAATTCGTGGAAACTAAGGATGTCAAGATTCAGACCCAAACCAAAGGATGCACCACAATTCCAGGAACCCAGCAAGTCTGGCGCGGGCTGGCGCCCTGGGGGTGTGGAAGTCAGAGCGTGTGTGCTGCGTGGGACCCGACCCGAGGCCCAGCGTCCTGCAGCACGAGCCGGGGCAGACGTGGGTCAGCAGATTCCTCGTCTCTTCACTCCATGCCACCTATTTCCTGTTTCCCTCGGGTAGGAATAACATGACCTAAATGTAGTAATTATCTTTAGTCTTCTGGGTATTAGAGGAGAGAATGGGTGCAATGTTGGTTTTATTATTAGGGGTAAGGAAGCTTTAATTCTGCTTAAAATGCTCTAATCCAACCATCCTGCTTTTTTTTTGCACATCTTTCTATTCCTTTATTTGCTCTACTCCCTTCCTCTCCTTCTCATCCAACCCACTCAAAAGGAAGACGCTGGTGAAGTAACTGTCACAGGTCAGTTATGAATCTTCCTTTCTTACTTCAACTCCTATTTATTTCAGTACCTCTGGCTTGGTTATTCTAAAAAATGAACTGTAATACTTTCTAATGTAATTTTCGAATATGTTTAAAATGTACCTGGGATTTTGTTTCTACACAGGTATGGCCAGACCAAAAGTTCGATTACCGCTGAGAAGAGAGCCGGTCACTCCCAGTCCCCAAGCGGAGGGGTGACCCAGGGAAGCACCAGGTCGGTCAGGAGGCAGAAGGTGTGGGGAGGAGCAGGGTGCGGGCCTCCATCGTGGTTTCCACAGGACAGGTGGATGGGACCGGTTACTGTGAACGATCTCACCGCACTCGGGGGTGCAGGGACTTCCCCACTCGCCTGGCACCTGGCTCCGGGGTGGTAGGAAGGCAAGCCGAGAGTGGCACTGCCAGGGCTGGCCGAGAAGCCGGCAGGGCACCGGTACAGGCTTTGGACTGGCTGGTTGGCATGTGAAAAGAATGCTCACAGAAGTCACTTTCTGTCTCTCGAAGTGAGCCAGCCGTGGGAGGAGCCACCTCTCCAGGGTCAGCAAGGTCCGAGGTGCCAGAACATCAAGAAAATAACAGCTAACGCAAAATACTGTATATAAAAGATGGGGTAACTGAACTAAATTAGGACTAAAGTAAACCCAAGCTATCATTTTCACTTTTTACATCAACTTTCCCTTCACTCTGACACTAGGACAAGTAGAAAAAGAAGAAACAAGAGTTCACTTTCTTTCCTTCATTTTTTTCATGCCTCTTTCTTTAATGCAGTACTAATGAGTACAGAAAGCCCGGAAATCATTTTACACAAGCAACCATTTCATACAAGAGGTGTGAGATCATTCTTTGTATGAGGTATCTTTAACACATAGTTCAGGATCCAATGAATAGAACTGTTTAAAATACTCTTTCCCTTTCTCACACACCTAACGACAACAACAACAAAAATACTGTTTCCTTTAAAAAGTGGTACTACCTGGTGATATTTTTATATATAAGATGGAAATAACAAAAGCAAATGCTTTCAGAACTTTGGTATAACTGATTATACCAAAGTTTGAATGTACACTCACCACTAAAAACAAATAAAAGGAAACAATTAGAGAATCAAATAAAATATACACACACAAAACTTGTTTTAAGACCTAGGATAATAGCAGCACAGGAACACAAGTAAGTAAAATCCTAAGACTTCCCCCAGATAAGTGCCTGAAAGCAGTTACTGTCCCACATGGCAACGACAGAGACGGGCACTCAGGGAGGCTGAGGCGGCGAACACGTGCATGACCCAACGCTGGAAGGACGGAGCTGCACAGACAGAAAAAGCCCAGGAGGTGTGAAGAGGGGTGTCCCTGAATCCCTGACTCAATGATGTACAACTGAGGAAGACAACACTCCGTGAGGCTTGGGAAACAAACATGGGAAAGCAAAGTCCGAATAATTCCCGAGGTTCACACGTGTTCATGTTCCCATCAGTCAGAAAGGATAATACGTGGGTCCCTGAGTCATCAGAAGTGAAATTTAAGTAACCCCAGACTAAAGGCTGCTCTAAACTTGCCCTAACAAAGCTTAAAAGTCTACAAGTTATCAAACTAATTCTAAGTGAAATTAGTTGCATGACAGAACAAAACCACCACTACAAAGGAATCCAAAAAATCCAGCAACCAATGATGTGAAGATTCACAGTATCTGGCATCTAATCCAAAACTAGTAGGCAAATAAAGAAACAGAAAGCCATGACCTAAGAAATGGGGAAAAATATTAAAATTTGCTAGGAAAGATAAGATTGTCACTATTAGCAGACAAGGCTATTGTTTTTTAAAAACCTATTTATTTATTTATTTGAGAGAGAGAGAGAGAGAGAGAGAGAGAGAGAGAGAGAATGGCAGCAAGGGTTGGAGGGGAGTGGGGGGAAGAGGAGAGAAACTCTTAAGCACACTCCACACTGAGGGCAGAGCCGGACTGGGGACCAGAACCCACGACCCTGAGATCACGACCTGAGCCAAAACCAAGAGTCGGACACCCAACTAATTGTGCCACCCAGGCACCCCAGCAGACGAGGTTATTTTTTAAAATCTATATTATGTTCTACAAGCTTAAGAATGTAGAAGAAAACATAAACTTGATGAAGAGAGAAAGAATATAGAAAAAAGACCCAAACGGAACTTCTAGTGATTAAAACTACAATATCTAAAATGAAAAATGCAACAGATGGGGAAAAACCAGCAGATGAGAAACTGAAAAGAAAACAGAAGTAAATCCGAAGACACAGCAATAGAAATTATCAAAAACAAAGCACAGAGAGAAAAAAGACTGGAAAAAATGAACAGCCTCAGCAATATGTGGGACAACATTGTTATCTAACTTACTTAGAGCAGGAATCCTAGGAAAGAAAAGTGGAGCCATAAAAAAATATATACATTTGAAGCAACAGAAGGAGAAAGACACATTTCATAGATACTTCCAATATAAAGACAAAAATGGTTTATAAGTAAAAGGATGAGAAAACATACAACATGCTGACACTAATCAAAAAAAAAACTATAGTGGGTATATTAACATCAGACAAAACAGATTTTAAAGCTTATTTAAAAGATTATTTAATATTGAAATAATATTAAGAATAAAAAAGGTTTCATAATGATAAAGATGTTGGTTTATCAAAAGGACACAATAATCCCAAATGTTTATGTACCTAATAACAGAGTTTCAAAATTTGAGAAGCAAGAGAAGAATTGCAGGGTTAGCACCTAGGTGGGTGAGTCGGTTTAGGATTCAACTCTTGTTTCAACTCAGATTAGGATCTCAGGACTGTGAGATCAAGCCCCATGTCAGGGTCCACACTGCACGTGGAGCCTGCTGAAGATTCTCTCTCTCCTGCTGCCCCACCCTCACCCCTACTCTCTCCTTCTTTCTGTCTCTCAAGGAAGGAAGGAAGGAGGAAGAGAAGGAGAGAGGGAGGGAGGGAGGAAAGAACTGCAAAGAGAAACAGACAAGCCCATAATTATATTCAGATTTCAATACCCCTTTCTCAAAAATTACTACAAGTAGAAAGCACAAAAGATAAAGCACATTTAAAACACTACTATCCAAGTTACATTTACAGAACACTTCTCCCAGCGACGATGAAATAAACATTATTTTCAAATGCATACAAAACATTTATCAAGCTGGAACACATTCTGGGCTATAAAACCAGTCTCGACAAATTGTAAAAGATTCATTCAAAATATGTTCTCTGACTAAAATGGGATTAAATAGCAACAGCAAAAGGTAACCAGAAAAGTCACCCCTAAATTTGCAACTAAAAGTATACCTCTAAATAACATGTGAAAAAAATCAAAAGGGAAATTAGAAAGTATTGGGAACAGAATGATAATAAAAACACATCTTAAATGTGGAATGCCACTAAAGCAGTATTCATGAGAAATTAATTGCACCAAATATCTATATTAAGTGGGGGCAAATGTCTTAAATCAAAGTTCTCAGATTCTACCTTTAAAAAGTAAGGAGAAGGGGCACCTGGATGGCTCAGTCAGTTAAGTGTTTGCCTTCGGCTCAGGTCATGACCTCAGAGTCCTGGGATTGAGCCCCACATCAGGCTCTTTGTACAGCAGGGAGTCTCCTTCTCCCTCTCCCTCTGCCTGCTGCTGCACCTGCTTGTGCTTGCCCGCTCCTTCTCTCTGTGTCAAATAAGTAAAAGTAAATAAAAAATAAGGAGCAAATTAAATCCAAGTGCACAGAAGAAAAGAAATTTAAACATCAGAGCAGGAGTATGCCACTTAACACACTAATAAAAACATGATCATTTCAATAAACACAGAAGTATTTGAAAAAAATCCCACTTCTATTCCTCATAAAGTCTTAGCAAACTAGGAAAAGAAGGAAAATTCCTCCACCTGATAAACAATCTATGAGAAACCTACAGCTAACATCACACTCACTGGGAAAGATTAACCACATTCACCCTAAGATCAAGAGTAAGACAAAGGTGCCCTCTCTTACCACTTCTAATCACAATGTACTAGGAACTCTAGCCAACGCGATAAAGCAAGAAAAAGAAATAAAAGGCATCCAGACTGGAAAGGAAGAAGGCTTTGTTCACAGATAGCATGGTCTAAGATCAATATTCAAAAGTCAAGTCTATTTCTCCACCCTAGCAACAAACAAATGAGTACTATAATTGTAAAAATACCATTTATAATGGCATCAAAACTACAAAACACAACAACAGATGTGAAAAACCTGTATAGAACACATTGCTGAAGGACACTTAAAACCTTGGGGCTCTTGCCTGCTCAGTCAGTATAGCATGTGACTCTTGATCTCAGTGCTGTGGGTCTGAGCCCCACACAGGGTGTAGAGATTACTTTTTAAAAAATTAAATCTTAGGGGCGCCTGGGTGGCTCAGTTGGTTGAGCGACTGCCTTCGGCTCAGGTCATGATCCCGGAGACCCGGGATCGAACCCCACATCGGGCTCCCTGATCGGCGGGAGGCCTGCTTCTCCCTCTCTCACTCCCCCTGCTTGTGTTCCCTCTCTAGCTGTGTTTCTCTCTGTCAAATAAATAAAATATTAAAATACATATTTAAAAAAAAATTAAATCTTAAAAAATAATAATAATCATATGCGGGGAAAAAAAAATAACGGGCTCATGAGCTGAAAGACAAAAAATTATCAAGACGTTAATTCTCCCTATATTGACCCAGAGAGTTTATTTCAATCCTTATCAAAATCCTAGAGGGCTCTTTTGTGGAAACTGACAAGCCAATATAAAATTAATACAAAATTACAAGGACATGGGGCATCTGGGTGGCTCAGTCCATTATGAGGCAAACCCTTGATTTCAGCTCAGCTCATGATCTTATCATATCAGGCCCCGCATCAGGCTTCATGCTCAGCACAGAGTCTGCTTGAGATTCTCTCTCTCCTTCTGCCTCTACCCCAGCTCACATACTATCTCTCTTCTCTAAAATACATACATAAATAAGAAAATACAAGGATGTGGAAAAGCCAAAAAAAAAAAAGAACTTAAAAAAAATGGAAAGTTAATATCTGATTTTAAGACATCATTAAAAAAATTACATTAATCAATGCTATGGTATTGTTATAAAGATATGCAAATCAATGAAAGGCACAGAGAGGCCAAAAACAGAGAGACACTCACTTAACTGATTACTAACGGTGCAAAGGCAATTCAATGGGAAAAAAACAAAAACAAGTTTTGCAACAAATGGTGCTGGAACCACTGGACATCTACATGGGTAAACGATAAACTTTGACCTATACATTACACCACCTACAAAAAAATGAACTAAAAACATTTTCTCCTATTTTTAAGAAATTTCATAGGTAACACATTTTACATTAGATCTAGAAAGAAGCATAGAAAAAAATGTGTGACCTTGGGTTAGGCAAATATTTCTTACATACGCACCAACTGCAGAATCTGTGAAAGAAAAACAAAATTGGGGTGCCTAGGTGGCTCAGTTGGTTAAGCAACTGCCTCTGCTCAGGTCATCATAAGGACACTCAGGATTGAGCCTCGCATCAGGCTTCCTGCTCACCAGGAAGCCTGCTTCTCCTTCTCTCACTCCCCTTGCTTGTGCTCCCTCTCTCGCTGTGTTTCTCTCTATCAAATAAATAAATAAAATCTTTAAAAAAAAACAAAAACAAAAACAAAATTGATAGAATGGATTTCATCAAAATTAAGAACTGCTTTTCCAAAGACACTGTTAGAATAAAAATACAGCTCACAAAGAGAAAATATTTACAAAGCATATATCTTGATTGGTATACAGAAAATATTAAGAACCCTCCAAACTCCATAAGAAAACAAGTAATCCAAACAAAACAATACAAAAAACCACACAAAAACCCTAAAAAAATAAGCAAAAGGCATGCATACTTCACTACAGAAGTTAAACAGATGGCAAATAAGCACATGGAAAACTACATCAGCCATTAGGGAAATACTGTGTAAAACCACGATGAGACAGCACTTCACACCTACTGAAACGACAAGAATGAAAAGGACTGACCATACCGAGTGCCGGCAGGGGCGTGGAGCAACAGGAACTCTCACACACTGCCGACCGGGGTGTCAAATGTGGCAACCGCTCTGAAAAACACCTTCATGGTTTCTTAAAAAGTTCAACATATGCTACCATGTGTTCCAGACATTCCACCCTTAGGTATTTACTCAAGAGGAAAAAGAAAGCATACGTCTAACACAAAGACCTATATGCGAATGTTCATATACACTATCTGTTGTAGCCCCAAACTGGAAAGAATCCAAGTATCCATCTATACAGGTGAATGGTGGTATATCCATGCACAGAATATACCTCAGGAAGCAAAAGAGGCAAACTACTGATACATGCAACAGTATGGATAAATCTCCAAATAATTTTACTAAGTTGAAAAGAAAAAGACAAAAGTGCACATACTGAATTATCCCATATTTGTAACACTCTGTTCTGCAGCGACACAAATCAGATCAGTTGTTGTTCCAGGGGAACAAGGGCTGAGAGAGTGGGAAACAGGCAATTTTCGGGTTTAATGAGTATGTTCATTATGGCAGTAATGTAATATGACAGAATTTATCAAATTTTCCATGTGAAATACGTTCAGCTTACTGTAGATCAATTATATCTCAAAAAACAAGTCATAAATTTTATTATAACAAAGTAGAAGCCCCTCTCTAAATTATATTTTACTGGGATCTCATTATATGCAAGCAGAGTATTTTGCTACATATTTTTTTTCTTCATAACAGGACTTGGCTAAGTTGCAAAGCACAGTTTAGATTTTCTTTAAAAGGTAATTACAGTTCCCCAATGAAATAAAATTCATTCTCCTTAGGTTTGGTTCACTACAGCAATGCCTCACGACAGCAGAGACACTGAATCTTGTTACTAGCCAAAACTTCACCCCAGGGAGAGCAAATCGAGCATTAATAAACATTAAAACAAAGTTTACTCATCATAAAGTCAGGCGATTCGAAGCTGAGATACCCACGAGGGGTAAGAGGTAATAAATTTGTGGAGAAGAGTGATATTCAGTCTGTGACTATAAAACTGCCTCTTGAAACGTGCATGTTCCCATCCTCAGCCTTGGCACCGACAGTGAACTGTGGACCCCAGCGTCCTCCCAGGCCCCATGCCTTCTTCAGTGTCCACGGTCCTTCCTCAGCAGTCCAGGGCCCCGCCTACCCCCCTGCTCCCTGCCTGGCCCACTGCCTCCGCCCCGGGCTGCACCGATCCTTGCCCCAAGTCCTTCTGTGGCCTGGGCCTTCTTCGTCCAACAGTGGCCACATCCTCCCTCTGGCCGATCTCATTCTTTATCATTGTCCTTATGGGCTCTTCTTTTACCAGTGTAGGTTTTGGGGGGTTTTTTGTTGTTGTTCTTTTTGTTTTTTTTTTATCTGCTCTTCAAAAATTTTACCTTCACGGGAAATCTGAAGCATAGGTAAGCAACCTTTTTTTTTTAATCTCTAAGTGCTTCTTGGGAAGACGATAAGACACGGTAGCTGCGGGGCAGCTGTGAATATAATTTGTTTCTGGAGAAAGGCAGAAACAAAGACACCGAGGATGTTGCTTGCTTGCTTAGGGCCGCTTCAGTAAAATCAAGTCTCTACGGACTAAATAAACCACTAAATTCAAAAAGGTGAATTATTTTCCTTCTGGTCTCTGCAGAAGAATCAAAAAGTAAAAATTTCCTTTAGGCTCTTTCTAGTTCTTCTACCAATGATAATGAATGTATCAGAATACCTAAGTGTTCATTTACCACGTTTCCTTCCTCTTAGACTCTGAAGTCTATCTGGAGTGAACTAATGCAACAACAAAGGAAAAAGTCATTTAAATGAGGATATTAGACAAAGAGGCAGTGACATTCGATGCATTTACCGTATTGCCCAGACACTATTTCAAATGCTTTCCATTCCCCAATCAGCAACACTGCTCTGTTCTAATAGATCTAGCCATCAGATGTAACTGGCCTTCAATTACATTTCACTCCAAATTAATCTTCATAAGTGTACAAAACCAAAGGAAACACGATGCTATTTGCCAAAGGAGACACGCTACACTATGCCGCCCCTCTTAAAGAGACTCGGGGAGAAAACCAGAGCTGGAGTTGACAGGGTAATTCCTGAGTGTTGGGATCTTTTGGGAAATCACCTCCTATGGGCAAGTTGCCTCCACTCCACTCTCATACAGATAGCCCCGGGGGGGAAGTGACGCCACCAGCGAGTGCCCCAAACGGGAGTGCATTTTGCTCTCCGGTGATGCAGGATCGCAGGCTCCAAGAGTTTGCTCCCAATAAAAACATTCTGGAGAGACCATGATCGCACAGCACTTCTCCCTGAAGAAATTAGAGTATATTTCCTTTTGGAGGCTCACGCTGGTGTGCACACACTGCCCAGGCCTGGTGATTTCTAAGTGCTGGGACATACAGGAATGCCTTCCTAAGGCAGTAAAGCAGCACATCAGTTTTACTCAACCCCCCCAAATGTTCCCTGTGGCCTTGCCACCTGCAGGTGGGAAAGACACTGTGGCTCTCTTAATGATTTCACACTCCCGCGATTCCCTGTAATTTCTTAACACACCCGAATTACCATCCAGGGCCCTAAAGCAGCAATTTAAGAATTTCTGCTGGCCTGAAAGTTAATGCAACCATCAAAGTTTCCAATTTAGACTCAGGAATTAACTTGTTTACTGCCCAAGATCTTGCCTCCCTATACAATTAGTCTGATACGCCAGTTTAACTCTGCCTGATACTGTGGCATAAAATTAAGGCCAACTTGTAAACAGAAAAGTCATAAAATATAAATGTCCACAGGAGGCAATAAATCACGGAGATGTCCAATACTCATTCCAGTGAAGATACACACACGAGTGCACACACACGCATGCATGCACACACACACATGCACGCATGCACACACACGTGCGCACACACACACACACACACACTATACATATATACCCTGAGTTTTACAACTATACTACATACCACACAACAAAATGTTTTCCTTTTGTTTTTTTTTTTAAAGATTTTATTTATTTGACAGAGAGAAACACAGCCAGAGAGGGAACACAAGCAGGGGGAGTGAGAGTGGGAGACGCAGGCTTCCCGCGGAGCAGGGAGCCCGATGTGGGACTCGATCCTGGGCCTCCGGGATCATGACCTGAGCCGAAGGCAGTCGCTTAACCAACTGAGCCACCCAGGCGCCCCAACAAAATGTTTTTCAATAGTTCCGACAGCACTGGAAAACATCCCAGCTTCCCTCCTAGCCACATCAACAGTTCAGTCCTGTGGACTGTCCCGCAAACCTGAGGCAGTTCTTTGTTTAAATACATGATGGCATCACAGTTATGTACTGAGCACCTACTGAACGGAAGGCAGGCGAAGTAGCGTGTTCTCCCGTCTGCAGCCAGCCCGCACCACGTCTGCCCCACCACTCTCTTCCCCAGTCTGACTCACTGCACTGCTACCAAGGGGCGCCGGTGCACAGACCAGTAAGAGATGCACTGGGGGCTTCCCCAGGACAGCCCCACCACAGTCCAAACCCGGGGTGCTGGCACCTTCTTCCACCCTCCTGGTATATACATACAGTATATAAGGACATCGCCTTCATATATACATTTTATATACCTCACATATACACTTTGATATACATCACCTTCACCTTCACTTTTTTTCTGGGAAAAGAAAAAAGGAAAAAGAGGAGATCCTTCCTTGTTCTGATAGTCCACCTTCAGATACATTCAAATTTCCAGTGAATGTATTTCTTGGAACCTCTGTATCCTGATCCCAGCAGAGAGTTCATAATAGGGGATCAATATTTGTCAACACTGGATCCACCCGGTTTGCCCCATTTCTTTTTTTATTTATTTAAATATTTATTTGTTTATTGGGATCTGGGTGGATTGACTCATCAGATCGAGTCATGATCTCAGGGTCCTGGGATCAAGCCCCACATCAGGTTCTGTGCTCAGCAGGATGCCTGCTTCTACGTCTCCCACTCCTTCCTGCCTATGTTCCCTCTCTAGCTCGCTCCCTCTGTGTCAATTAAATGAATACAATCTTAAATTTAAAAAAAGATTTATTTACTTATTTGGGAGAGAAAGGAAGCGGGGAAAGGGGCAGAAGGAGAGGGAGAGAGAGCATCTCAAGCAGAGTCTGTGCTGAGTGTGGAGCCCAATGTGGGGCTCGAGCTCACGACCCTAAGATCATGACCTGAGCTGAAACCCAAAGTCAGGCACTTAACTCACTAACCCACCTGTCCTATTTCTTAACAAGCAGGTTTTCAGTGCTATCTTTCCAAATCTAGAGAATGAGAGTCTATTACATGTAGTAGAACACAACTTAAAAAAAAAAAAAAAAAAAAGCCCTTATCTACGTATTTAATTGAATTCTTATCAAAATACCAGTGGTATTTTTCATAGAGCTAGAGAAAAAAATCCTAAAATTTTTGTGGAAACACAGAAGACCTCCAAATAGCCAAAACAACCTCAAAAAAGAAAAGCAAAGCTGGAGGCATCACAATTCCAGACTTCAAACTTTTTACAACACTGAAATCATCAAAACAGTATGGTACTGGCACAAAAACAGACACAAAGATCAACAGAACAGAAAACCCAGAAATAAACCCACAACTATATGGTCAATTAATCTTCAACAAACCAGGACAGAAGATACAATAGAAAAAAGACAGTCTCTTCAACAAATGGTGTTGGGCAAACTGGACAGCAACATGCAAAAGAATGAACCTGGACCACTTTCTTACACCATACACAAAAAATAAATTTCAAAATGGATTAAAGACCTAAAACAATAAAAATCCTAGAAGAGAGCACAGGCAGTGATGTCTCTGACACTAGCCATAGCAACTTCTTTCCAGATATGCCTCCTGAGGCAAGGGAAACAAAGCAAAAATTAACTACTGGGACTTCATCGAAAGAAAAAGCTTCTGCACAGTGAAGGAAAACAATCAAGAAAACTAAAAGGCAACCGACAGAATGGGAGGAGATATCTGCAAATGACATATCCAATAAAGGGTTAGTAACTTCTAAAACTAAATACCCCCAAAATGAATAATCCAGTCAAAAATGGGCAGAAGACACGAAAAGATATTTTTCCAAAGAAGACATACAGATAGCCAATAGACACGTGAAAAGATGCTCAACACCACTTATTAGCAGGGAAAGACAAATTAAAACTACAATGAGATATCACTTCACACCTGTCAGAATGGCAAAAATCAACAACACAGGAAACAAGAGTGCTGGTGAGGATGTGGGAAAGGGGAGCTCTCACGCACTGTTAGTGGGAATGCAAACTGCTGCAGCTACTGGGAAAAACAGCATGGAGGGTCCTCAAAAAGCTAAAAATAGAACTACCACGCACGATCCAGCAACTGCACAACTAAGTATTTACCCAAAGAATACAAAAAGAGCAATTCAAAGCACACATGCACCCAGATGTTTAGAGCAGCATTATCTACAATGGCCAAATCATGAAAACAGCCCAAGCATTCCCTGATTGATACTGAAAGGATAAAGAAGGTGTGGTATAGATATACAGTGGAGTATTACTCAGCCATAAAAAAGAATGAAACCTTGCCATTTGAAACAACATGGATAGAGCCAGAGAGTATTACACTAAGGGAAATAAGTCAGAGAAAGACAAATACAGTATGATTTCACCCATGTGTGCAATGCAAGAAACAAAACAAACAAGCAAAAGGAAAAGAGAGAGAGAGGCAAACCAAGAAACAGACTCTTAACTATAAAGAACAAACTGACGGTTACCAGAAGGGAGGTGGGTGGGAGGATGCATGAAAAAAGTGATGGGGACAAGGGAGGGCACCTGCTGTCATGAGCACTGAGTGTTGTATGGAAGTTTATATTATACACTTAAAATTAACATTACATGTATGTTAACTAACTGGAATTTAAATAGAAACCTTTTTTAAAAAAGCTCTATAGTCACAGTGTCTCTGATTCTGTTCATCAAACAGAACTTTCTACGATGACGCAAATGTTATCTCTCCAGTCTTCATCTCTGTTCTTTAGTAGTGGCTACTCACATGTGCCTACTGAGCATTTGAATTACAGTGAAATTGAGGGACTGAATTTTAAATTTGTATCTAATTTTAATTAATTTAAATTTAAATGGTCACATGGGGCTGATGACCATCAGATTTAGTTCAGGTTTAGACATGCCTCTGAAACAGGAATGAGCATCATGGAAACAGACTTTGGTCCAAATCCAAGCTCTGCCACTTACCATCTAACAACCTTGCATAAGCTATTTAAAAAACATACTTCCCCAGTGTAAAATAACATATTAGTGGGAGAAATGTCATGAAATTAAATATGGCAAGGTAACCAAAACCTCATTTCAGTCTGTATTAGTTTCCTTGTTGCCTATGCTCAGAAGGTATTTGCTCTCCAACTTATGTTCCTGAAGAGAAAACCACCAAGCAACCAAAGCCAAATTGCAAATGGCAGGATGCTTCTGGAAAGTGGGGTTGAAAATTTCCATTTCTGTTTTACATACTTCTATATTCTCTAAACTTTTTTTTCTTATAGAACCAATTTTACTTTGATCAAAAAAAAAAAAAAAGGAAAGAAAGAAAGAAAAAGAAAAAAAAAAAAAAGAAGCCTAAAAAGTGCTATCTCAAAGTTTGGGGTTTTCTTCTGGTATCCCAAGGCAGGGAGAGTGACAAGGGAGATACAAGAAAGGTTGCTTCACAGCCCCTGAGCAGGTGAGAGGGACGGGAACGAGAACCGGCAGCCAGTCTCTAAGTCTCCCAGCCCTGGCTGGATGCCAGTACCACGTGTACTGAATGCCCCAGGCTGCTAAGTACAATGCAATTAATTAGATTAGCTGGGTTACTATCACTGCCTGCCAGGCTGGAGATTTTTCTCATCCATTCCAGGGAGATGGGCCCTCCTGTGGTCACATGCTAAATGATCATCAGGTAATTTTCTTTTATAAATTTATCCGTGATAGTTAAAGGTAGATGACACCCTCACACACTGAACATTAAATATTTCTGGAAGGCAATTTGACAAAACGTGTACTTAAAAATACTACCTTTTGATCCAGTAATTACATTTGTTGGACTTTGCCATGAAAAGGGGAAATAGATAATTAAGCAAAGATGTCTATATAGGAATCACTGCTCAACATTTTATGTGGTATAGAATGGTGACAATCTATTCATTAATAGAGAACTAGCTTAAAGAAATTAATACGCATTTACATCATGAAATACTATGCAACCCATGAAAATGATGCCAATTAATTCTGATATAGAAAGATATTCAAAATATTACAAAATAACATAATATAGCAGAATAAAATTTTTAAAATACTCTATATAATTAAAGTATGTTTGTGTGTGCTTATGCATAGGAAAAAGGTTTAGAAGAAAATAAACCAAAAGGTTTTAAGTGCTTTTCACTGAAGAGTAGCAATTCGAGTGACTGGTCTACTTACTAGCCATCTGTTATACTCTAATTTTTTAAATTATTTAATAGATGCATTGTATTAAATAATGAGAAAGAAAGAAGACAAAATAAAAGGCAGCCACTGCTGTTAATTTTACAGGTGAGTTCTGCCAAACCTTTAAGGACCAGGTAATTCCCACATGATTTATATTCTATCACAGCACAGAAAAAAAAAAAAAAATAGAAAATTTTCTAATCTATCAAGTTAGCAAAATAAATAGAATGCAAAAGAAAATCTGGTTTATGAATACAGACATAAAAATCATAAGAAAAAACAGCAAATCAGATTTGGTAATATATTCCTAGAATGACAGGGATTATTCTAGTAATTCAAGAATACAATACTATAGCATATACAGAGAAAATCACAGACGTCAAAGTTGGATAATCAAATAACCACCTCAAGAGACATGTAGTGACTCTATTCCTGACTTAAAACAAACCAAAAATAAAGTAACAATAATAATAATAATAATAATAACTTCCTCAAATTCTAATAGTAAAACACCTAAACATATTCCATGAAATTCAGGACCAATATAAGAAGGCCTACTATGATGGATACCACTGACCACTGTACGGCAAGTCCTAGCCAAAATACAAGATGAGAATTAAAATGGAATTAGATTGCTAGGTTCATCCTAGCTATGACCAAAAAGATAAGAAATGACACGTATTGGTGAGGATGTGGAGAAAAAGGAATCTTCGTGTGCTGTTGGTGGGAATGCAAAGGAGTGTGGTAACTCTGGAAAACAGTATGGAGGCTGCTCAAAAATTAAAAGCTGAACTACCATATGATCTAGTACTTACACTATGGGGTATGTATCCAAGGAAAACAAAAAACACTAATTCGCAAAGACATATGTGTCTATCTCTACTGC
>PITA01000560.1:225509-262269 GCA_004023965.1 Spilogale gracilis
AAAGAAAGAAAGAAAGAAATCTTGCCATTTGCAACAACATGGATTGACCTGAGGGCATTATGCCGAGTGAAGTCAGCCAACCAGAGAAAGACCCCACATGTGGAATTTAAACAACCACAACAACAAAGCCAAACTCACAGATGCAGAAAACGGACTGGTGGCGGCTGGAGGCTGGCGGTTGAGGGGGGGCAGTTGCGTAAGCTGCGTGAAAGGAGCCAAAAGTTAAAAAAAAAAAAAAATCAAAATGAAAGAATGAAATAAAATACTAGAAACAAGACAAAAATTGTTATTATTCGGGGATGATATAATTGTTATTCTCAAAAGAGACAAGACAAACTACGGAAAAATTATTAGCCAATTAAGAAAGTGAAATATTCCACAAATGTTTACCAAGTGCATACTGTGCTAAGTGCTGAGGTAGGTACTCGGGATGCCACAGCGAACATACAGAGAGATCCAGGGTGAAGTTTAGAGGCTGATGGAGAATAAAACAAAAATCTATATTCCTCAGACTTTTTGTCCCATGCTCGTAAACAGAACAAAGGCAGGCGACATCAGTTCCCATTTTTAGGCAATTCAGTGAACAAGCTTTTAAGCCCACTTATAAATGTACAAAAATCAACAGCTCTTCTATAATCAGCAAACACCAGTTACAAGATATAATTTAAGAACAGTCTGTTCACTATTGCAATCAAAAACAAAATATCTAGAAATAAAAACAGGAAACGTGTAGGACCTATATAAATAAAAGTACAAAATTTCCCTTACTGAGGTAAGAAAGAGGGAAGGAGGAAGGAAGGAAAGGGAGGGAAGGGAAAGAAGGAAAGGAGGGGAGGGAGGGGAGAGAGGGAGAGAGGGAGAGAGAGAGGGAGGGAGGGAGGGAGGGAGGGAGGGAGGGAGGGAGGAAGGAAGGAAGGAAGGAAGGGCGTTTAAAAAAGCAGAAGGGGCGCCTGGGTGGTTCAGTGGGTTAAAGCCTCTGCCTTTGGCTCAGGTCATGATCTCAGGGCCCAGGTGCTCTGCTCAGCGGGGAGCCTGTTTCCTCTGCTCTCTCTGCCTACTTGTGATCTCTCTATCAAATAAATAAATAAACAAACAAATAAATAAATAAATAAATAAAAATTAAAAAATTAAAAAGCAGAGGAGGGGAAGCATACCATGTTCCTGAACTGTGACAGTGTAAATTTCTCCCAAATTATTTTATATATTTAGCGCAATCACATTCAAAAGACCAATGGGCTGTTTTTTAAGAAGTTGACAAAATAATTATAACTTTCATTTGAAGAGTAACTGTGTGAGAATGGCCAAGAATTTTCCTTTAAGGAAAATGAAAATGAACCACTCTGAGAGAAGTCATGATATCATGCATGCATTTTCAGACCCAAGTGGGCTGAGAGCCTGGCTCTCCACGCCAAGATCCCCTCCCTGTCCTGTGTGTGCAGCTCCAGGGACCAGTGTGCATTCTTATCCGTGGCCAATGTACCTCTCCATCTCTCTAGGCCTCCTGTGGCTGAGCAAGCCCCCCGAAAAGGAGGCCTCAGAAGCCAGATGTGTAGGGAGCCGCACTGATGGCCGTGAGAGCTGGCTCTCAGCTAGGAGACTGGAACTTTGTTAAGAAGGGTTCAAAAGCACACCCTGAGACTCAAGTCACTTCTCTGATGGGAAAAAGAGGAACCTGGAAAAATACAGAAGCTGAGCAATCAATGAACGTCGTTACAGGGCGACTGTAGGGTAATACGGTAAATTTAATTACCTCATAGGATGAATACTATATACATGACTTCCTGTGTAAACCTGAAACCAAATCGATCATATTTAGTAGTGACATTTATATCTCCTTTCATTTTCAGGGCACTCTAAGACCATAACCTGCTGCTCCCCACCCCCCCCATTTCTGAACCATTACCTGCTCCCAGTGCATTGTGAGCAGATGAAAATTCAACCCAGGAAGAAGAGAGAGGTTAGGCATCTTTTATCGCCACAGATGAGGGGCTTTGGGGGCCTGAGGGACTTGCCATGTGTCACACAGCAAGTGGGCTGCAGCTGAGGCTGGACGCACACTTCCAACTCCCGCGTCTGAAACAGGAGCCCTCCCCACTGCAGGCGCCCCACCCCCGTGTTTCCACAGTAATGGAGCTATTGAGGTCCAGAGTGCCAGAAAGCTAGGAGCGCCCATCCCCTTGTGCATCGTCAGCTGTGTTCCCTTCTGAAACTGCAGGCCTCATGCCCAAGCCTGACCAGACAGCAGTCTTGAAAAATTAAATATTGATCGTTCCAGGAGGGACGGATGATAATAACTAACACATGGCGTGATCGCTCTTTGCCAGACAGCGTTCTAAGGACTTCAAAGCTACTCAGTCCTGTCATCTTTACCGCACGCCTTCTGAAGCAGACACTAGTATGATCAGACCTTGTTCACCGATGATAAAACCAAGGCACAGAGAGGCCACTGAACACGCCCCAGGCCACAGGGGCTACTAAGGAAACGGCAGGGGTTCTAGGCCACACAGACCTCCAGCTCCCTGCGTAGCCCAAGGCCAGCAGCTAGGAGCACTCCCCATAATGCTAAAACACGCGTATGACAGCCCAGCCTAAATTACCCGTGATAACGTTTAATTAATACAAATTGCCAAGCATGGCTAATTGCTGCCAGTAACGCTCTCTCCTGTAATGATTCATATAAAAATACTGAGGTAAATCCCCACTGCACTTCGTTACCTGGCTGGAAATATTCTTGTACTTTTTGGGAAGGATTCAAACCATAGAAATTTAGCCTGAAAATAATAAAGAAGACGATCAGCCTGTGAAACCTTACTGTGGTATCAGACCACTGTGACAAGCTGTCTCCCATGGCCACAGCTACACTGGGAGGACCCCTTGGGTCTACCCTGTCTTGTACTCTTCCTGCATATTTATCTTGTTAACCAGAATACAAGTTCCTTGAGACCAGGGGCCATCCCACTGAACCTTGCAAAAACACTGTGTGCATAGGTACTCAACATATTTTTGGTGACCAGGGATTAAGTGGAATGAAATATTTTATTATAGGAAACAAAACCATTTTAAGTCCTGTAAATAAATCTCAGACCTGCATACTGAATCATTTTGACACTTAAGTCCCCACTGCTAGCCACGTCTCTAATTCATCACATACAAGGAATGCTTACTGGATACCAGGAACCACGACAGCTTTCTCCGAACTAAACCAGTTAAGCCACACTGCACCTTAGGAGAGTGATCCTATCACATAATCATGCCCATTTCATAGATGGGGAAACTGAGGCTTAAAAAAATAAAGCAACTTAGCCCAGGTTCTATCATTAGTAAGGGATGGGACTAGGATTCAAGGCCAGCCCTCTGCTTCCAGAGATGAACTTACCTCCTTCCCTCCCAACCTACCCTTTCTTCTGCCTTGATTGGCCACCCCACTCCCTACGTGCCGCAAGGAGACCACCAGAAGACTTCTACCTGTAGCTCAGCCCTCTTTATTATCTCACTTCCTAAACTACACGTTAGGGTACATGGTATCAGTCTTTTAATACAGGACAATAGAAAGAACAAGTCCTGTAAATCCCAGGCTGCCATGAGGGCTGTGCCTCTTATGATTCACTGCGTTCCTTTGAAGACCATTTAGGAAGTAGCCTCTGATCTTGGCATCAACCTGTGTTACACAGTTTGTTTAAAGGACATCACAAACCATCCAGGTGACAAGGCTTCTGGCTTCCGTGTCGAGCTAGGAAGTTCCGTGTCCCATGTGAGATCCACTGACACACTCAGAGACGTGTACATACAATTTCATTCTGGTTCCACTTTTCAGCATATGATGATGGTTTTGACGTGTTCACCTACTTCTACCTTATATTATCTTATATATAACGAGGGCATCTTTAAAATGCTGTGGGGACAGAATGGTCTATAAATGAAGTGCCTGGAAGAGGTTCACCTCCTTTTCAACAATCAAGGCAGAAGAACATTCGAGAGGCAAGGGTTAGAGTCCTAAAGAGAGGAAAGAACTGGTGGTTCTCAGACTTTACCCACCCAATAAAAATTGTTTTTAAAGTCTAGGCAATAGTTTTAAATTTTTTTAATTAGTTGGCAACATTTAAAATACAAGAGATTTCACTCGTAAATCCAGATTCCTTGTTTTTGTTGAAAAACGGGAAACTCTGTCAACCCCTGCACCTGCTCTCCATACATGGAAACATGTGAAGCTGAGCAACGGCTTCAATGAGCCATGAGATTTTTAGTTTGCCAAAGTCCCCACCCAGACGGTGCCACTCATTTAAAACTACCCACTTCAACCATGGTGGCGGCCGGCCCAGCAGCCCTGGCCAAAATCCACAGCAAGGCAACTCCTGAGAGGGAAATGTGCAGGTACGATTAGTGGGGAAGGCTTTCCAGCTGCTGGAACCTCAGAATAGCCCCCTCGGAGCTCCTGTAACTCAAAAGATGGGCTTACTTAGAAACTTGGCTGGAGAGAGAAAAAGCGGGACACCCGTGGATAAAAGCATCGATTTAAATAACCTCCTGAGCCTCGGTGCATCCCTGAGCTACTGGCAGGAACTCCCAAGCTCCTTCCCCATCTGCACCCTGGCCTCCACTCCCCACCCGAACCCCAGTACTGAACAACCACACGGCCCAGGGCTAAAAAGGAAAATGGCAGAAGCAAGTCACCATTCTCCAGGGGCTCCTACCCCCACCCCCAGGACGCCCTTCCTGGACTGCCCACCTGGAGGCGCCATGAACACAACAATCCTCACTTCTCAAGGTCAAAACAAAACCAAGTCCCTTGAAAAACAACTGCTGTAGCCATTGTTCGGCCCACAGGCATCTGGTGTGTTCAAGCAGAAAAGCCGAAATTTCCCCTTGCAGGAAGTCCCTGGAAGGAAGTCAGTGCCCGGAAGCTCGGCCACTCCTCAGACCAGAGAAAACAAAGGCAATGCAGGCATCTATGCTCCAGAGGGCCGCAGCATGCTACCAGAGGAAGCAGGGTCCCCAGGCTGCAGGGAGTCAGTGAGGACGGGCACTGAGCTTTTCTGGCAGGGCAGGTCTGCGGGGCTGCATGAGTCTTCTGCTTTGCACGTTTGGGGAAAGATGGTCGTTTTCTGCCATGTTTGGATCAGAACCCAGACATGAAACCAGCCGAAGACTTGAATGAGACTGGGGGTATAAGCTCTTCGCCGCCCCACCCCAACCTGCCATTGTCCTGATTCTTTGGGAACTCGAGCCCTCGGCCATCAGCAACAGCAGTCCCTGGAGGCTTGGAAATAGCAGAGATGGAAGAGTATATGTGGGAAGGTATTCTTTTTTTTTTTTTTAAACGAAGTAATTGTGTTTTTATTTATTTATTGTTACTTAAAATTTTTTTTCCGGTGTATTCTTGAGACTGCGCAGCCACAACTGTTCAAATCTTTTTTTCCCTCAAATTACCATAAAACTTAGGCATATGCAGTTAAATTTTTCCAAACAGAACCAGGTGATAATAAGTGCTAAGGAAGCATCCCGAGCCCAGTGTCCCCACTTCTACTCCCTTCCATTATTGTTTTTACAGTCCTTGTGGTTTATCAACTTAACCAAATAATAGGCTTGTAGCTCTTCTTGATTTGTCAACCTCAGACACAATCTATTGACTGCCTGCCTGCCTCCCTCATATCTAACTCATTCACACTTCCTTCACCGCTAATTCTTCCCTAGTTTTCTTGATTATGCTATTTTTAGCTCTCCAATTGGTAAGCTCTGTTTCTTGTTTCAGCAGCCTTACACAGCGTGTCTTGACATCCCACCACGTAGAAGGAAATCAGCATCCCAACGGATCCCGCTATGACCTCTCTTTCCCTCCCGCCATCTAGCCAAGGACTTCTGTCCACGTTTCCCGCTTCACAGACTGTCGAGGTTTCTAGACCTGGCTCTGTTTTTTCTTGTAGTTACAGTTAGGTCTTGTCTTGTGTGGAGATTAACCAATAAACTACTCAGCTACATGTACAACATTCTGACTACGCAAACATTACTTCCTGCAGGACCAAGAGCATGTCTTAATTCCTGGAGAAGTAAATACAATCCTATGTCAGTGAACCAGGCTAAACCTCAAGGTCAGATGGTTCTCTTTTCTTACATTGCATTAAATGCTCAAAGTGATATGATACCACATCTTAGATTGCTTCTATTTTTACATTAAAAAAATAGGAAATGATTCCTTGATTATCCATCTGTCCTAGTTGATATTTGAGCCCACGTGTGTTTTTTTTTTCCAAATCAAAACCACATTCACACGGCCTCAACACAATCCGATATTCATCCCTTTCTAATAAAGAAGTGCACAAGTGCAAAAGCCCAGGGAACACTTATTGAGCTAAACAATTACACCAAGAACAAGTACCCCTGAGGCCCAAATGCTCCAAGGCATATGCCCAAGGGAGGGGCTGGCATCCGATGCAGGAGATGACTCCCAAGGCACTCGGGCTACTTTTCCTTTATGTTCCTAGGTGTAGGCTGGCTAAGTGACTTATCTTCTTAACTACCTGATTTTTGAGCAATAAAAGAATATAACAAACAAAACAGTGACATACTGACAAACAGTGAAAAACATCCATAGTGTAGGGGCACCTGGGTGGCCCAGTCAGTTAAGTGTCTGCCTTTGGGACAGGCCATGATCCCAGGGTTAGGGTTAGAGTTGAAGTTAGGGTTCGGCAGCCTCCCTGCTCAGCAGGGAGTTTGCTTCTTGCTCTCCCACTCCTGCTCTTTCTCTCTCTCAAATACATAAATAAAATCTTTTAAATAAATAAATAAAATAAAAACATGCACAGTCTTAAATTATGTTGTTGGCAATGTTATGAAACAGAAAATAGGTCATAACACCTAGCAGAGAGAAAACCGCTTGTTCCGGGAGATAAATTAATTTCTGAAATAGGCGAAGTTACAGGAAAAGCAATGTAGCACAGTCGAAAGAGCGACGGTTTGGGGGTAAGACAAAGCTGAGGGGTTTTTGGTTTTGTTTAGTTTTTTTTAAAGATTTTATTCATTTATTTGACAGCGAGAGATATACAGCTAGAGAAGGAACACAAGCAAGGGGGAGTGAGAGAGGGACAAGTAGGCTTCCCGCCAAGTAGGCAGCCCGATGTGAGGCTTGATCCTGGGACTCTGGGATCACAACCTGAGCTGCAGGCAGATGCTTAACGACTGAGCCACCCAGGCGCCCCAAAGCTGTGTTTAAATCTTGGGTAATCTCCTTTCCTTGCAGTCTGTGTGCCTCTGAAGAGTCACCGAGGCTCTGTGAACCTGTCTCCTGATCTGGAAGCGAGCAAAATGCCACCTCTTTCACAGAGGGGAACTATGAGGACAAAATAAGGCGGTCACTGTAACACAGTCCTTGGCGCTTATAAATCAGCGCTTGGGACACTGGATCCTACATGTCCAGGATCCAGCTCCTCTCTGATGAGCTATAATAATGAAGACCACGAACCGAGCGGTAGTTATCGAGGTCCGAGGAATAGAAGCGGGGAATGGCCGGCAAGGATTATTAAGAACCTTGGGGCACCTGGGTGGCTCAGTTGGTTAAGCGGCTGCCTTCACTTCCATCATGATGACAGGGTCCTGGGACTGAGCCCTACATCGGGCCCCCTGCTCTTCCTTCTCCCTCTGCTGTTTCCCCTGCTTCTGCTCTCTCTCTGTGAAATAAATTATGTTATTAAAAAAGAATCTAAACATAAAACTAAAAGAAATGTACAAAATAAAGACAAGACTTACAATGCTAGTCACAAATTTGGTCATGGACAATGTTACTACAAAATCCTTTTATAATTAGACTTACTGGAAAAAAAATTTTTAAGTCCCTTCTTTGATCGTAATTCTGAACTTATATTAAGATATAGTAAGACTTTTTTCAGAGACTTTGAGAGAGAGAGAGCGCGCGCACGAGCGGAAGAAAGGGGCAAAGGGAGAGGGAAAGCAGACTCCCCACTGAACAAGGAGCCCAACGTTGGACTCCATCCCAAGACCCTGGGATCATGACCCGAGCCAAAGGCGGCTGCTTAACTGACGGAGACACCCAGCCACCCCAGGATATAGTAAGATGTTTCGACCAGCAAGATATATAAACCTCACCGTGGACAACTAAGAAGTCATTCCAAGAGATACCACTTTACTAGTAAAAAGAAAAAAAAAATCGATAATATACAATTTATTCAAATGAATGGTTAAAAAAAAAAGAAAAAGATGTTGTATGAATCACTCTATAAGCTGGTTACAAAATTGTGAATTCTAGAATTCTAGACAATGACTACTCCCACGTGTGTGTGTGTGTGTGTGTGTATGACATATATGTAAGAATCGCGGACACAAAACATGGTGCTACTAAAACGTCTTCCCCCAAAATGTGGCAATATTCCAAGCTCCACCTCTCACAGTTACAGAGAATTCACTCTCTGAAATCTAAACATTCTCTTCTTTAATTTCCTTGTACCTGCTTAATCCACCCATATCAGTGATGTAAACTTAAAATAATTTATAGCCAAAATGATATTACTGGACTCCTACCTGCTTACAAAAATAGCTTCCAATCTGAAAGTGAGTGGTGAAGTGTTAGGATCTAGACCACCATGTAAATGCATGAAAATTTTCCATGTTTATTTAATTACTGCAGTATGTAATATTATTAGTAGGCCTTTTCTTTCATCATTTTATTGGTCTTCCACTGTTCCTCCATAAGGTTATTGTTAAACCCACTTTGCATTTCTTCTCATTGCCAATACTATGGCATCTAACAGTATTTCTTTTATTTGGTCAAGACAGAGGGAACAAAAGGGAAGTGCTTTAAATGTTCTTACTTTTAATCATCAAAAGAAGGGAAGGGAGAAAGAAAATAAAATCAGTCCTTTTGTTTAGGAAGGTGATATTTTCAATTACTTTGGAAATTCACTGCAACATACACCTTCTGAGCATTTCCTGTGCAGGAGGCAACTGACAAAATCCTATCTTGCAAAAAGGCACAGCCAGGGAGCCTTGATGGCAGGAGGGAGGGATGGCTACAGCACCCCAAAGCAGACTGAGGTGTAAATGCAGAGGCACAATGATCCCATGCACTATGAATCAAGTAAATTCACGGCTGGTTGTCTACTCCCAGCTTATATGTTCTGCTGGACAGCCCAAGTAAACGTCCAGTGGGCTGTAAGGGTTTTAAAATACTCATCTCTTTTGCCAATCTTATCTTCAGTCTCATTTCTCTCATATTTCCTCGTTTTTTCTTGCATCGCCGGTCTTAAGGAAAAGCCATTAGGCACTTCTCAAGAAAGTATCAACCAGGTATTCATCCTCAGTCCAGATCCCTTTTTCCCATAGCACAGAAGCAAAAAAAAACTGCTGTGCTTTTCCTCTACTGTTCAATTCTACCTTGATTATAATTCCACATCATTTCCATATGGCTAGTTAACTGCCTAACCATCCATAAGAGTGAATATTAATTATGGAATTATACATCTAATAATTAACTGACTTGATAGGTTCGAGGAGAGGGTTGGCTTCTGTGCTTAGCCTCCTGAGGCAGGGAAGTCTCTTGGTATTTGATTCGGGTTCCTCCCTGGAGGCTGGGCCGTGTCTAAACCATCTCAGGCCGACAACTCAGAAACCTGCTCACTCCTGGTACTGAACCATCACACAGCCTCTGCCGAGTGTGGCTACCAAGTGTGCCAAGTGCTGGCTCCGTCTCCTACATACTCACCATGTCTGCGTGCTCATGGAAAGTAAGCTATAGAACACTTTCAGCAAAGCATTATGGCTATTCTCACAAAGAGTCTTAGGACAAGGAAATGATTCTGGTCTTCATCAGGAGGCATGGGTTCAAATTCTACTTATGACATACTCTATTAAAAAAAAAAAAAACACAAAAAACAAACAGGGAACCATTTAACTACTGATGTTGGCAAAATGAAAAAAAGAAAAGAAAGTGAACCTTACTTAAGAAGTGAGCAGGTTAAAGACTGATCAATTAAGGAAATGGTATTATGAGCTACTGAAACCTCACAGGAATTTTTCGTATGGAAACTCTACACCTTTTCATGGGGTTGCCTGAATGTCAGAGACTGATACACCCAATTTAGGGGAAGGGAGATGACAGCCATGCCTTCGAACTGTTAGACAGCTGCCTTTTCTGCCAAGTAACATGAACTTATTAAAAAGCTTTTTCAGGGGGGAGGGATAGGGTGGTTGGGTTATGGAAAAAATAAAAATTAAAAAAAAAAGCTTTTTCAGAGGTATTTACAGCATCTTACTGTTTCAAGGCAAAAAAAACCCCCACAAAAACCATCACATATTCAGTGCACAGCAGTGAAAAATGCATTCTCAATAAAGAATCCTTTCCCTGGACTGAGTGTCTAAAAAAACCAAAAGCCAAGGGGCACCTGGGTGGCTCAGAGAGTTGTTGAACGTGTGCCTTCAGCTCAGGTCATGATCTCAGGGTCCCAGACAGGGCCGCGTGTCTAGGCACCACACTCAGTGGGGAGTCTGCTTGTCCTTCTCCCCGCTCTCCCACTCATGCTCTTCCTCTCAGATAAATAAAATCTTTTAAAAAAATAAATAAGTAAAAATGAAAAATGAAAAACCAAAAGCCAAAACCAATAAAAGGGTTAACAAGATAAATGTTTTTAGAAGCCTCAGAAAGAAAGTCGGTAGCTTTCTTTCAATTAATTGTCTAATTAATTGGTACCTGCATAGCATACTAATGCTTGAATTCTTCAAATACGGAGACCATCCTGCACTCTGCCATACTGATGGACGAAACACCGAAGAGACTGTGCCAACGCTTCCTACAGACGGACGGGGATTTGGTTTTTACCTTAGGAGCTGATCCCATGTAATAGCATGAACTCGCATATGGTAGTAACACTGACTCAGTATATATTTATAGAGAGCTGAACATCACGTCATACTTTCACAGACAGCAACTGCGTCGTTTTTTTTAAAGGTTCTTCCCTAAAAAGGCCCACCTAGGAGTAGCCAGTTTGAGCTGCAAGAAATCTGAGGCCACTGGCAGGTGCGGCTTGGTCTGCTTACTCACTTCCACATTCGCCTGTGGGGAGCCTCGGGGCATCTCTACCACTTTCTACTAGTTCTCAGCCTGCTGGGAGGCTCCTCCTCACACCCTCCACCCCCTCCTCTCCCCCCTCCGGTGGACCCTGGCACAGTTGGTGCAGCCTTAGGCGTCTTCAAAGAGCTGTGTGCCTCACTCCTCCCAGCTGGGAGCTGTGCACTTAGCGCCCCTCAAGGCCCTCCTGCCTGTGGCATGGGGTTCGGCTGGTTTAGCAGCAGTTGGTCTGTGAACTTTTCTCGCACTTCATGGAAACCTAGAGAATATATTAGTGACCTAGACATGTAAAATTAGCGTCCCACTGGCATGTCTGGTCTTGGCTTCGGTATCCTCAGTAGGAGACTTCGGTGACTCAAATGACCATTCACTCTGTCCCACGCCCTCGGTCAGGGAGAGTCTTCGCTGGGAACTAACAGCCCGAACCTAATGCAGGGGACAGCAGGGTCGACTGGGATCTGCTGCACAGTGGTCATTTTGCTCAGCATCGGGGGATACAGAAAATGAAGACTGAACGTTCACTCCTTCATCCAAGGACTATTTCCCTTGGATGAAGGGGAGCCCTCGAGTCATCCTAGACCACTGTCTGACATGCAAACAGAAACAACAACAGCTAGACCAAGTGGTCAGGTAGCCAAGGAGGGTGCCGACAGGAAGCTGTTGAATCTCAGGTGAGTTTCCTGGATGACTGTGGTATCGTGAAGTGCCTTACAGACTTCATGAAATCCTTAGCCAAGGCCTTGGGAAATATAAGAGTCCTAAAAGGATAACTTCATTTTATTTTCATTTGCTTTAGAACCCATTTGCAAATTAATGCCTTTGTCTTAAAATATCTTTTTTTAATCATCATGAAAAAAAAATCCCCATCACATAACATCACATCTCTACAAGTTGGCCCATGGAGAAGAGACAGGTAAATTGCCAGTCAATCCTGAAAAGAAATTCGGTCAAAACTGAAGGGAAGAACAAAAACAAACAAACAACAACAACAAAAAACCCAGCTATGAGTAACCTCTCAGGTAAGTACAGACTAGGGCCCTGAAGAGGATTTGTTTAAGCTTCTGTTGCTCTGTGCCATCCCAGAATTATCACAACAATGTTCCAACGTGTGGGAACACAATAATGTTCCAACATCTGCAGGCACAGAGCTGCAATGCTAATTCCCATCTGGATCCTAGAGTTCTTCATGCTGGAGCCCTCTAAGGAACCTGCAGTTTTACCAGAAGCTTCTCAGGAGATTCTGGTGCAGGTGCTCCGATGCAGGGGTTCCCTCTGTTTTTTGAGCGGCGTCAGGGAGAAAAACCCTGATGTACTACTGAAGTCAACAAAGGGACCTAGTTTCCAAGGCCACCGTGCAACAATCCTCAAGCATGTATGCAGGCATCTAAGAGCTGAAGGCTGAGGGTTCCAAAGTTAAGTGGGCTCCCATCTGAGGGTCCCAACACCACGGCAGGGAAATGGCAATTCTAGCACATGGATAGATACCGCTTGCTCCAAAATGGTTTTCAAAAGACTATGTGGAGGTCTGGTTGGATTTCATTTGTTTTTCCTCCAATGGAAACCCACAGCACTTTACCTAATGGAAGAAGCTGAAGGAACTAATTGTGAGCAGTCATTTTTGCAGAAACACATATTCCACACGGTAAAGAACAGCTGCCACTTCGAAGCTTACACACTGTTCACAGGTACCAGGGATTAACCTTTACAGCACAGAGCCCTGTAAGCAACTGGGTGTGGCTAGAGCAGCGCAAGCAGCCTTTGAAATCCAACATTCAATCCAAATTTAAACCAACATTGGTCTTCTTGATTCGGCATGAAGATTTTTTTCCCGGAACGGTCTGCCTGTTACACAGCCTCACTGTTGGAAACACCAAGACGCCCTAACCCAAACAGTATCATCCGCCCCTACTGCTGCTGCGCCTTCCCAGAGTTCCCGAGCACTGCTGCAGTCCACACCAGTGTTTGCTTACTCTTCCGTGTGGATTACAGCCACCAGCACCCCTCCCCCTTGTCACATAGCTGCTGCCCAGACATCCTGGTCATATGCACACAGACACACTCCGCAGAGCAGAACCCTGCTGCTCGAAGAAACACGGCTAGCCTGAGATAAACCGCCACTCTCTTCCTAGAACCTCTGAATCTTACCGAACTTTCCAGCCCTGTTACAGAGCTCCGGATGTGACTTTCGAGGCACACTGTGGCTACTGCTGGTAACACTAGGAACCCATCTCTGTAGCGGGACTCTCACACCTACTCAAAGGTCAAGTTTGAGTTTCTAGAAGACATCCGCCCTGGCCCCTCCCACCATGATTCGCTCTCAACACTGCCTATTCTTTTTTCTTCCACAGTTTGATCACACGTTTTTATTTATTTACATGTGTCCTGTTTAAATGTCTGCTTTCCCTACTTGCTTGGAAGCTCCATGAGGACAGGGATCTCAGTTTGTTATTTATCACTGTATCCCTTACCTCTTAACAGTACCTGGCACATGGTCAAAGAAATAACTCTTTTTAAGGTTTAATTTTTTTTTTCAAGTAAACTCTACAGAACCAAAGGTGGGGCTCGAACTTACAACTCCAAGATCAAGAGTTGCATGTTCTACTGATGAGCCAGCCAGGTGCCCCAGAAATATTTTTTAAGTGATGGAAACCACTCAAGATCTCAAAGGTGCAAAGGTCTTAATCCCTTGGAGCTGGTTACCGCCATTGTGGTAAGCATCTTCAGTCTGCTCTGGAATGGGCGAGTCACCTGTTCTCCTTCCTTGCTGGATGTATGTACTGGGTAGTCTGACCTAGTTTTCTATTCTTTGCCAGCCATCACACTGTTGAGGTAGCAAAAACAATACTGATTCTATATGAAGCTCTGCCTTCATTTGGCTTATCATCTACAAGTAGAACCGTGCAAACTACACAAGGGTGAATATTATCTTGAGTGTTTCTCCGGGTCTGCAGAATCACTGGCACATGGAAGTTTCTGGGTGACTACCTTTAAGACTTCTGAAATGCCTGAAGTCGCTGGAAAACTTTTCTTGCAGTTGAGAATTCTATCTAGGTTCCACATTTTAAAGAATGTCAGGGTAAAATATGCCGAACAAAACCAGCCTCTCTGATTCACTCTAGATGGGAGGGGAGGACAGGACATCCCTCACCTGACCAAAGCACTGAAAGGAGGTCTGCCAATGACATAATGCCATGCTTCTGTGAATCTCTCTCAGGGGTCCACAGCCATGCTGTCATCTGTGGATGAGTTCTTCTTTCATTCACCTGACCAAGAGTACTTACCTAGCCTCTGTGGCATCGAGGCCCATTCTCAGCACATGGGGTCTAGCCAAACATCAAACAGACCAAAGCTCCCATAAAGCTTCTAGTAGCAGAGGCAAACATCAGGCCAATCAGTGTACAGGATGTAAAATAGCAAAAACTCCTCACAACAGGGTAGAGTTGCCATGGGGAGTGGGGGGAGGGGGGTGAGGGGAGTCCTCAATGTAATGGCTGCTTCAGGTGGGAGAGCAGTCCAGGACGGACATACCTCAAAGGCAAAGTCCTAAAAAACAAAAAGGAAGCCAATGCATTCCAGGAACACTAAGGCGGATGAAAGAAAGAGCAGAGTGAAGGAGACAAGAGACAAAGGAGACCATGTCAGGGAACAGAGGGAGGCAGGGACGGACAAGGCAGAGGACCAGGAGATCCTCTACAATTTTAGATTCTACTCCAAGAGCAAGACCCTGGATGGTTCTCAGCAGAGGATGCATAAAGCTGCCTTTTGCTAGAATAGCATAACTGGCTGCTTTGGGGAGAATTAACTGGGAGGGAGACAGGCAAGAGAACTTCCTTCAGTATCTGCCACACTGGCAATACTATAGCTTGTGTTCCACACTATGACCAAAAGGTATGCCGGAGCGCTGATTAATCTGCCCAAGGACTGGATCCAGCGCCTTTCCATCGACAGAGGCCAGAATCACTACTTACTCGTATTTCTTCTTTTGAAGAGCAATGATATATTGCAAAAATGGGCGTCAAGATGGGTCAGACCTGGTTTTGATGCCCATCTGCTCCACTTGGAGGATGGGAGCATGGCCCAAGTATGTTTGCTCCATTAAGGGGGGGAAAAAAAAGATGAACTTACTCCTTACTGGGCATGGGGCCTGACAGAACAGGCAGGTGCTGAATAAAGGAGAGCAGGTACCGTTATCATTTTAGTGACAATAATGAGAGATCCCAAGGCTCTGTCAAAAATCCATCCGCTGCAAGACTCTACGAAGACATAATAGTATCTTTCACACTAATCTCACGGCCAAACCCTCTTCCGAGTACAATACTAGGGGCTTTTTTCAAAGTGGGTCCAAGTCTAAATACTCCTGTTTGCTCAGGACTTGACCTCATGACATGTAGCAAGGATGCCATTAGCATTAGATCGAAGGTGAGTTTCAGCTACGGACTTCCCACGCCCTCACTCTGGGTGACAAAGATGAAATGCTGTTCAACCTTAACCCTATGCCAGAGGCTGTAATTGCTCTATTCAGGAAATTTTTAAAAATAAATTCTTATATTTTAGCAAAATGTCCTCTTTACAAAAATGAGTTATTCACAAAAATATTAATTTTTAACCTAGAAAAAACCGAAGGTTTCATTTGATGGACATGTTTTATAGTGTTTTTTAAAATTCCTTCTTTTCCATCATTTTCCATTTCCATCATTTTCCATCACTTGACAGACACCTCTGGTTGTTGACCCAACATCCATTTCCATCTCCCTCTTAGCCCTTGCTAGCAAAGCCCCAAGCCCATTGTGGCGCCCACCCTTCCGTCACACACTTCAAGGGATGACAGGCGACCCTGCCCCTCAGTTCACGTGTGAATCCTGAAATGGACCATCACTCGCGCCCAAGGTCTGATTGCCCTTCCCCACTGGCTGACCCTTTGGGCAGGTCTCTCAGAGTCAAAAAAGGACTGGACACTGCCACCGGTGGAAGGACATTGGGGAAGTCTGCCTTGCTCCCCAAAAGGAAAGACCAGAAGAAAGAGACCTTTTTGTCTCTGGTTTTGCTACATCCGGATCAGGAGCTGGAAGCCCTCACCAGAGCTGCTCTGAGCCTAAGGCAGAAGAATGTCCCAGAAGCCAGAGGCCCAGGCAGCGCCCCTGCCCTGCACTGTGACATGTCGAGGCTTCCCTGCCTCTGGACTGCTTGTTACATGAAAGAATTAAGTTCCTCCTTGCTGAAGCCAATTAGAATTGGGTGTTTCTGCCACTAACAGCCTGGTCTAACATTGTTTTAATACATTATTACTAATTTTCTTTTGATCCAGTATCATTGCTGAAAATTCACCTTGAGAAATGACATCAAATTTGTACAAAAATGAAGCGAGGTCTTTTCCCCTCTTATTCCTGTTTATTGTAAGCCTAATGTACATTCCCTTCTGAAAACTGTTTTTAACTCTCATAAATGACTTGAAATAAAGTCCGAGTTTTTCCTAAAGTGTCTCTATTTTTATGAAATTCCCATGTATCCTGGTTTGGTTATTTATAAAAGTTAATGAAAACCCTGTGCCCACATATATGTTCATGGTATTGTGATAACTAGAAGGTTGGAAAGAGTTCCAACAACCTCTGAGTGGGCTTTCATTCTGTAGGTATTCAATGCCTCAGGGACTTACAGGATTTCTGTGGAAAATCAGTTTCTTTTGAGATTTTTCTTTTGAGTCCTTCCCAAAGGCATCAGGCTTTTTACACCTTGCCCTGAGTATCTGAAGAATCTTGTGTGCGTATGTGTGCTTACATACAAACCAGCATAAATGCGTGTAAAAGTGACGCTATCCAAAGTTCTGTTACTTGGAGACAGCAACTGAAGTATAAAAACGCTTTGGCATCCAAAACTCTTGCCTAGCTACTGCACCAGATAACAGCCTTCCTGCAAAATGGATTCACAAAAGTTGAGTACTACGTTGTTATGGTATGCCAATAAACAGAGTTTCCTGCCTTTCAGCACACAAAGAGAAGATGTCTATTTGCTTGCTTTCTTAGACACACATGACCTAAGAAATGCATTCCTTGCATACCTCCATGTTGACTTTTTTATATGTACAAAAACAAATTGCTACTGGAGTCAGTTATCTCAGTGCCAAATGAACTTCCTTCAAAACGTATTTAATAGACAGTGTTATTAATTTCAGATTTTAAGGCAACTTAGATACTCAAACTACAGAAACTACTTTCAAGTCTCTGTAGTAGAAGCTACACAAAGGAAAATGGAAAATTTTGGTTACAGCACCGCTTCTCCACTAGTTTGAGAATATTTGCCATTTATAGTTGGCATGTGACGTTCGCCACTTAGAGCTGGCACAGCCCTTGCTCAGAGAACCCTTCACAGCAGAGAAGGTGCTTGTAGGTGGCACGGGGACGCTCGGGTGACTTACGGGGCTTACCACACTACATTAGTCGCTTCAAGAAATATACACCAAAAGTTGACCTGTTTCTGTTTTTCTGCCAGTGATATTACTCACCATAGCAGAAAGAATATATTAAAAGTTAGAAACCACTGTGGAATGGAAATGGCCTCAAATACCAGGAAAGGCCTATAGCTGGACACATTTCAACGTTCAATAAATACTCCAGTCCCTGATGCAGACCAACATGGCAACCCACAGCAGGACAGAAAATCAGCATGATAATCAACTCTTCAATTTTTTTTTTTTTAAGATTTTATTTATTTGACAGAGCAAAACACAGCCAGAGAGCAGAGAGGGAACACAAGCAGAGGGAGTGAGAGAGGGAGAAGCAGGCTTCCCACCGAGCAGGGAGCCCGATGTGGGACTCGATCCCAGGTCTCCAGGATCATGACCTGAGCCGAAGGCAGTCGCTTAACCAACTGAGCTACCCAGGCGCCCAACTCTTAAATTTTCTGTCTTCACTGACCTACCTCTTAATGTCTTTGCTCCTTTCAGAATTCCCTTCCCTGTTGATTTACCTCTCCTTACTTTTTTCCTATCACTGTCCTCTGCAAAGCTGAACCATGCAAGAAACTCTTAAAACTGACAAGTCAATTACTTTCATTTCTATAAGAATGTGAACGTTTTCCATGGGCCTTCTGGCATTTATGTCATATACAAATTAGTCAATGATTGGAAAGACTAGGGTCACCGAATGCCACACGGCCTTATAGGCCTGAGTTTTACTCTGAAAATGAAGAATTAGAAACACTGACGTATGTATTTTATTTTTCTTAAGCCTCTTGCACTTTTGAGTGACAGAGGACAGTGATTTGTCCAAAGGCCCAGAAGTGGAAGAACAACTCCTAAAAAATAAAGATGGAAAATTCTTGATCCATGTAATCCCTATAAAGGGTATGGACATAATTTTTTTCTGTAACTTTTCAAAAGCCAGGAGATTTGAAACAAAAGACAGAAGTAGATTTTAGGTGGAATTAATTATTATTTCCCTACTGTAATAGTAAAACATCCCTTATCTTCCATAAAGCACATTCTAATACTGTTAAATATCTGGCTATCTTAATGGCAACCTCATATATAAAACATGGTCCCTTGGGTGCCTGAGTGGCTCAGTGGGTTAAAGCCTCTGCCTTCGGCTCAGGTCATAATCTCAGGGTCCTGGGATCGAGGCCCAAATCGAATCGGGCTCTCTGCTCAGCAGGGATCCTGCTTCCTCCTCTCTCTGCCTGCCTGCGATCTCTCTCTGTCAAATAAATAAATAAAATCTTAAAAAGAAAACACACACACACACACAGTGCCTTCATTTGCATTAGAAGCTCACTACATTCAATGCAAGTCAACTTAATTTAGCTCTAAATATGCTCTAAAAGTCAAAACCACAAAATTTATGGTTTGCCTTCTAATAGAGAAATATGCTTTGCTACCCAATTTTTTAAAATAAGTTGTCAGAAAATCTATCTAACAGTTGATATATAAGTAGACTATAGCAGATATTCCAGATCTGACTTTAGTATAAGCAAAGCTAAGCAAATAACAGAGGAATATAAACACACTTGATTTATGTATGTATTGATCTAATAGGAAAAAAAAGTATATAAAAGTGCAATTAAATTTAAAATTTACTGAGAGGCATTCACATTTATAATATTGCTTGAAATCCTCTTTCAATGGAAAAAATATTTCAAGATTAATTTAGCTATGTTATCATTTTGAAATGATTTATGCAGAATTAAGGTTCATAAATTCTTACTTTAAGGTAGTAAGTTATGAAAAAAAAAAAAAAAACTATGGTAAAATCCTTATGAAGTGAGGAAAAACCTGTAATTTTCCCTAGTGAAGATGCTCTGTAAACTCAAATATGCTGAGTCCATTTTAGGCAAAGTGCATTTATAGTTTCCTAGAGAAGCCTATGAATCCGTTACTGTCCCTTCAGAACTACGTGAGACGTTTCATCCATCCTCCTTAATGGGCTGCTATCACCTCAGATTCATGTTTGGTGATGTGCTGCCGGTTTCCAGCACCTGTATTAATTTCACTGTACCAGCTCCTGCCTCTACAGCCACTACAACACATCTCAATCACTAACAACGCTCCAAACTCAGAAGTCCCCCATCTCCCTGCACTCAGCATGGACCACAATTTTCTACTCTCATCTAGACTGAGCTAATTCTTTGTTTTCCTGCATCTGAGCTTATTTTTACTTCCTTCCCTCTTTCCAAATCATTAACTTCCTTCCTATAAGGACTTTTATACAACTCTTAGGCATTCCCTTATTATATGTATATCTTTATTAGCAGCTTCTTGGTGGTAGGCCTAAATATGGACCATATATGATTAACCCTAGGCTTAGCTGAAATGTCTCCTTTTCAAAATAGATCCTTTAACTTTTGAATATTTTTATTAATTATAAATTGCCGGCTGGGTTGATAGGTCCCCACCAGTCAAGAAAACCCATTTAGACCTCAAATAAGTGAGGAAATCTTCTTTTGAATTAAGTCATTGATCTATTAGGTATGTTTGTTACAGCAGCTCACAGCACTCTATTACGATGCTCTAAAAGAAAAAGTAAATGGTTACATAGTGCTTACTATGTGCCAAATATAAGTACGCTCTATACTTCTGAACTCAGGATGGAACCCTCATGGCAAAGAAGGTACAGATGAGAAAGTACTTTTAACACCCCCTCTTACAGCTGAAATACACCGAGGACACAGTGAAACCTTCTAGCCTCACCAAGCTGATCGGCTTTTAAGTAAGGGGCAAATCCCTACGCAAACTCCGGTTCTGGGACTCTGCAGGCCATGCTCTTAACACCGTGTGGTGGTGCTTCACCGAGCTTTTACCATTCAAAGGAATATTAATACCACCAGTGAAGGTCCAACTGAGGTGGAAAATGAAGGTGGGGAAGGTTCAGGGTCTCAAGTTAACGTGGGAAGGTAGAAGCATAAGGATGATCATTGACACAATATTCTGTATGAAGACAAACTTGTCATGCCATAGCGACTCATCATTTCTAGATTCCCTTAGAGACCTGGGTCCATAAAATGACAAGAATGTGTTTTCATTTGAAAAACATATGGTTTAATATATTTAATTCCTTAGGAGTAAATAAGTGAGGAAATCCTTAGGACTCCTTAGGAATCTATGTGACTAGTCTTTGCCACACTTTGGATTTGCAGACAGAAAGTAGACTAAAGGACTTTTATTTGTAAGGAAAGGACCATCTTATGTGAAGATTTCCCTGTCCACAGGCACAGTCAGGACTCTATACATAAAACAGCACCGTTCCGACGAGTGGAGTACAGCATGGGGCCCAGCAGGCTGGAGGCTTGAAGGGATCAAGACACAGGATCTCCTGAACGTGCATCAGGAAGAGTATGTTGTTCCCAGGACCAATTCCTACCAACTTCTCTTGGTAGTTTAGGGCTTTATTTTATTTTTTGATAATGGAAAATGCACCGATTTTCAATGCAAACATGACAATAGGCATAAACACCATCACTGAAATCATTTGTATGCAGCTATTAGACATAAAAAATCAATATTTTAAGGGGTGGCTGGCTGGCTCAGTTGGTGAGCGTGTGACTTAATCTCAGGGTTGTGAGTTCGAGCCCCATGTTGGGTGCAGAGATTACTTTAAAAATAAAATAATAAAAGGTTTAAGATGCTTTTCCCTTTGCTTACGCACATAAAACTTAATTTTGTAACGCTTGTATTTCACAAAAGCATCCGGACTCAAGGATATGCTTTGTTCTGATCTCATTAACTAAGAAATAGCTGTGTGGTTTTTTGTTATTTTTTTTTTTACAATTGTTCATTGTTCCTTCCTTCCACTGATGTAAGTTACACACACGTCGACAACAGCTGTGTAGGGATAACAACAGCTAACTTTTATTGAATATTTACTACTTCTAGGCCCTATACAAAATATCTCACATATATTCTCTCTCTGATTCTTTACAACAATCACTGTGACTTACCCCCATTTTATAAATGAGGCCCATGAGACCTGGCAAGATAAAGCGGCCCCCCAGACCACAAGTACAGGAGGCAGGATTCAAATCCTGGCGAGGTGATGCTGGAGCCCAGGCCTCAGCCACCATGTTCATTCATCCTCAAAGACGGCTTGTGAGCTGTCTCATGAAAACCAGTTCACAGTGATACCAAGGGAACCTGTTTGGGTCCCTCCCCAACCATGGCCCCAGATTAGTTACTCTTCCTCTATACAATGTCATCTGAAAGGGCTTAATCTCCCCTTCCACATTCAACTAGCGTGTGCACCTCAGCCTCTCTCATCTCCAGAGAGATTCCTGAGGGCTCGTTGCTCTGACTCCAGCTCCGATTCCCGCCGCCACTGATTTCTCCATCTCTGGGCTGCCTCTCGCCTCCAGCCTGTGTTGCATCCCCACCAGGACCGGTGGGCTCAGCTCGCCAGGTAACAGAGCTCAGTACACGACCCCCGGCAGGTGGCCAAGAGCCCCGCCAGCCTCATTCCCTGGATGAAGGCCTCCAGCAAGAGCCTGCTCTGCCAAATCAATAGATGCCTGACCTGCCTGGGAGGGGCACACCGCGAGGCTGCAGCTGGCCTACATCCTCACTGGAGACCCAGATTCCCACTGTAATCGTGCCAAGCTATCAGCCACAGGCACCCTCTGAGCAGGGCGGTCCCCAGGCACCACCGCATGCTATCCCAAAGCACATCTCAGAAGGGGAGTTTGAAGAGGCTCAGGTAAATGATCATGAAACTACAAATCAATAGGGCTGGTGATTTCCTTAGGATGCACATTAGGTGACTTACGACACGGAACTAGCTGAAGGGAAAAAGCACAGCACTTCCTTAACTGAAGGCATTCACGATCGCCTGCAGAAGCAAAGAGCCAGTGTCTGTCTGTCTGTCTCTTTCTCTCTCACACACGCACACACACAGAACCAGAACACCAAGCCCTCCCTCCAGGGCCTGCGTAAGAGCTAGTGGCCATTTACTAAGCAGGAAGGGCAGGGTCAAGCCATTTGGCTTCCTGCTGAAGGCGGCCCCAGGCGTTCCCACTAACTGATAATGAGAACACACTCCCAGCTCACTCGCAGGAGGCTGGAGCGGTTGCCCAAGGAAGCACAAGGGCACAGGCAGGGCTCAAGCCGCCTTTTCCGGGCTGCGGCACTTTAAAATAATATTCACACAGTACCTACTTTCAAAACAGATTTGAAGTGAAGATCTGGTTTTGATGAAATACCCCAAGCACAAACTGTATATAAATCATTGCCTTACGCTGAAGGTCATTCTGTGATTCTTAGTAAACCTATGCTGTAGTTGATATCCAAGAAAAAATGGACAATATCCCTGTTCTCCTCATTCCCGTCACCTCCCACGTCTGGACTGTCACTGTAACCAATTCCCTGTCGTATAGGCCAAGAGCAATGGACCTCAGGCTGTTAAGCTAACACACGTACATCACTACCGCTATGGAAATGTCTTCAGATTCTCTGATTATGTGGTTACTTTGAAATCACCTTCCTCTACATCAACATAGACAAACAGAAAGGATACACCACATAAAATAAATCAAAACCTTAATGGAATTCACGAAATCACTATCAAATAAAAGTATCAGTGTTACTTTGTACTGTTATGAAATCAAAAACAAAAGTGCACACTAACTGTATTTAAGAACCACTGCAATAAGGCTGGAAGAGAAAGGTGAATCTGTAACAGAGAAACACCGATCCCGCGTGTGTGGAGACTACATGTGGAAGTCTAGAATCATCCCTCTCCTAAAATGCAAACAGAATCAGCAAGCAAATAATTTTGGCTTAGAGATTCAATTCCAATTATCTAACAAAAGAATTTACTCCATCCGGGAAGTGATGGCCAGCACCGAGAGCTTAAAGAATCTCAAACAGAAAGCAAATTTTTCTGATTTAAATACTCCCCTTCTCTTCTGCTAAACATTTTCCTTAGGCTTGACAGACAAATGTTTCTGCATTTTTCTAAACCCAAACTCAGTGCTTCAACAGCTGATGGAGAAATTCATTCACCCAGAAGAGTCTGTTATCACAGAAAATGTTCTCCAACAGTAGAAAAATTACATAATGCCAATCTGTACAAGAATGAAGGAATTAGGCCTCCGAAGACAAAAATTGGTGTAAAGACCTCATTTTCTTGCCAGGTGACTGAACAAAAGAAAGACTTGAGCAAGCCTTTGGGGAGCTATTTATTTCAACAAATATTTATTGTCTATTCTGGGCCTAGTGTTGTGCTAAGAGCTGAGAATACACAGATGAAAAGGAATAACAAAGAAATGATTTATTCTTATTGAAGCTCTAAGCCAACTCTAAAATCAAATTTCATACACTACCCTACCAAAAATCACCAAATATGGAAAATCTGAAGTCAATATGAATAATGAAAGAACAGCATTCCATAAGTGGGTTAGTTCCCTAGTTGGAAAACAAAATAATGTTATTAAAGCTCTAATGGAAGGTAACACTTAATAAATGAGTATCTAGGCTTCTTTGAGTCAAAATAGATTAACCCCTCATCAGTTTTAGATTATAACTTAAGAAAAGCTAATATGCTTAGAAAGTACTAAAAGCACACGTTAACAAATAAATTTGCTTGTAGAACAAGTAGAACAAGACATTTTTGTTTTATAAAACCATCTAACAAAGGTTTAAATATTAGAGAACACAAACTATTAGTAACCAAAACCTAGTATATCACCTTAAGTTGCAACTGAAAGCAGTAAAAAAAGGGAGTAACATCAACGATTCATTTGTTTCCCTGGACTGAAAACTAGGGGCTCTTTACAGGGAAAATCTAATGTAGATCAACGAAAAATAGGCCCACATATCTATGCCAGTGGAATTCAGAGCAACACATCTGTCCACTGGTAAATCTAATGATCCAACACTTCAGACGCAGAAACCAAAGGAGCTTTGAAGATGTCTACACACGTATCATTAGAAAAGATTATGTAGCAGATGGCTATGTCACATTCAGCCTCAGGAAAGACCATGTGGCCTAAGATAAGGGATGGGTTTTGTGTCAATTCAAGTGAAAGTGCTTGCCACTAAAATAACCATAACTGCAATAAAGAAAGCTTGTTTGATGATACATGTAAAAGACAGAGTAAGTGAAAATGAATACATAATTACAATGTGTCACCTCACTGACAGGGAGTACACCAACAAGCATAATAATTTGCTAAGATTACAGACGGATAATTAGCCTTCCAATGTGGGACTGATAATACATAGTTCCATTAGCATTCACTTAAGGTTATTTTAGAAAATAATTATGAATCCTTACTCAGAAAGAGTCATAAAGAGGAAACCAGCAGGTTCTTACTATTCATCTTTTAATTTGGTAGAATTTACTAAAATAACCTTCTCTTAAAAGACACATCCTAAAACCATACAAAGAAAAAAAAAATGTTTAAGAACATGCAAGCCCCAGGGAGATTCAAAATATTTAATAACCAAAAAGTATACACCTACCAATCAGAACGGACACAGCAACCAATCAGAACCAATCAGACACACCTTCTAATCGGAACAGACATGCCAACCAATCAGAACAGACACGCCAACCAATCAGAATAAACACAGGGCTAAAAAACCGAATAATGCCGTGGTAATGGGACTAGATGAGTCGCAGACAAGCATCTAACTCTGTCAGAATACAATGAAGAAATAAAGAAATTGAACAAAGGCATTTATGTCTCGACAGTTATTTCTATAAAATAAGGGACTAAAGCTCCTGAGTTCGGGTAAGAAACAGATATATCCCCAAACAGTGGATTCCTAGAATGCAGTCAGCAGAAGTGCTATCAATAGTCATGAGCAAGCATCAGTCGGTTAAATTATTAAAAGAAATATTATTTTGAATTGTCATACCCCTTTGTACTTTTTTTTCCCCCAAGAAGCCATGAATCGAGTTGAAAGGCCCAAGTTTTCCCCCCGGCCCTGGCTTTTTTAAACTGGAAAGTGAGAAGAGAGGTAAAGAAGAAGCAGTGACTGAGAGGAGCTCAGATGCTTGTTTTCACCATCTTCCCCATTCGCCATGACAACCCATAGAAAATACTATTATCCTTAGCTTAAGGCAAAGAAGCTGTGGCTGTGAGGCCTTAAGAACTTCACCAATGCTGTCAGATTAGTAAGTAGTGGGACTAATTTGCAGGACTCTACTCCACGAGGCCACGTAAATTCTCCAGACCACTCAGGACTGGGACTCTGTATATTTATTCCATTATAATTTTCTTTGTTTCCAATGAAATCATACAAGTGGAAGGGCATCAAAGTAGAATGGTTGTATATGTATTCAGAAGACATGGATTTGTCAATAGGGAAAAACTTGGTATCATTTTTCTGTGATTTTCATTTTTTTCTTGCATTCTTTTTACTTAACCAGTCAACTATTCCATACAATATTATTCAAAGGTAATGAAAATAAAACAAAAGAAAACATGTTTCCTCCCCCAAATGACTATCTAATTGAGAAACAAGTTTATCACTTACTCCTCGCTCTAAACCACCCCACAGAAAGGATCTATAGAAAGAGATTATATCATCTGTGAAAGGCCAGAAAGGACCAGAGTGGTCACGATTATGAAATGAATATTTAAAATATTTATGAAAAAAATAAAATATTTATGGACTCTAGGGACCAAAAAGAACACAAGAAAGACATACTAACACACACACACACACACACACACACACACACACACACACACACACACACCCCCAAGAATCCTGATTCAGTTGTTGGTTTTACTGGAAGACAGAGGCATCTCCGCTCATTTTAGGACCCAACTGAACACCAAACCAGACCTTGGGTACCGAGGCACACAATGGCTGTGATGTCCCTGATTTCCTTGGAGTCTTTTCTACACTGACCTACTTCTCCAGGATAAGCTAGAATACCACACATTCTCTGTGATATTCCCTAATCATGCCAGCACACAATCTTGCCTTTAGATCAATTCCTATATCTAACAAGATCGTATCTTTTCCAGTGGGAATTTGAACTCCCAATTTATAAAATCTCACAGGAAGAATTATATGAAATCAGGACTGAATGGGGGGGTGGGGTGGGGAAACAGATATCCAACTGTCACTGGACAGCCTTAAACACTTACATATGGTTTTCTATCATTTTCATATTATCTTTCATCCCCACCTAAATAATTGAGGGTCAAGAGAAAGTCTCATATTTCCTTTCAATAACCAGAATACTAGATACATAGGAGGTCTTCAATAAATACTTAGTGGTTATTTCATATAACACATCAGAGAAGTTCTGTATCACAGAGAGTTTTTTAAATGCTAGAGTTTAGGAGCCAAAGGAAAAATGAAATTTAGAGAAGGATATTCAAAAGAAAAAGGGTTTTAACAATTTTAGAGGAAATTAAGCAACCAGGTTCAAAGATTTGTTTTAACCTTTATGATTAGAAAACCAAACTTTTGTTTCGCATAAAGGAAAATCGATCAAGCATGAAAAATATGTAAAACAAAGCATGTGACTCTTGATCTCAGGGTCCTGAGCTCAAGCTCTCCATTGGGCATAGAAGTTACTTAATTAATATATATATATATATATTTTTTTTTTAAGTGCCTTCAAGAGGGAAATTAGATGAGGTAGCAATAGCTACTCTAAAACTTTCTCACCAGAATTCATCTCTTGAGCCAGTTTCCAGTTTTCCCCTTAAAATAGTGTTACAAATCCTTGAAAGAGTGATTTTTGCTTCCGTCCAGGGCACTCTCTTCTCTTCTGTTAACTCTGGCCCCCAGGGACCAGGCCACGGTTATCTTCAGAGATGTGGACCTAGAACGAAGGCTCTCTTTCTGGTGAACCTGTGTCTTAGACCTTGAGATTGGGGATGATAAAATGGAGTCTGTCAGTGAACTCTACCATAAACTGCATGTGTAATATTTTACCAAAGTGGAGAGCAGCAGCAATCTGTTCCCTGCGCAAATACAAAGGCAGATGCTGGATGCTGCTAGGAAAGATTTATTGGAGATCCTACCATCAGGGATCTGGTAGTCTGGCGTGGAGGAAGAGAAGTGTATTGATAACCACAATTACAAGGGAGCCCACTATGTCTGAAGCCCCCAAAGCAGACTTCCAAACTGCAGGTGGCACCAAGCCAGGGACAGCCACTGGACAGGCTGATGGTGGCAAGAGAGCCCCCACCTAATAAGCACCCCAAGTGGGTATATGAATACTACTGCCCCATTACCCTTCAGGAGGGTCGTCAACTTTATAGCTTCACTGTTCTCCAAAATATGGTCTGCAAACCCCACACCAGCAGTCACTGGCACCCAGGAGCTTGTGAGGAAGGTACACCCCCAGTCTTCTGCCCATCACAGTCTGACTCCGCAGTTTAACAAAATCCCCAGGTGAGGCTCATGCATATTAATGTTTGAGAAGCCCTGCCTGATGCCACCAACCACAGCTTCTCCCCAAGCTTCAGCCCCCCGCTGCCCACCGTGGGGACTGGCTTAATAAAGCACATTACTGGCTGCCTTCCCTGAGCTAGCTCTCGCCTCCACTCTCCCAGCGATGCTTCCCGCAAATACCTGATAAACATGGACCCACGACAAAGATAAGACGTCCTGGGCCTTCAAAGAGACTCCAAGTAATACAGAGATCAGAGCTGTTCATGAAGAGGTAGCTTTGCACAGGCAGCGATGGTGGGAAGAAAAGGCAGCTGGCGTATCAGCATATCACTGAAGATGTGAAGACAGGAAAGGGAAGGAAAAGCATTCACACCCAAGAGTTGGGTTTAGCAGGAGTGCCAGATGCTCACAGGTGAGCAGGAAGAAATAAGGCTAAAAAGAAAGGGTGGGGTCAGATGAAGGTTTCTGGCCTTTATTTTGCAACAAATGGGAAGAAATTCACAGTTTGCAGAGAAGATAATCGTAATCAATGTAGTTTAAGAAAAGTCACACGACAGCAATGTGAAACATGTCATGTCCCCACTGTGCCCCATCGTCTGTCCCTCCGGTAAGTGCAACACACTGGGGCAGTGGGGGTGTGCGGTCCAGTTTGGAGGAGGAAGCCTAAGACCACGTGAAGGGTAAATAACTGAGTGTTCTATGCATACATAATCACATCCAACTCAGGGTAGTGACCAAAACATATTATGGAAAAGGAAAATAATCATACTACCACTGTGCCTTAATTTGGTTAGTGATTTGGTGCTTTCAAGGAGCTTCAATAAACATCATCATCCCATGCTCCTCTCACAGCCCAGTGCAGTCTCTGGTCACAGTATCAGAGCACTCACTACACATGACCCCGGCTGAGACCTTCAGAAGTTGATGATGAAGGCGTCTGCCCCTGGGTCCCTAAGACCACTCACTTCTGGGCTCAATGGTCCACATGGGAGACTCCAAGACTCAGCTCATAGTTGTACTCAGGCTCTGATTTATTACGACAAAGCAAAATCAGCAATGGGAAAAGGCTCAAAGGGAAAGTCTGGAAAAAAACCAGGCACAGGCTACCGAGGGTCCTTTCCCAGGGGAGTCCCACAGGATGTACTTACTTCCCCCCACAACAAGCTGTGACAGCACACATGAAATGCTGTCTTCCGGGGAAGCCCACCTGAGTCTAGGAGCACAGGGTTTTTAGTGGGGGTCAGTCAAGTAGGCACCGTCTACCTAGCACCTGCCAAACTTCCAGACTTCCAAAAAGAAAGCAGGTGTTCAACATAAACCACAATGTTTGTATAGTTTAGGCCACTGTGAGTCACTCTCATCAGTCCTGAGAGTGCTGGGAACTCTCTAGAAACCCAAGTTCCCAGACACCAGCCACGGGTCAATTCTGCAAGCAAGGCCTTTCCAAGGAGAGCATTCCGACCTGCTGTGTTAACTCTTTCCTGCACAGGATCACAACATACTCTTGGAGCTTGAGTTCGAATCACACTACTGGCTTAAAGTCCTGCCTACTTAACCAGAGGCAAACTGCCATACACAGCTGATGGGGGGGCGGGGTCACAGACAAGGAGGGAGGGAGGTACCTGTGCCAGTTCTACTTGGACAAATTTGTTCTAACCTGTCGGCTAATTTCAGGAAGCAGTAAGACATAAAACAAATCCATTATGTATGTATAATAAGAAATATAATTACATACTTCCATCTGGCTGCAATTATGTCAATAAAAAAAAGAAATATGCAGCTCCTCTCCCACAAGAGCCTAATTCATTGTTAGGACTGTCTTCTTACACTGAGATATGGAAATAACCAAAAAAAAAAAAAAAAAGATGTCTTTACCCCACCCCCCCTCCTCCCCTTCCCCTTCCTCACAAAAAAGTTGGCTCCTTTTTTTTTTCAGATATTATTTATTTATTTGAAAGACTAAATTTGTGCACTCAAGAGGGGAAGGGCAGAAGGAGAGGAAGAGAGAGAGAATCTCAGACTCTTCGCTGAGCATGAGCCCCATGCAGGAACCAATCTCGCGACCCTGAGATCAGGACCTGAGCCAAAATCAAGAGTTGGATCGGAGCCACCCAGACGCCCCCAAAAAGTTAGCTTTTGAACACGAAACAGTCAGAAAAAAAAAACCCAACGCACAACAAGGAATAAACCTACTACTGCTCTTCCCCCTGTTCTCAGCATGTTTGTATCTCATTAGTACTACCAAAAAAAATAAATCACCTAAAACCCCAAGACTAAAACATTTCCTTTTTTTTTTTTTAATATTTTATTTATTTATTTGACAAGAGAGAAACACAGAGAGAGAGGGAACACAAGCAGAGGAACTGAGAGAGGGAGAAGCAGGCTTCCCGCTGAGCAGGGAGCCTGATGTGAGGCTCGATTCCGGGTCTCCAGGGTCATTACCTGAACCGAAGGCAGTCGCTTAACCAACTGAGCCACCCAGGCGCCCCAAGACTAAAACATTTCTAAAGCATCTTCAACAGAGGCAGTGCTTCTCCCCTTTCCTTTTTTTTTTTAAAGATTTTATTTATTTGACAGAGAGAAACACAGCCTGAGGGGGAAACACAAGCAGTGGGAGGGAGAGAGGGAGAAGTGGGCTTCTTGCCGAGCAGGGAGCCCGATGTGGGACTCGATCCCAGGTCTCCAGGATCATGACCTGAGCCGAAGGCAGTCGCCCAACCAACTGAACCACCCAGGCGCCTCTCCCCTCCTTTTATCGTGCTCTCGGAAACAGTACTTATCTGAAGGCCTTCTGAACCTACCTTTTGTAAACTTACCACAAAGTTATGAAGGAAGTTGAGATGTCCACCTGTTTGTGGGAACTTAAAACTATCTAAAGCAAAGAAGTCAGGTTTCAGACTTCCCTTCTAACTCTTGAGAAGATTTTGCAAGGTAACGCACAATTTTCTTAACCTCAGATACCGCCGAGGCTGCATGGCGAAAAGATCCCTTGAGGTAACCGGGTGCGTTTCTTGGCCAGCCGGGAGTAAACTTCAGTTCTTTGCTACTGAGGTTCGGCCCTCTGTGTGCTGTTATTCCTCATGAAAATGAGAGAGGAGCCCAGCACTCTTTGCAACCTGGACTGCTGGGCTGTGCGGGACTAAGCCACCCGGCTTGTCCCTCCAGGGCAGTGGGGGGTCGTACACACCCGGGCCGCCCAGACCAAAATCTGGCACAAACACTAAGTCCTTACGGTTTCAAGACAAGTGAAGTTTGCTTCTAACTTATTCATCTCCCAGGGAGTATGAGGAAAGGAACAATCAGGGGAAAACACTTGCCAATAAAAGAGTAAGTAGTAATATTTGTCCCTTCTCTTCCATTTTCAGCTGGAAAAGAACACTTGAAAGCACAGTAAAGAGCAATCCAAAAGATGATTTTCCGTCGCAAACAAAGGACACTTAAGAAAATGAAAGCCTTTAGACCAAAATATTTAATTTTTAATAAAATAAGGAAATTTGTACAAATACAGATTCTGATGTTGATACATTGTTTCACTGCATTCCGGTGCTCAAGCCAGCCACCCACTGGAAAACAGGGAAGATGGGGGGGAAAAAAAATCAAACAGCCTCTGCACCATCTGATTTACCATGAGTTCTAAAAATTTATATGCAAGAACACACAGAGAGGGTTGGGAAAAGCACTCATGTATTATTAATTTCAATTTCAACAGATATGAACCATGCTTCATTTGCTCAAAGTAAATGTCAGCACAACCACATTTTTTTTCTCCTAAAAGGAACCCTGACCACTGATATTACACAAGACACACACTTAAAATGAGGGCGGCTCTTAAAACAGCACCGTGGTAAATCGGGGCTACTCCCGACATGTGACCGTTACCTTGCGAGATTCCACACATCTTGGAGCATGGCCATAACTTACCCCTACACAGTCGGCACATTTTTTTAACACTCAGTTTGGCTTCCAAGGCTGAAACTTCCAGAGAGGCATATAATATCTTGTTTGCCAAAACTGGATTTAGGACAGTGTGCTGTGTTCCAAATCCAGGTAGAGAACAGTTTTAAAACATTCGTGTAAATGCCACAAATTGTTTTAGAATAATTCCCATGGGTAAGAGAGGAGGAAACAAAAATGCGCTCAGGCATTTCAACAAGGTATAATAACTGAGGCTGGACTAGAAGTCATTCTGGTACATTACCAAGTACCAAACTTACTTCTGACAGCACCTTATAAGCAACGCACCGCGTCCTTCCCACTAGGCGAGGCTCAAAACAATGATATTAAAATGTGTTTGAGCAGCCTGAAAGGGCCACCACACATAAACAAGGACAGGAAGAAACACCTCCCCTCTAAAAGGGACATGCTTTGCAAAATCACCTTCTTGGTGAAAAGTTCTAGAAAAAAGGCAGCATGCTGGGCTGACCACTGTCCTGAAATCGGCAACCTCCCACTGTGACAAAGGGCCTTCTACCCATGGCTGACGACCACACAGGCATAGGCCTGACTCGACCAAGAAGCAGGGGCAAGGGAGAGCAAGATCCCATCTCAATTCTTTGCCCAAGAAAAAGAATTATTTGCTACCAACTCCCATCCCATCATGACCACCACCATCCAACTGGAAGAGCTGAGCTTATCTCATATGAAATAATCAGATAGGTAGATAGAAAAACAACAACAACAACAACAACAACAAAACAAAAAACCTCCACTCCATTATTCAATTTCGTAAATGAAAAAAATTTAATATTATTGCTAAAAATGTGAGCCTAATGTCCAACTCTGTAAAATAAAGTATACAGAATTCTAAGTTGGCTTTCTCGCTTTAAGAACCTTTTACCTTATGGGAAGAAAAAGAGAGAGTAAACCAATTTGGCCGGAAAACAAATAGGTGCTAAATGACATTTGCTTCTCCAAAAAACACACCTTTGGTTCTACATGGAAATTTGAACGCACAGAGGACAAGGAATCAAAGACTGTTTCTTCCTTCTGTAATGATCATGGGTGCAACCCAAACTTTAGGATGTGTAATGAGTGATTAAAACGGACCACCCACAATGTACAATGCCTGGGGTGTGACCATTCACACTTCCCCTTTTCCCAAAATATGATGTGTGAGTGGCCCAGCCAGGCAGGCCACAGATGAGGAGGGAAGAGTAGATGTATCTTCTCTTGATTTCTCTATTCTCTTTTACACCAACACAAATTAAATATGAAGTCAAATTCAAGTGGTGTATTTTTGGCTTTACTATATCTTTTAGGTAAGTATACAACAAAGTCATAGACTTGGAACCAATCAGATATTCCTATTGAATGACAGACTGTGGGGATCTGCCCGGAAATCTAACAACTCCCATATCTTTACTGAGAGTATCAACAAAAAATGCTTCTTTTTCCTGATGTAATTCTTCATGAATCTTATTGTAAAAGGTTCATCTACTTTCCTCTGAGAATGAACTGGGTAGGATTACAAATACAAATGCTAGAAGGTGTGAAAAAGTTTAAACGATCTTGACCCTGGAAGGATTTTTCTCACAGAATAAAGATGAAATTCAACAGGATTAAGTATTCTGAGCATTCAGGGAGGGGGGGGAATCCATTCACAAACGTGATAAAGGGAAATGCAAAAAATGCAGAGGACTGTATGCAGATCACAGATGACCGTCCATTAAAACAGGGCTAGCCATGTAGAATCACATTGGAAAAACAAACAAATAAGGTACTAGTAGAAAAAAGTTACAGAAGCCCCGTGCACTCAAAATTGCTCTATTTCTTGCATTGATTTATTTAGACAAAAGACAACGATTTCTGGACTCACGTATATCTCAGTTCGGGAGAAGATGCTGAAATACTATGTACTCTGAATTCATAACCATACCACAAGTGCCGAGTTCCATGACGGGTATTTGTTGTTTAAAAAAGAAAACAACTAGGATGATACAGGACAAGGTTTCTTTCCTGCCTTTTGAGAAACAATGGGAAGAACTCATCATGTTTCACATAAAGAAAAAAGTGAAGCCCAAGAGCAACATGAGGCCAACTCAATTAGTTGGATAAGTAGATCCGTTCCACTGGGTTCCAGAGCCCCAGTGTCCCCCAAAGGGTGGAACCTGAAATGAGTTTCAGGACAGGTTACAGCCCAATTATCTGAAAAGTTCCTAACAAAGAGAGATGACCAAAGAATTAATTCCTCTCAGGGGAGGATGTTCCCACCACTCAGTACAGAGGGCAACAAAGTAATGATAAATCAGGGGACATTGGGGAGGTGACTCAAGTGTGGGGTGCAAGCTTGGACCTTAAAGCACATTCTTAACAGGATTCTATAATTAAAACTCTCCTTGAAAAACTTCACATGTGTTAATTATAGTCAATAAGACTCAGAAATCAGACTTCCTGGAAAGAAAGCAAATAGCTCTAAAAAACAACAACTTCAGGGGCGCCTGGGTGGCTCAGTTGGTTGGGCGACTGCCTTCGGTTCAGGTCATGATCCTGGAGACCCGGGATCCAGCCCCACATCAGGGTCCGTGCTCGGCGGGAAGCCTGCTTCTCCCTCTCTCACTCCCCCTGCTTGTGTTCCCTCTCTGGCTGTGTTTCTCTCTGTCAAATAAATAAAATCTTAAAAAAAAAACCAGCAACAACAACAAAAAAAAACAACAACTTCCTTTCTACCCCTCATGATGTATAAGACAAAGAGGAAAAGCAGAGAGAAAACCTCATCTGCGTTAATAACAGCAAAGCACTTATCAATCAGAAGCAATACCAATGGAGCAAATAGAGAGCCCGCTGGAGTTCCTTGTGCAATGGAGCGGGGCTGAGGGCTACAAGGGACAAATGTCCTGACATGGAAGAGGAAGGAAAGGTAAGGAACGCCTAGCTAAAACTCGCCTTGCTACCTGTATCAGCTGTGGAGGAGCTCAAGACAAAGCCACCCCAAAAATCACAGACTGAGGCTGCGACTGCCACAGAGCCTTCTGGGCCACCGTCCTCTGCAAGCAGGGGACCGAACACAGAACACAGACCATCATCGGTCAGCCCTCCAGCTCAAGTGCTATGGGTCGGACACCGACAGACCTGAGACAAATAGGGAAGGAAGTCAATGAGATTCCACCCACACCATTGTTCGACAAAGAGGATGGCCACGCAAAAGTGGGAACACTCCAAAGAGAAACTGAAGACAATGCATAGAACATGCAAAAAAGGAAAATGAAGACAACACTCTGGAAGATTTACTCTAGGAAACAGAAAAAGAAAAAAAAAGCCATTCTGTACTATTAAGAAGATTTAAGAAAATGTAGACTGTTTGAAACAGGATATGAAAAAAATGGAATAAAGTAGAAAGAAACTGTCAGAGCTAGAAAAGGACACAGGAGGTATGAAAATGATACTGCAGAACTTAAAAATAAAAGTTGAAGAATAAAAACTGTACAGCAGGCAGTTCCGTCATCCAAACCTACATTATTAGCGTGTGCTGGCTATATGCCAACCACCGCCAAATCCGTGTGGCAGGGAAGAAATCTGAGCAAATCCCACAAGGAAAAGAATGGAGAAATGAAGCAATTAGAGGCAAGTTGACAGCTGTGGTAGAGAAACAACAGAAGTCCAATATATGAAGAACTGGCATGCCTCAAGAAGCAAAACATTCCTGTAGAACAGAGAAGATATTCAATGATAAACTGGGAGAAATCCCCAAAATGAAAGGATAGAGATACAGATGGAATGGGGTCAGCATGCTTCAGGATAAATAATATCTTCATCACTGAAGCAAAAGCTGGGGAAGTTACTAAACTTCTGTGTCAAGAAAAGAAAGAGACATCCAGCAAGAAAAAGCAAATCGCAAAGAAAAAACTACTCTGACTGAGGCAGCCTTCCCATCAAATGCAGACGTCAGGAAACAATGCAGCAGTATTCACCACGTGGCAGGCAATGTGGGCGGAAGAGATGAACAGTCCAAGAATGCTATCCCCGCGCAAGCCGTCGTTCAGGCATGAATTCCACAGAAAGGCATTCTCAGATACACAAGAACGCGAACAAATATATCATCCATGGACCCTTCGTGAAAAATCTATCTGAAAGTGTAATCCAGCCAACTCACAAGTGAATGAAAATAAATAACAGCATACAATTACAGAAAATGAGGGAAGAGATATCTGATGATGAGCATTTATTTCAATACAGACTTAATGCTAAACATGTAGTTTTAATTATAGACACAACTATATATAAATACTACAATCTATGAATGAAGGCTGAATAATAAGCAATACATAACAAAATACTTTGATGGGTTTCTTTAGGCTTAACTAGAAATGATTCCCTCTGATCATCCCGGGTATTGAATATGAAATCAAAAAATTAAAAGGTTTTAGAAAGTGTGAAAATCAATCAACGTTGAGTGTGAACTGTGCAAAACTACAGGCTCGTTTGTGAAATATTAATGTTCACATAGGCCTGTGAGGTCAGACGTTAACTTTATTTCAGGGGAAGTCAACAAGGAAAGTAAGGAGGAGAAGCGCAAGCAGAAGCGAAACAAACCATTTCAGGATCACAGAGCAGATATACTCAATCTCAAGAGTCAGAAAGTTGTCATCAGGAGAAAAGCAAAATACAGAGAATGTGGATTAAAGAAAAGAGCGGGCACCTGGTGGCTCAGGGGGTTGAGCAGCTGACTCCAGATTTCGGCTCAGGACGTGATCTCAGGATCCTGAGACTGCGTCCCGCCTTGGGCTCCAAGGCAGAGTCTTCTTGTCTCTCTCCCTCCCTCCCTGCCCCTCCATGCACACCCTTTCACTCTCTCTCTCAAATAAATAAAAAAATAACAACCAAAAGAGGAAGAAGAAGAGGAGGAGGAG
>PITA01000561.1:0-261926 GCA_004023965.1 Spilogale gracilis
AAAAAAAAAAGGCTGTCATCAAAAAGACAAGAGACAAGTGTTGGCAACAATGTGGAGGAAAGGGAACCCTCATGCCCAGTTGGGGGAATGATGTAAGTTGGTGCAGCCATTGTGGAAACAGTGTTGACATTCCTCAAAAAATTAACAATAAAATCACTCTATGATTTAGCAATCCCACTACTGGGTATATAGCAGAAGGAAATGATCACTCTCTTGAAGAGATATCTGTATACCCATGTTCTCTGTGCCATTATTCCCAAGAGCCAAGACACAGAAACAACCAAAGTGCCCATCAGCGGATGAATAAAGAACACAGGGTATGTGTATATATGAAATGGAATATTATTCAGCCATAAAAAGAAGAATTCTTATAAACAAAAAAAACTGATTTTTAATGAGCACCTAGGATATGCCAGGGATACTCAGACACATCTTATACAAAGAGCAACCCTATAGGTACATATCATACTGATTATTGTAGAGAAGGTAACTGAAGCTCATAAGCGGCGTTAACCACATGGCCCAGAGCTGAGAACTGGCGGATCTAGCTTCCAGCCTCACAAACATTAACGGGAACATGCCTCATATTTATAGCAATTGACTGCTGAGAAAGTGGGTTTTCTTCACCCCTCCTTTACTCTTTTCTCCCAGCCTGCAGTTTAGGGTGTTGTGGACAGCATAGATAAAACTAAAAAAAAAATCTGGACCTCGAGTCAATACACTTGGTTTTGATTTTCATATGTGATAGTTCCCAGCCTCTAAAGACTTTTTTAATTCTCACTCTGACTCAACTTCCTCTTCTGTACCATACCACCTGGGAAGCCACATTCAGTGTGTGGCAGGAAAGAAAAGCACTTGGTCCATTCCATGGAAGTTAGAATAGGTACAGTGAGTCTCAAGAAACAGGAAAGAATTGATCAGATGGAAATTAAAAAAAAAAAAAAATGGACAAGAAGATCAAGGTGATTGAGAGTGGCTGGAACCAGACGAATGTCAGCAGGGACTGATAGGTGGCATTGGCAGCATGGATGGGGCCAGCTCACAGATAACATAGGGAAGCTTCCTTACATGGATGGAGAATTTAAAGTCTCTCATAAATGGATGTATTGAAATCAGATTCCACTCCCTTGCTTTTTAAATGATTTACTTCTGTTTTCGCTGAGGAGAGGAGGCAAAATGAAGGCAGGACTGGGAACTGGAGGGTGCCAGAAGGTTGTTGAGTTTCCATTAGAAACGGGACCTAGCGGCCGTTACGTGTCTCTCTTTGGCTCAGGTCATGATCCCAGAGTCCTGGGATAGAGCCCCACATCCTGCTCCCTGCTCAGCGGGAAGCCTGCTTCTCCCTCTCTCACTCCCCCTGCTTGTGTTCCCTCTCTGCCTGTGTTTCTCTCTGTCAAATAAATAAATAAAATCTTTTAAAAAAAGAAAAGAAGAGAGAAAAGAAGGGAGCTAGTTCTGCCTTGGTAAGATAGTTCCAGAAAAAGCAATGACCAAGCCTCTGCACAGATGGTAGGGAGGATGAGGAGGCAAAGGAGAGAACCTTCTAGATGTTCAAACAGCAGGAGCCACAGAAATGGATGAGAGCTCTCTGTTCCTCTGAACCACAGCAAGTATTTCCTGAGTCAAAATGTTCGTCTTCACTGATATATATGTATATATATATATATATATATACATATATATATATATAATTTACATAGACTCAAATCAGTTTTTCCTTTTGGTAGAAGAATAATTATCATAATACATATTTTCCCAACTGGCACAAGAAAGTGAAACATTTCAATCAAGAACGTTAGAAGGCCAGACACTTAGATTTCCTACCTGGGAAGTTAAAAGGCAAAAAAATAAAAAATAAAATAAAATCCATTTTTAGGTTATGAAAATATTCCGTACCTATTTATTTTTGAAGTGAATGTTTAAAAAAAATACATGCTTTGTTTGGGACTTTTAGGAGATATGAACGTTCATAATTGCAAAATGGGTGTGAAAGAAAAGGAATTTTCAGTTAGTGCAGTAAGAACAAGTAGTATCAGACTTCATATTTTCAAAATGAAAAATAAAAGCAGGAATATTCAGCTTGGATATGCATGCAAATTTTCTGCCACATTTTTCAACTTCTGCTTTTTTTTTTTTTTTCCTGACAAAGTACCACCTGGGGAAAAGCATTGCCCGAGCCACACGGCTGATAGAGATGGTGAGAGACTTCGGATCTTCTTTCAGGAAGGAAGGCTTCCTGAGGGGATGTGTAGAAGGACTTAAAGATGCACCAAGGACAGAATATGATTTGGTTGTGTTGAAGGTCACAGGTCCCGATGCAATAAAAATCAAGTGGTGGCCATCCAACCAGTGGCTGAATCGGATTATGAGGCTATTTTGCTCAGGCCAATTCCTTCAGGCTTATCTAAATTAGGCATTCATGAAGCCACTGCCGGTAAGTCAGAAAAAGAAACTGTTAAGACGAAGAGAATTACTTTGCTCTTTCATAATGTCTCATGCAATCCAAAAATACCATATATTTATCAAGATTTGTATATCCCGTCTCAGAATATATGTATAACAATACGTAAGGAATTCAAGAGTATGAAGGTTGAGCAATCTTATACAGGTTTGGGAGCCTAAGAGGGGACACGGTAAAGAGCGCGCCATTCCCCCCACGTAATTTTGAAGCCTATTGGGAAGCCCACCAGAGTCAGCAGATACAAGTCACATGACACCTGCTTACTCATCAAGCAGCACGTGGGGAAGGAGGCACATAGCCGCACACGGATGGGCTTCCTGATCCTTGTGCCCACATTGGCATCACTCACAAGCACCCTATAAAGCTAGCAGCCCCTAAAAATGAGCAGAACTCGCATTCTCCACACAGATAACTTCCAGTGGAAAAAGAGAGATCTGGGTCAAGGGTTCCAGGACATTCTTTCCAAACAGCCCCATCAGAGGGCAAGGAAACAAGACAGATGAGAGCAGGTGAAGAGCCAGGGATTTGCGAAGAACCCCCCTCACCTGGGAGGAAATTCCAGGGGAAGTGAGAGGCTACCCGCCCAGCTCCAATGGCAGGTTAAAACTGGGAGGGGGGCAGCTTTTCCCCAAGCACAGAGATAGGACATGTCCCAGCTCCCAGTTTCCAGAAGGCTCCAGCTCCCCAGATGATATAGTGTGGGCTTGGAGACCAAGTCCTTGGGCGAGCAGTGAGCAGCTCTGGGCACCATTACTCCAGAGAAAAGTTTCAAAAGCAGCCAACATGCTTCAAACATTTTTTTTTCTTTTTGCGGGGGCGAGGAAGCTGACTTGTTCTCTGCAATTCCAGATGGAAAACTCAGAGTATGGTAGAAGTTGCAGGAGACAGACTTCAGCTCAACACAAGGACAAACTTCCTAACAGTTGGGATTGCCTGACAAGCCTCCTCAGCAGTGAGTGAGGTCCTCGTCTCTGGAAGTATGTTAGCAGAAGGCACCGTTCCGTCTCTCTGGGATGCTCTGAAGGGGGTTTCCTGCTTTTGGTGGGAGGGAAGACCAGACTATTTTGAGATTCTTCTGGGAGCCTACATTTCTATGTTAATGCCTCTCCCTAAGACAGACTTGAAGCATTTTGGTGCCTCCTGTGCTTTGAGACGTTACCTGCCCAGTTCTTGGCGAGTGTGTGAAGTTCAGAAATGCCAGGGTCACTGTCCATGAGAAATACCTGCCGGGAGAGCCATCAGGCTGTCCTATAGGTCTGACCCTAGTGAATGACAAAGGGAAGGCAGGCAGGCCTAGTAGGAACACCAACATCTGCCATGCCAAGTCAGGAAGAGTGGTGGGGCGCACTGGGAGCCCTGAAGCAAACTTGCTCGATGGAGGAGTCACGGGTTTTCCAGGAACGGCCCTCCAGCCCTCAGTGGCCCTCCTGGCGAGGAGCAGCCTGTGGGATGGGCAGCCCGGGCGCTGATGTGGTATTTCAGGGCATAGCAGCTGGGGCTCTTGGTCCATCACACTCTGGAGGTCTGAGGGGTGGGTTTTCATGGCTGACCTATCCTGAGTCTCACAGAGATCTGCAACCCCCAGAAGAGCAGAGACTGCTCGGCTGGGCTGTGCACTCACTCGCAGGTCACTAAGATGTTTTCAGGGGGGGAAACGGAGGCCAGCACCTCCCATAGCTCTCAATGGCAATTTATCCCTTTAATGGTACTGACCTGTTCACCTTAACCCAGCTACATTACATGTCCAAACTCTATTTCTAAATATAATACAGAACATTGAAGGCAGAACCACTGGGCTTCCACCCAGGACAGAAGTGGCCAAGACGCGTACATGCAGCTCAGGAGAGATGTGGGCTGAAGCTGCATGGGGTCCGTGAGTTTTAAAACGTCACTGCTCCAGCGGATGATCGTAACGGCTGGTGATCATTCGTACCTACAGTTCTCCGGGCCCTGTGATGAGCATTTGACAAAGATGAAAATGTTTAATCTGTACTGTTCTTATTCCACCGCATTACAGAAAAGGAGACTGAGGTATGAGATTTTACTGTCCAAGGCCATACACCCAATGAGTTGGCATTGGGACTCAAGCTCAGATACCCCAGCTCCAGAGACCACACCCCTAGGTGCTGTGTTCTGCCCAAGGAAGGAAGAGAGCAGACCAGAAGGTCCACAAGAGGCAGCCTGGGAAGATAGTATCATCCAGATGTGGGCAGAATTTTCTACTTGGGCACTCAGCACATGCAGTGGCTAAGGACCCTGCTGGAGCTGCTGGAGCTGGAGACACCACAGGGGTCGCCCCTCTGCACACTCGGCTGTTGTTTGTCTACAGGTCTGCTTCCTCTGAGCACTGGTGGATGTACTGAGACTTTGAACTTCGCCACATCCTCTGCAAACTTATCACTTCTGCTTGTGTGCTTATGTGGGCAGAAGTGTGTGTGTATTTAGGCCTGGGAGACCTCTTTGTCCAAGAGTACGTCAAGGACATCTGCAAAGCCCTGGAGTAGCAAGTGAGCCTCCCTACATGTCCCAAGTTCAGGAGTGCCAAGTGCACAAGTGCAACGTCCTGACGGATGACATGGGTCCTGCAGCGCCGACACCCCGTCCTGAGTCATCATGAAAGGTGACGCCGTTGGGGCTGCACCTGTGTTTTAAAAACTAAACCTCCAGGAATTATCAGACGACGTTTGGAGCCTCCTAAGAGGGAGACCAGTGCAGCCCCACCTTCGTCATCCAGCCGGTACTAACTGCACACTCGCTCCGTGCCAGAGAGTGCACGGGGGAGACAGCCGTGAGCTCGCAGCAGGCGACAGAAAATAACCAGATAAATACGGAATGTCTAAGAAGAAAAGCAAAGTGGGGATAGAGGGGGAACCAAAGGAGAAGAGGCACCGCCTGTGTGGGAAATGGTCCCTGAGACATCGAGCGAGCAGAGATGGATGCGCACATCTGGGACATGCGCACTCCTGCGGGCTGTGAACACGCGAGCACCAAGTGTGCAGATGGGTCAGGGAGCCCAGTGGGACTGCAGCGCCATAAGTAGGCTAAGCGTGCAAGGGTTGGCAGAGGTAGATCACAGAAGTCCGGAAACCAGGCTAAGGACTTAGGTTTTTAACATGGGAGATGTTCAGTTACCAGGTGTTTTTTGTTTTCCCCCTTGATTCATACACTTTATTTTCTGGAGCAATTTTAGGTTTACAGAAAATTGAGGAGCTAGCACAAGAGGGTTTCCACATTCTATCTATCCAGCACCGAGCTTCTGGGATTATTCATATCTTGTATTAGTGCCTGCTGTATTTGATACATTTGTTACAATTAATGTTGATATATTGTTGTCAACCAAAATCCATAGATTATGTTAGGGTTCACACCTTATGTTGTGCAAGAGCTTTGGCAAGTACATATTGTCATGTTTCTCCCACTACAGAGCATTTGGAATAGATTCATTACCCTAATAGGTCCTGTGCTCCCTCTATCCTACCCTCTAACCACCCCCTCAAACCCCTGCCAATCACTGACCTTTGAAATGTCTCTATAATTTTGCTTTTTCCAGAATGTCATATAGTGGGAATCGGACAGTATGTAGCCTTTTTAGATTGACTTCTTTCAGGTAGCAATATAAATTCTTCCAGCAGCCTAAACTTCTTCCATGTCTTTTCATGGTTTGGTAGCTCATTTCTTTTATCTGCTCAATAATATTCCACTGTCCGGTTGGACCACAGTTTACTAATCCATTTACCTGATTACCTGTTATACATCTAAATGAATCCATTTAGTACAAACTTCTTGGTTGCTCCCAGTTGTTGATAATGATTGATAATGATGACTAACTAGCTATAAAGATTCATGCATAGGTTTTTGGTTTTGTTTTTTTTTTTTAATGTGGACATTAGTTTTTCATTCAGGCAAATATTTAGAAGCCTGATTGCCAGATCGGATGGTACGAGGACATCTGGTTTTATAAGAAACTGTCAAACTCTCTCCCAGAAGAGCAATTGAATTTGATCTGGGGGTTGAAAGATGCATGTGTTTGCTGGTGGAGAAAAGACTCCAGTGTGCGAGCCTGCGGGTCAGCTGACCACAGCGAAGCTGATGCAGCCAGCCTGGGCAGGAGGTGATGAGAGCTGAGCATCGAGGCACCAGGAGACTCACAGAAACTGGTGGAGTTTGAGGACTAGCTCTGCTTCGCATGCAGCCAATCCATGAACAACTGTGTCTGTAACCAGATGCTGCATTTAAGCCCTCAGCCCTGGTGACCTTCGGGGAGGCTCCCAGTTCTGTGATCAGCAAAACCCTGGTTCCAACAGTAAGCAAAAGGTCTAAAAAGGCCCCGTTTTCTTCCCGCAATTCAAGAAGATGGTTTCGTACAGTATCTAAACCTAACAATTTAACGGGATTTTCCTTTGTAGTAATTATGCAATGATCAGTGTTTCAGTCTCTCCTGGGGGAAAACCTACTAAATACATGTTCTATCTAAAATTGTTGTTTTTATTGTTATAAACCAGGACAAGTGAGGTGCTGTTTCATATTTAGCAACATATAATTTACCTCTTGTACATCTTCCTTTAAACTTGTGGTTACCTTGTCTCAAGGTAAAGAGTAGCAAACAATGAATCATTGTCATTATCTTATAATCAAGCACAGAGGTGCCAACAATGGATGTCATTACATCCTAATGGGGGAATAACCAGCCAATTCTACAATGGTCATTATGGCAGCAAAATGTAATAATGCTCTGACTCCGCCCATCCCGCTTCTTATTTTCAACACCAATTACGACTGTTTTCAAGTGTTTCTTCCTACATTGTCTGAATCCTAGTTAGCAAAATGATTGTTTAGCAAATGCAATCTGGCAGGAGGAACAGAGGAATGCTGTTCCTTTAAATTGTGCGCCAGTTAAAGGAGGCAGAGCCCGTGTTCTGGGGGAAATGGGCTCACCTAGGAGAGGAGGGGAGGGAGGGGCAAGGACTCTGGGAGGGTCTGCAAGGTACAGTGAGGACGACTTGCCATTCCCACGGGTAAACTGAGCTCATCAATCCCCGCGCAGCCTCATGGGATAAGTACGTCTGGTTTTGATTTGCAAACGGGGAATCTGAGGTTTAGAAAGTTTGAATAATTTCTGGAGGAAAGCTGATGCCTGACCAAGACGTACTGGAACTGGACTGGATTCTGAAGGGGAGGCCGCTGAGCCTGCCCCTTCTCCCGCAAGGGGCACACTGTCCCTACAACCCCTATGCTCCTCGCTCCTGAAGGCTCAGGGTATTCGAGCAGTTGTTTTACAGGTTTTAAGAAAAGAACAAGCCCGGGTGCTGGGAACTTACTCTCTGTCACCTGCCTGTCGCTCGCTGGCTGTGTCTTGCCCGGGCAACTTGTTTGGTTGCATCCCACGCCCTTGGATTAGGGGTCAGGAGACCAAATTGGGCCTGCTGCCAGTTTTTGTAAATCAACTTTATAGAAAGAGAGCTCCATGCCTTCCTTTTATGCTGCATGGGGAGTGGGGACAAAGCCAAGGTAACCCGTAGGCTTTGCTACCCGGACCTGTGCAGAAAATGCCTGCTGACCTTAAGGAGAAGCCTAAGGACCTAAGGAGAAAAGTCACCATTATAAGAGGAATGAACTGGGGAGAGACGTGCGCGGGGATCGACTCTCAGAATAGTCAGAGGGCGTGAAGCTCAGCTCTCTGCACCCTGATGCCCCTATGATGGGGGCAGATACTTTCTCTCCTCTGGCCTTGACCTCCATACCTGAAAGACGGCTTGACACCCTCTCCCACAGAGCTGCATGAGGGCTGCACGATTCAATAGGTTTTAAACCCTTCTGGAGCACACTTGACATACAGCTCAAAAATCTTAGCCATCACTATTGGTTTTTTTCTAAATTGTATTCTCTGGGTAATAATCAATGACCAAATGCATGTGTTTGCCTTTACATCAGCTCCAGTCCATTCAAGCCCCAAAACAGGAGCCAAGGGCAACAGGCCACAGGCATCTCTCCTTTACTCCTTGCCCTTCTCCTTTACTTTCTCCCCTGGGCTTCCTCTGGATGGGTTGCCAGATTCAGGAAATAAAAATACAGATGTCCAGTTAAATATGAATTTCAAATAAACACTTGAGACATTTTTTTTAGGATAACTATGTCCTGTGCGATATTGGATCTGAACTTGACATTTATCCGGGGGTCCTATGTCTTGTCTGGCAGTTTTTTGGGTAGGGGATCTCTGGATCCCAGCTGTATGGTGCAGTCTTCCTGCCCCAGGGACTGGAAGGCAGGTCCCTTCTGAGCCACAGCCACCTCCCACCACACTTAGAAAAATGACCTCTGTTCGCCCACCCCCACTCAGGCTCATCTGGCCCCCGAAGGGGCCGGCAGGACAGCTTCCAGGGGCCCCTCCCACTCCAGTGTTGGCTACTAAGCCTAACAAGGGACACGTATAGCCCAAGTTTCCCAGTTTGTGCAGAAATGGCACCAAAATGAGGTCATACAGGTTTATCAAAACCCTCCAGCTCATCGCTATCTACCTGTTCCTAGGATTGGGAGTCACCCGGTCTGCATCAAAGTGCACCCCTTTGTTTCTGGACCTCTTGCGCCCTGCATTGACCATCTGTCTCTTCCCCTGCCCTCCCTGGAAGCTGCCATGGGACTGGGCCTCCCACAGTGCGCGCTGCTGAGATCTGGCCAGCTTTGTCAGCTGACCTCCCTCTTCTGAGCAAGTTGTTTTTCTGGAAGGCTCTTCTGCCTCCTACAGTGGCCTCCTGGAAGCCTGGCTCTGCGAGGGTCTCACATACCGGACTGAAGCCACAAACTGGAGAGTAGCGCTTGCCTTCCAAGGGGAGCCCCGTTAATACTCTAGATGGGATTCTCAGTATGCATGAATAAAATGGTCCACCTGGGAAGGCATTTAAGGGTGGAGACTTTCTTGTTCACAGCTGTAGCTCCAGGGCCTACAGAATATTTCCTGGGTGCTCACAAACATTTGACACTTGAATGAATGAGTGAATGAATGAAGCTTAGAAATTACTAGTTGACTGGTTACTAAATATGTTTGAGTCACGAATCTCTGAAAATATGATGAAAGCTGCAGACCTCCTATTTAGAAAAATGTACATACGGGACATTTTGGAACATAATTTGGGGGTTTCACAGCTATTTCTGAAGGGCTAGAAAGCGCACAGATCCGGATTAGGAGCTCCTTATTTTATTCAACTCCCTTCGATGTCTAGATGAAGAGACTCAGACCCAGAGAGGTCAGGAAACTGGTTCAATCTGACACAGCTCCTGAGGGTCAGCTCTGGGGACTTGGTTTCCTGCTTTCCATCTCACTTTCTGTCTGCTCCCCCCATGTGGCTCAGGTCATCGACCACCTCCTGTGCTTTCAGAATGAATAATCAGCCATTCAATTTGGCTGGGTGGTTGAGCATTTCATTCAATTTACTTTAAAAGTCCTGATTTTAATTTTTGTAATATTCCCATTAATAATGTCTGTTTAAGCCATCAGCTGGTAGCACAATGTTAAAATGTCTTTGAAACAGAAAATGAATGCAAATAATTAAAAGGGAAAAAAATCTGGGGAAAGCTATCCATTTGTCAGGTTTGGCATAAAAAAAATGTCTTGGAATGCAGTGTCTTGGAATCACAGTGTTTGGGATAATAAAATATATGAAGTTTTTTTTAAATAAATGAATTCCAATAATAATCCTGCCAGTTTATGCAAGTCCCATCATTCTTTCTGGAGGCCCTGTGATAAATCTTTCATGTGTACAGAAAGCTCTGTTGAGTGCCTACCCTGGGTCAACATCTAGTCTGGGCAGGCATTAGGTAAACAGAGGTGATGAGAGACCCCAGCCTCTGGAGCATAGGGAGGGAGAAAAGGAAAACATGAGGTCATGGGACACAACAGCACTGTGCCAGAGGCGCTGCAGGGGTCTTTGTGTGACAGGGGTGAGCTCCGAGGCTTGGCGGCGTCTCCTACAGGCTTGGGTCAGGGAACAGGTGGGGTGGAGACGTTGGGCATCTGAGGATAGTTCCAGTGGCTGCCGATGAGAAAAGTGCATGAGTGGTTGGGTGAAGTGAGGCTGCAGGGTAAGATGGCCAATTCAGAGAGGTCATGGGAGCCCATCTGGATGTGTTTCCAAGGGATAATAGGATGTTCTGAGCATAGGATGTGTTTGGGAAATGTCTCTGTGGAGAGGAACTAGTTGAGGAGAGGGAGGCAGGGCTTGTGACAACCCAAGGAACAGGTGAGTGTGGAAAGCAAGATAGGGGACCCAGCCCTACAACACTGGCACTACAAGGGCCAGTCCCTACAGCCCGTTGTGACTCAGTTTCCTTTTGGGTCCATGGATTTTGGTCAGTGCATTTGTTCCCATCAGGCAGGTGCTACTCTCCCATTTTCCCAATAAAGAAAAGGAGTTGTCAGAAACATGAACCTCTCAGTCCAGTGGTGGACAAGTGGGGCCCGCTGGTGGAGCTAAGCTTCCAGCCTGGGTCCCTATATTGCCTAGTCCCCGAGTGCAAGAAGGAGGGACTGAGAGATGAGAGGAGATAGCCGCCTCCTCTGAGCTTCCTTGGGGCATTCTGCAGGCTATAGAAAGATGGAAGGAGGAGGCTGAGTAGGACTAACACATACCCAGCAAAGTCAGGATCTGCAGGATTCCAGCCTTGGGCTGGGCTGAGGAATAAGGCCGCCAAAATGATCTAAGGCTAGCGAGTAGGAAACGTAAGTGGACAATGATGGGAAGCCAGGGGCTCCTCTCTCTGGTATTTAACAAACACTTGCAATCTATTTGAGATAATAACTTTCTAATGATTCAAAAAATGGCACAAGAGCCATACTGAGCCATCTGTTCCCTCCATGGAAAGTCCAGAGCTGCCCGGAGGGGCCTTTCACAGCCCCCATGGCCACAGCACCAGCAGGGAGCAGGACCCACCTCTCCTTGGTCTCTACTGCATCCAGGAGTTAGAAGAGGAAACCACAACAGGCTGGACGCTGGCACCCAAGAGGAAAACTGGAGGAGGGAGAGGACAGTACATGGGATCACTGCCCGGTGTGATTGCTTTGAAGACTCTCTGACACCTGCCAATCATGCCACCTCTCTGTTTTTCCGATTTCTCCACTATAAAACAGGGATAATAATAAAATGAATAATACTAATACTTTACTTATATCACAGAACTGTGGTGAGGATAAAGCAAGAAAATGCATGCACCATGCCTAGCTCCCCTTTAGTGCTAAGTGAAGGGGAACCATTAGTATAATCGTAGGTAACACGGGAGGCGGCTTTAAAGCAACATCTCTTAAAACTGTCATATATTTTATGAATCTTCATCATACACAAGGACTGGATGTCCAGTGGTGCCTTAGATAGTCACAGACTTGCCTACAAGCAACGGGCAGTTTGATAGGAGAGAGAGTGACCATATGAGGTAAGCCAAGGCAAGATGCAGATATGCTTTAAGAACAGGACAGAAGAAGTGCTACAAGAATGGATTTCTAGATCACATCCCTGTCCCATTTTCCTGGAGATGTGACTAGAGAGCCAGGTCACGTGGTCAGGAATCTCTGTTTATCCACTTGGGACCATCTTGGGGGATGCACAGAATTTCTTTATTCCTTCATCCACCCACAGCATGGGTCCTGGGATTTTCTGTGTGAGTGCTATGAGTCCATGCTGCCTCGGGGCTGAAGATAAGACAGAGAGCAAGAGAAAGTCTTTGCCCCTTTCTTCTTGTGGCCTCTGTTCCCTCACCTGTAAAATGGCATAATAACATTATAGTCTCAGGGCACCTGGGTGGCTCAGTGGATTAAGCATCCGCCTTTGATTAAGCCTCTGCCTTCGGCTCGGGTCCTGATCTCAGGGTCCTGGGATCCAGCCCTGCATCAATATCCCTGCTCAGCAGAGAGCCTGTTTCTCCTTCTCCCTCCGTCCCTATCCCCACTCCTGTGCTCTGTCTCTCTCAAATAAATCAATGAAATTAAAAAAAATATATTACAGTCTCATGAGGTATATTTGGTCTCACAGGAGTTAAACAATGAGGTCATGTGTTCAGTGATTTTGTAACAGCGTCTTTTAAAAGTATTGCCCAGAAGATAACCTTGGGGCAGCTGTGCAAGTAAAGTGAGGCCAGGCTTATGTATTATCCCCTCCCACACCTAAGTGTCAGAACATTGAGTTTGGGCTTAAAAATCCAGCCATGTATTTTTTAAATATATATATATTTACATGTCTGAAAACTTAACAAGAGTGATATAATGGTAATAAAAATCATATAGTTACTCTTTGACTTCATCCTCTTTGCTCCACACCGTGCCCAGCATTTGCACACCCCTTTGTAATTTTCAAAATCCCATGCCAAGTGCTTGTTGGTTGAGTTTTACAAAGAAGCAGAATTTCAGAGAAACTAAGTAACATCCTGAAACCGAAATGGTCAGTAAGCACTGAGATTTAAGATGTGTCTTCCTTGATATGTGGTTTTATTTCATTTTATCTTTCTGTGAAATTATAATGACTACTAACACAACGTAAACCTCCAACCTGTGACACAGAGCCCGTGGGTCTAGTGATCCAAGTCAGAGGTCCATTACACAGCAGAGGCTTGGTCCCCAAGAGGCATGGTGCCTCAAAAGCATTCCGCTTGGAAGTTGCTGGCCCAGACCACTTTGTTGAGTGGGGGAACCCATCATGCTATCTGGAACCCTCTTTCCCTCCATCAGACTCTCACTCCAGGCTGGCAGCCAGAGACCCTCAGCCCTGCCTTCAATCCATGGTCTTTTCTCCACTTGGTTTATGTCTCTGCAGTCCACGTACAACACGCACAGAAGGTACCCCCAATGCCCAGGCTACCCTCCATCTCCGGGCTCATAGAGCCGTCTCATCAGGCCCTCCAACGGGGCTCAGGTAAGCTTGAAGTCAATATCAGCAAGCTTGGAAGAGCCTGAATATGCTTTATTTCTTGCTTGCCTTTTTTTTTCCTTCATTCCACGCCTTCACATTTGCAATGGAGCAAGCAAAGCTTTTAGTCTCGGTGGTTCAGGCAAATGCATTAAAAAGATGAACATTTTAGTTAATGTTCTAAGAAGATTTCCAAAAGCAGTTTTGATTGTGTACTATTAGCATTAATTAATTTCCAGACTGGGACCAGCCGCTCTATTAGGGGAATGCATATTTTAATCAATTTCTCAACGCTGCTCCGTGTTGGTTAAAGGTAGTTTGGTGAGCTTTGTCGGTTCCACCCCTTTCATTTAACTCAGTGCAACCTCATGGCTTATGAATGCAAAGTGTGGAGGCAAAGCAGACCGCCAGCCAAGGAATCACACAAGAAAGCTACTCAGAGCCAAATGATTTTCTTCTGAGATCTAACCACCTGCTTATACACAGGAGCCTGGGTAGAGCATCACAGACATGGTCGGTGGCTACCCTATCCCCAACCCATAGTGCACCTTTATGCAATTTATATAAATACCCTCCTCTTGAATGCACAGTCCCATGACAAGTAAATGGCTTAAAGAACAGAGAATAGGCTTGACGTTGGTCTAGGGCCCTTGCACAATACGCATCCTGTACAACTGTAAGTGGTAGCCTTGATCAGTAAACATGATTCTCATTCCTGACATCTGATAAGACACTGGCCAGGAAACCTCGGTCTACCTCTGCCCCATGGTGTATGCTTCTCTGCTGTTTTGTGACATTGTTTGTATTAGTTTTAGTGTTTTCCATGTGATATGTAGATATCTCTTTTTTTCTCTCCCCTTGAAAATTGCAAATTCTTTGAGCTCCAAACCCTGCATCAAATGCCACTCAGACTACCCAGCACTGTTTTGCACATGTAGTAGGTGAACAATAATTCCTCCAAGACTAAAGCCCAAATCATTCTTCAGATGTGACATGAGGTTATCTGTACACACCATCTGCTTCTCCCTCCACTCAGTCTGTGTGTACAAGGAGGGTATAAACGTATGTGTGGCCCCACATATATGGGTTAACACACAATGGAGATGATGCATTTGAGTAGGTGGATAAAGAGGAATGTTAGTATGTACATGTGCATCTAGGCGAGCGATATGTTTAATGTGTGTGCATTGCATGTGCGGGTAGATCTTAATGTTTGTGTGCACACGCATATACATATGTGTAGGCTTGCCATGTGCATATATGTGAATGAGGACATGTTTGTGCACTGCATGTAAGTGTGTTGACACAGATAAATGCATGTGGATTAGGAATGTGCGTATATAGACATGCAAGAGACAGTTTATGGTTTCAGGCAACACATCACGTTCCCAGAGGAAAGGAGGAAGCACGGGGCACAAGGGGCACGTGCTAGTTGAGTCTATTCACATTAAGAAATATTTCCAAAAGCCCCACACTGTAGCCTCTGCCTAACCCTCTGGGTCAGAGCTGTGGCCTGCAACTTCTTGTAGCCAGAAGTGAATCCAGGAAGGACAAAGTTGATTACTGTTCATCCGGTCGTGTTTTAAGCTGGGACCATTGCTACTCTCAGATGAAATCAGACTTTATCAAGAAGGAAGAAGGCAAGGAGGGTTTGAGTAGGCAATGGGCGGTCCTGCCACACCTACTCTGTGTCCGTCTGATTGAACAAAATTACACACTATAAAGAAATACATGTATCCAAGGTGTTTTGGGGTCTTCACATTCTCATTTCTCACACTGAGATTTTGATCAAGATTGGCAAGGCGGGAGTGTGAGTTTACATGCTCCAACATGGGCTTGGAACACCCTGCAGTAATATTGATTAGAAAGTGTTGCATTGGTGTCTTTTTATGGATGGTGTTTGATCAATTTGCATAAATGTATTTTCTCCCTCCTACTTCTCAAGAAAAGGCATTTGTGTCCCAAGTTCATCTGCATCATCTGCTCCTTTGCATTGTCTAGGATCATGGGCCCTAGGAACAGCAAACTGGTGAATGGGTTCTCCGGTGAATTCTGTTCAACCCCCACCAACCCCGAGAGCAGGGGATAAAGTGGAAAGCAGAAAAGAGTGGGAGAAGGAGGGAAAGTATCCAAACAAAGACACTGAAACCAGAGGGAGACCTTCCTCAGGAGTTGTCTCACCATTCCAGCTACCCACACACAGGTGCCAATCAGCCTCGACTATCAGAGCCCATCATTCATTCCATGAGTCCATTATAGAAGAGGGTAGAGGGAGTATGGAACTTAGGAGAGAGGGAGAGAATAGAAAGTAGAGCCGAAAATATCCCACACACTTTATTTGACCTTGTAAGTCAATTTAGTTCTGGGAAAGGTTGCCAGATGGGTACCCAGAGATTAAACCCTCTACCTTATTCACAAAAAAGGAAACAGCAGGCAAACCTATTTACAAATGGCACCTCCCACAACCACCAGTGGGGATGCCTGGTGCTTTGGGTAAACCCTCATCAAATCTCCAAGAAGCTGTATCACGGAGAACCTTATTCATGTCCATACTGAGGTTGGCCTCATGGTCATTTACAAAGATGTAGTAAAGACAACATCTTCCCTGTTGTAACGGTTGATGATAATTGTCCACTTGGACTGCACTGTCCCAGACGTCTGGTCATATTTTGCATGTTTCTGTGAGGGTGTCTTGGTGAGATTAACATTTAAATTGGTGGACTTGGAGTAAGGCATCTTGCTCTTCCCAACATCCAACCAGTTGAAGGCCTGAAAAGAACAAAGATTAAGCTCCTCAGAGAAAAACAGATTTCTACGTCCAGATGGCCCTCAGAATGGAAATACAACTCTTCCCTGGGTCTTCAGTCTGCTCATCTACTCTAGATATTAGACTTACCAAGCATCTACAGTCACATGAATCAGTTTCTTACAATCTCTCTCTCTTTCTCCCTCTACACATACATATATATGTATAACCTACTGGTACTATCTTTCTGAAGAACTCCTCTGAATTTTTAATATACCTGAAGACCAAGGAAAGATTGAGAGCCAACTTCAACTGGCCATGGAATGTATCATTATTGAATGCCTACCAGATAACTCAGGAAAATATAGATATAAGAGATGCAGATAATTATCTTAAAGATCCTCTGTTCTATAGAAAAAGTAGGTAAAAAAAAAATCACATTGCCTATGATAATGGGATATGATGGAAGACAGCAATGTGAACCTAAAAAAGCATAGGACGGGGGCGCCTGGGTGGCTCAGTTGGTTAAGCAACTGCCTTCGGCTCAGGTCATGATCCCAGAGACGCGGGATCGAGCCCCGCATTGGGCTCCCTGCTCGGCAGGAAGCCTGCTTCTCCCTCTCTCGCTCCCCCTGCTTGTGTTCCCTCTCTGGCTGTGTTTCTCTCTGTCAAATAAATAAAATCTTTAAAAAAATAAAAAAATTAAAAAGCATAGGGGGGCACCTGGGTGGCTCAGTGGTTAAACATTTGCTTTCAGCTCAGGTCATGATCTTGGGGTCCTGGGATCGAGCCCTGCATTAGGCTCCTTGTTCAACTGGGAGTCTGCTTCACCCCCAGCTTATGCTTTCTCTCTGTTAAATAAATAAATAAAATCTTTTTATAAAAAATAAAAATAAAATAAAATAAAGGGATTACTTTAAGAAATATCAGAATGTCAAGATATGTTTGCCCTTCTGAGTATCAAAGAGTAGGAAAAACAACAACAGCAAGGAGCAGTGAGACTTTACAAGAGGAATGTACAGCATCTTCCTCCTGGCGCAGGTCAGGCTGCCTAATGAGGACCCAGGAATGTACCAATTTGGGATTTATTAATGAGGCAAATTCTGACTTTTAACTGATTATGGTACACAGGCTAGTCCCCTCATTAATATGGATGAAATAGGAGGAGTGACGCCAAATGTTTCAGATGGGAGCTGCCATGAGACCAAGATGCAATTAGTTGAAAACACTATGTCTGTCAAAGAATTGGTCTGTGAGTAGAACAATTCAGATAATCAAATAGGGGGTGGACATGTATACATATAAAGAGGACAATCATGGAAGAAAGTCATCTCAAGGAGCTAGTAGTGTACGGCTACCATGTTCAGAGTAGTTATCTGAGTCTCTGTGCTCTTTAGAGTGCTGTAGACACACTAAGGTAGTAAGCCTGTGTCCCTGAGCTGGTTTTTCCATGGACATTATCTAACTAGCTTCAGAGGAGGACTTCTTAGTTGCTGAAGGATTAACAACTAGTTTGGATGGCAAAAGTTAATACCCTTTTAACATTTATGATCACTCACTATGTGCACAGTGCTTTATTCGTTTCTCCTCAATTTTTACCAAAACCCATGTAAAAACGAGAAAAATCAAAGTTTGGAAGAAAAGTGTGGGAGACCAAGTTAAAAATGCCTGTTTTCTTCTTTCCATGCCCCCCTCATCAAAGACCACCCAAGGTGAAGCTTAAGAGCGCCCAGAAAAGCTGTGGTGGATGGAGCCCTTTCTTCAGTCCAAAGAACTGATGACAAAGCTAGGATTTACTGAGTACTTTCTATGGCCAGATTGTCTTCTAAGTATCCTACATACCTTATCTCATCCTCTAATTACTCTATATGACAGCTGCCAACCCTACCCTCATTTTATAGATGAGAAAACTGGAATGTATTGGGATCTGGCTCCCACTGGTTCATAAGAGCCAGATGTGAAGTCCTCAAAAACTTTACAATTCAGTTGTTAAACAGAAAATTAAAGTATTTTTTTAAAGATTTTATTTATTTATTTGACAGAGAGAGAGATCACAAGTAGGCAGAGAGGCAGGCAGACAGAGAGGAGGAAACAGGCTCCCCGCTGAGCAGAGAGCCCGATGTGGGACTCAATCCCAGGACCCTGAGATCATGACCTGAGCCGAAGGCAGAGACTTAACCCTCTGAGCCACCCAGGCGCCCAGAAAATTAAATTATTAAAAATTAAATTATACAAGGGTGCCTGGGTGGTTCAGTTGGTTGAGCATCTGACTCTTGATTTCAGCTCAGGGTAGTGAGATCGAGCCCCACATTAGGCTCCACACTCAACATGGAGTCTGCTTGAAATTCTTTCCCTTTCCCTTTCTCTCTGCCCCTGTCCCTGCTCGCTCGCTCTCTCTCTCTCTCTCTCTCTCTCTCTCTCAAATAAATAAACAAATAACATATGTCAAAACCATTAAATTATATGACTTAAATAAATTGTATTAAAGACTATCTGAACTTGATACTTTCTAACTATTCTGTTTTACTATTATCTACATTCTCAAGGTTATTTACAACTATTGTGTCTAATCAGGTGCCACCCCCCATCTCCTCCCATCTGCCTCTTCAGTGACATCACATTGATTACTTGAAACTGGCCCTAATGGGAGTATTTATACCAGGTAAATCAGTGAACACTACTAATCAGAGGATTTGTTTTTGAGAACCAATTATTAAACATTAAGTAGTATACCATCAAGAAAGTGACCATTCAATGTAGGGTTCCTGGGAGAAGTGCATTAGTTTCAGCAATTCAAGGAATAGAGACATCCTTGGGTCACTTTAGCAGAAGGGGATTTATTATGACGATGTGCAGCAAAACAATAATAAAATAAATATTACAGATTAAATAAAGTAATAATCACTATTCTTAATAAAAAAAAGCGCTATTTATGATTACAAATTTCAAGTTTAGCACAAACATAACCAAGATGCATGCTGGAACTTTTTGTAAGGTTCAAACCAATTATATTTCTCATCCTAGGCATTTAATTTGGTTTTTCACATCAATGGGAGAGCAGTATCTTCTCTGTTCCTACAGGCCTTTGACACTGCAAGCCTTTACAACCCATGACTCCTGAGGAGATAAGGCCACTGGTGATCCCTTCCAAGTTCTTTGAACATTCATTGAGTATGAGAGACACCAGTTGAAATGGTGAGATCCCAGTCGTGCACACACCCAGGCAGAGTCAGATGCACCACTCTTCCCACATGACCATCTCCTCCAGGATTTTGATGCTAAGTTGTAGTGATTGCAGTGAGTACTATTACGGTTATTGCTGTGGTGCTGGTGGTGGTGGTGTGTGAAGGAAAGGCCACAAAGGGCAAGGCAGAGCAGACCGGATCTCCCTTGGACAATTGTCCATTTACAGGTTTTCAAGCAGGGTTCCCACTTGTGGTCAAACCTATATGCTAGGCATGTTAACTTCCAAGAATTCATTTCCTATGCTACTCTCCTTAGGAAAGGTTTCTTGTAATGGTTTCATAAAAGCATTCTGGCATGCACACAAGGAATGGCGCAACGCCAATGTGTCATGGTGGGCAGAGTTTGTAACGAGAATGTCTGAGAACAAGGTTTCACTGATGCAGCACCAGCCAACCAGCCAAGGTCAGGTCCAAGAAGAGCACATTGTCATTCATCTGGGCCCAGCCAAACTACTTCCCTCTGTAACGGATCTAAAGGCAGAGGCATTCTCCTCTGTTTCAAGTTCATGCTCCTTCATCTGCCTCCCTTTCAGGAAACCACACAAACTAGGCAGAGAGAGGAATCATGGAGTACTGGATTGAGCACGAGGCTGGAGTCAGGAGACCTGTCTCCTAGCACCATGCTACAGCAAACTCATTGGCAGGCATTGACCAATTTCCTGCCTTGCTCTGGGCCCCAGTTTCTTCATTCTTAAATGAGGTGATTGGACTGAAAATTTCTAAAGATATTCTCAATTCTGGCAAACTGGCATAAAGACCCATGACTATGCAAAAGCCTCTTCCCTTCCAAAGTTAAAAAAATGTTAGGAAAAGTTTTTCCAGCTCAGATCAAACCCCTTTTTATGAACAGTATCCCCATTTTGAACATCCACAGGGAAGAACCTTCCACCATTTTTGTTTTTACCAAGTGACCATAACTTCCACCACAGCTGATTGGCCCACCCATGAATGCTTAATTTTTAAAAATATAATAATCAGGCTATCTCTTCCCAGAATAGGAGTTTCATCATGTGCCTATCTCCACACCAATCAGGTTGATGGAGGGTAATGAAGCACTCTGATTGGCTCTCACCAGATCACAAGGCCATCCTTGGAGTCATGGTGATGGAGAAGCCAAAGTCAATATTCCCAAACCACTTGGTCTATGCAAAATTATTATAAAGTTGGTAAGGGCAATTATTTATAAAGAAAAACTTAAATGGGGAGGTAGGCAACAAAGCAGAAATCAATGACTTTTCTAAGTATTTTTTTCACAAACTTGAGCCAGAGGGAAATGGAAGGTTGGACATATAAGACCTGCATGTGTGGAAGAACATGTATAGAGACAGGCATCCATGGTTTCCATGCCACATATTACTGAATGTCAGCACTAAAACCAGCTATCAGGGAGGAAGGAGGATTCATGCCAGACACATCTTTGTTAGCAAAAGAAATGAATCTTAGAGAAAATGTGCACCCAAATGTTTATAGCAGCAATGTCCACAATAGCCAAACTATGGAAAGAACCTAGATGTCCATCAACAGATGAATGCCTAAAGAAGATGTGGTATATATATATATATATATATATATATATATACATACACAATGGAATACAATTCAGCCATCAAAAACCCAAAATCTTGCCACTTACAACAATATGGATTAGCAAAATAAGTCAATCAGAGAAAGACATTTATCATATTATCTCTCTGATATGAGGAATTTGAGAAGCCAAGCAGGAGGTCATGGGAAACGAGGGAAAAAATGAAATAAGTTGGGACCAGGGAGGAAGACAACTCATAAGAGACTCTTAGTCTCAGGAAACAAACTGAGGGCTGCTGAGGGGAAGGGGGTTGGAAAGGATGGGGTGGCTGGGTTATGGAAATTGGGGAGGGTATGTGCTATGGTGAGTGCTGTGAATTGTGTAAGATTGATGACTCATAGACCTGTACCCCTAAAGCAAATAATACATTATATATTATTTTTTTTAAAAAAGTCAGTCACATCAAAGACAAATATTAAACTTCTGTTTGTCAAAGTATATAATCATACTTGACATATATATTCACACCAAACTGACTGCTTCTGAGAGTGGACTTACCATAGACTAATTCTTATGCCTTCCACTGCCATCTCGGATGCAAACTTTTAATTGTGAATTTGACAAGTCTTTGTTTTCCTCTGTTTCTGAAACATAATAAATGTTTCATCTTCACACCAATGTAATGGACAGATGATATTAGGGCAGAAGATCGAAGACAGTAGTCAGAATGTTAAACTGGAAAGCCAAGAATTGGGGTTACAGATGGACATGGAAATTTCCTGACATACGACGAAAATTACAAATAAGAGCAAGAAGTTGTAACACCGCGCAGCGTAGACTACCTTATAAGAGAAATTCTGAATTGTCCCAAGGTAAGGGTAAGAAAACATGGTAAGAAATGAATCCACAGTCTGGAAAGAATATACCAATGTGTTAGTATTTAATTCTGGGTATTTGGGGTGCCTGGGTGGCTCAGTTGGTTGAGTGTCTGCCTTCAGCTTGGGTCATAATCTCAGGATCCTGGGATCGAGCTCCACATTGAGCCCCATATGGGATTTCCTGTTCAGCAGGGAGTCTGCTTCTCCCTCTCCCTCTATGCACCCTCTCTCTCTCTCTCTCTCAAATAAATAAATAAAACATTAAAAAAAAAGAAATGAATCCACAGAGAAAATGGGTGATCCAAGTCAAGGATTTAAATTTTATGCACCATGGAGTGAGCTCCAAATTACAAGTTGTTATAAATGCTGTCTTCAGAGGATTGGAAACAAACCAAAATCCACCAAAAAGATATTGGTTAAATATGTTTTGATACACATATGCAGAAAAACACCGCAGCCTTTAGAAATGTGGTAAATTTAATATACCGATGAAAACATTCTCAAAGACAGATGACTAGGTAACCAAGACAAGAGGAGGAACAGTGAATTTTGTGTTGCCATTGTGTTAAACCCCTCATAACCATATGATTATATATATAATAAGCATGATGTTTCTCAGAGTCAATAAAATGAATGACTGGGAGACATGGAAAAGATAGAATTATTTTTTGCTGTTCATGCCATTTTTGTGCTTTTAAAATTTTTGTATCAGGTGTGCATATTATCTTGCCAATCAACCACTACTCAATCAATCAACACATTGTGTATTATTGTGTGCATGTGTGTGTGTGTGTGTGTGTGTGTGTGTGTGTGTGTGAAAGAGAGAGGGAGTCTGTGCACATGTGTCTTTAATGCAGGCGCTAAGCCCCATCTCCAAAGTCTGTTCTTGTAGGTCTGGAGCGGGAGTAAGGAAACTGCATTTTATGAGACTTTTCCCTACCCCAGGTGATTCTGATACAAAACCACACTTCAGGAACTACTGTGAACCCCTTAGGAAGCATTGAGGGTCCTGTTTGAGAGAAGTTATTTCAATGAGGTTGAGAAGACAGACAGATTGAGGAAGCAAGGGAAGCTGTAGGCAGAGAACATAAAGAGGAGGCTGCTTATTTCCTAACATGAGAGTTGAGGGGCCAGACAAGGCTGAAGCCAACAAGATCCAATTAAGAAGACATCATCCGTAGCTTTGAGGGTCTATGCAGATGTGATCGACTACTGGATCTTCTGGCCAGCCCACCTGGGTGGTGATGCTCTCCTGTCAAGAAGGAATCAGCTGATGAAGGAGATAGGTTGGCACTCCCAGCCCCACTCCACTCCTGACCATTCTATGGTGCAGCTATCCTGAGCTTGTTTTCACTGGACCCACTGTTGCCTCCCATGCTTCCATGCCTAAGAATGAGCCATTCCGTCCACCTTCCCCTTTTTGCCTGCCTCAGGAACACCTACTTATCCATCACACCTCAGTTTTTGCACTAGTCTTCTAGGAAGCTTTCCTATGTCCCCCTGACATTTGGATCCTCCTCACAAGATAGCCCATTTTTACCTGGGTCTAGGTACCTGTCTCTGCCACATGCTTGTAAGTTCCAAGTGGGAACTGGGTCCTACTCATATTAATATCCCTATCACCCAGCAGAAGAACGGCCACCCTTGTGCAGAATAACCACTGGTTAGTAACGGCCTACCTGGGTGAGTGCCTCCTTTTCCCTACTACACACACACACACACACACACACACACACACACACACACACACTCCCTGCTGTGTGGGAAAGAGAGGGAGTGGAAGGTGGGGACAAAGAAAGAGACCTGTTCTCTCTTCCCTGTGAGCTGACTATCTGGGTCTCTCCAGAAGGCAGAGAGTTTCAGGGCAATAAGTCCTCTCCCCAGAATTGGAGGTTGGGGGTAGGTTAAATAAATGAAGTTCTACAGGAATCATGCTTATCTGATTGAAGCAAAGCAAAGTTTGCCACGGGATTTGGTTCTGTGTTGTGAGATAACAGCCTTTGATGGCAAATAAAAGCTACATCAAATAGGTATTTTACAACATCTGGATACCTGGATTTAGTGTTTATACCATACAGTTTGTAGACTGGGCAAAGCATCACCATGTGTTTTTGAAGAATCTATTTCCTTAACATAAAATGTGTAATATCTGCTTCTAGAGAAAAATGTATATATCCAATGAACACATTGGTAAGAAAGAATGATAGAGAATACACACCTACAGAGTTTAAGGAATTGTCATGTAGTCTCTGTCCTCATTTGCAAAGGAGAGAGTTGAGGAGGAGGGTGCATCAGGAAGTGAGGGAGGGCCTAATGAAGTTCTGAGCTGCTTTAGAATCAGAGGTAAGTGTGGTTGTATCATGGCCAAAATGATATAAAACATTTAATATCATCTCTGAGCACATCGCAAGAGCTCTGAATAGGATCCCAGAATTTCACAGTTCCCTCTCCGGAAACTCAGGAGTCTGCAGACTTGGCATCACCAAGATCCCTTCCCTTTGGGAAGAAGGAAGCTGTGGCTTCTGTCATCTGGGCTATGGAGGGAGGAAACTGCCATAGCAGTTTTGCTTCCTGAATTCCACTCCACCTGAATCTTGGAGGAGTCATTTCAATGGTTGTGTCAATACAGAAACTCCTCTTCCAAGTCCTCAGGTCCCTGCCCATAAATGATTTTCATATAAAAACAAACAAACAAACAAAAATAAGAGGGGCACCTGAGTGGCTCAGTTGGTTGAGCGACTGCCTTCAGCTCAGGTCATGATCTCGGAGACCCGGGATCAAGTCCCACATCGGGCTTCCCGGCTCGGCAGGAAGCCTGCTTCCCCCTCTCTCACTCCCCCTGCTTGTGTTTCCTCTCTGGCTGTGTTTCTCTCTGTCAAATAAATAAAATCTCAAAAAAAAGAAATAAGAGACATCAATTTATTCACTGCTTCCCCAGTTCATGAAGCACAACTGATGATTTTCCAAGAGAAACATAATTCTCTCAGGCCCACCAGGAAGTGGGGAGTAGCAGTGTCCAGGTCTTCAGCATCCTGTACATGGATCATTTCCTGGTAATAAGAATAGCAATGAGGGAATGATTAGCATTTGCCTAGTTCTTACTATGGAAATGCCCTGTTCTAGGATTTCTGCTGACACAAACACATTCAGTCCTCTCAATGGCTAATGACAGTGGGAACTCCATCACCCCGCTCTAAAGACAATGAGGCTCAATGACCGTAGGAGTTAGCCATTGAGGGTAGACTCATGAAGGTGAAGGGATTATGAGAAACTAAGAAGGCAAGTGAAGATGTTGTCATTACACAGTATGCAAATGGTTCCTATATTTGAGTGGGCAACAGAATTACCTAAAGAGCTTATCATAATCGTCATCTCCCCAAGACTGGAAGTAAACTAATACCCAAACAAGAGGATTATGGCTAAATAAGCTTTGGCATAACCATCCAATGGAACATTCTGTAGCTGTTCAAATGGGGAAGTTCTGTTTTACTGGCGGGGATGAATCCAAAGATGGATGGTTCAGTAAGGGAGGAAGAAAGGAAGGAAGGATGGAGGGAGCGAGGGTTAGAGGGACAGAAGGCAGGAAGGAAGGGCAGACTAAATCAGGCTATAGGCCCCCAGAAGTGGTCTCAAAAAGCTTAAAGGAGGAAAAAATTCAAATTAAGATATTTTCCAAGTTCTGAAGTCATAATATTAAATCACAAGGCAAAGACACTCATATGTCCTCATGTCCAGGTGTGTTTTTATGGTAGAAAGCATTGAAGCTTTTTTTTTTTAAATTCTTCACCACCATATCCACTCTTAGGATTGTCCACCTGCTGGAATTTAAAATGTCAAACAGAGGGATTCTTGCCTGGCTCAGTCAGTAGAGCTTGAAACTCTTGATCTAGGGGTTGTAAATTCAAGCCCCAAGTTGGGTGTAGAGTTACTTAAAAATAAAATCTTTTAAAAATAAAATGAAAAGTCAAACAGAAAAGTGAGCTGGTTGAAAGTGACATAAGAAGAAGCAGGAAGTGAAGATGTGGGTTCTGTGTGACTAGGTGACCTTGAACTTGCACTTGGCCTTTCTGAGTTGGATTTCCCATCTGCAGAATGGGAAGGACAGTTCTTTTCATCTTCACAGGATTTTCTTGATGTGAGAGCATCTCATAAATACCAGTGGGCTCTATAATTGTGACATTAGTATGTTTTACTCCCCAACTTAACATTAAAGAGATTGCAAGCACATGGTAGAAGGAACCAAGACATCTTTTTTACTGAAGCACCAGAACCTAGCCCCAAATTCTGCGCAGAGTGGGGCCCCAGTGAGTACTTTTTGAACCAGGGCTGGGGCTTTATGTGTGTCTGGGTGTGTAGATGTCATGGGTAGAGATAAAGACAGAGACACAGAATTCAGACACAAGAGGCTTACTGCTGACTTCACATTCACAAGGGCACAGCCCACTTCCCTGGCAAGGTAAATAGCCCTTAGCAGATCCCAAGCCCCGTGACATTGTCATATAGGCCAGGAAATAATTTGGTCTACACACTGCCTCAAAAGATGTTTCATAGACCTAAATATGTTCAAAATATCCCTGCCGGTCACTTCATTGTCTGAGCTCACACCTCTTTGTATAATATACACGTGGCTTCAGTCAAGCTCGTCTCTAAATTCTAACTCTTAGGAAGGAAGAGTTGTCAGAAAATCTAGGGTCTTTCAAAGCCCCATGTAGACCCTGCACTTGACTCCCTTCCCAAACTGGAGCATGCATATGAACAAAATTGAATTCTGCCCATTAATTTGAAGTCATTCTGTACTGATATAACATTTCGACTCTGCCAAAACAATTTCTATTTCTGAGTAATTCTTTATTCCAAATTCTTCAAATTGGCATTCTCTCATGATACTGGGCTCCAGCCACTGTAGAGTACTGTAGGCTGCATATGTCCCTGAAACATCTTTGCTTTCTTCAGAACTTTGCAAAGAACTCTTCAAGCACCATTCACATTCCATTATGCTTAGGAGGTAACGTCTTCTGGATCTCTTTACTTCCAACTAGATTCTGGTATTTATCATTTTTGTTTAAAGTTAGTTTTATCACTGGGGGAATAGAAATGTCACCTTGACCCATGCCAAGAGAGAAGTCAGAGAATTGGAAGGCACAGAACAAAACCCACAAAGAGAATAGTGTTCTTGCAAATGTTCCACCCATGCCGTTCCCTCTAATATAGGTAATGCATAGAAAATGTCTCAACATAAGAGGGTACTTACCAATGTCCCTTTGTTACACTCCTTTAGAAATGCAGAGAATCCTGGACCTCTGACTATAAAAGTCAGGACTGGGTGTGATGAGCCCTCTAGTTATTCCTAAGGGGAAGCATCTTTGGAGCTCTCTAGGAGAGCTGGAATTCCTAGGAAGGAATTGGACATAGACCCCCAAATCAAGGCGATTGGAAGAGCAGATCAGAACAGAGCTTCCCTTCTGGGAAATCCCCTAAAAGCAGTAGTCAAGGGGAGTGCTCTGAATCACTTATCTTTGGTATCATTGCTCTGTCATGTTTTTCTGGCATCCTCCTCTCTCTCCATTGGGCCATCCCCTCCTTTGCTTCCTTCTGAGAGCTGGAAGAAGCTCACCTCTCTACAGTAAGTCCTTTGCATCCTCTGGTTTTCTTTCCCTTTAACTTTTCTCAGAATACATGATCCTCCTACCCCTTATAAATTCTTCTATTGACATATAAGCACCAGGATGAGTAACATAGAATTTATCTTTCAACCAGGATACTTCTGAGAGTTAAGTTAGACAATATTAATGCCCACACCAAGATAATGGGGATAAAAACAAGACTCTCCCAGGCAAATCAGAACATCTGGTTGCCTACTGTTAGAACTTTCTAAGGTACAAGTAACAAAAAACCAATATAAAGTAGTTTGAGGAGGAAAAGAATATATATTATTAGAATGTTGTTGGTGATGGATGGTTCCAGAATGAAAAGCTGGATTCAGTCACATCAACATTCCATGTTATCACACTCTTTCTCTATCGTGGTTCTTCTCTATTCTGTGCTGCTGTTCAGCACCCTTCTCTCCTATTAAATGCAGACTTTCTTCATATATCTGGGATGATATCTTACTCCATGACCTAAAAGAAAAGGCCTTTTCTCTTCCAAGATGAAAAATCCTTGGAAGAATGCTGATTTACTCATCTTGCATCATAGACTCACCCGTGTGACACATGTCTTAGTGAAAGGAAAGAGGCATCTTAATCAGATATCTTCAATACATGTTCATGGAATGAAGAATTTCAAAAATTATGCAAAAACAAATATGTGGTATGGGCTTAATAAAGTGACTGTAAGGCAAAGTTTCTGAATAATGATTACACGAAGTAGATAAAAAATGCTAATCTTCATCCTTCAGATTCAGAAGGGGCTTTTTCCTTGTTCTGGAAATGAGGACACTAAGGCCCGAAGAGGTCAACGACCTTGCCTGAGATCCCAGATGATACATGGAGAATCAGGGCATCACGTGTGAACCCAAGTCTGTCTGAGGTGGGGCTTTTACAGTTCGTTCTCTTCTCCCGTCATATACTACCTTGATGCTGAGACATAATCTTCCTTACTCAAGGATGACTTCGTTTATAAGCAGCTGCAGCACAGCCAAGACTACCTTAGCAAAATAGGGGATCCATGACTCACATACCCAACTGTGGGGTACTCAGAGGGTACAAGCAGACTCGGGAAGGAGGATGTTATTAGAATCTTCTCTCTCTCTGATTCTCTCAGCAACTCGGCTTCGTGTTGCCAAGCTCTCTGCTCTCCCTTTCCTTGGCTACCAAGAACTCCTGGGCTCAGGCACTCCCAGTTCATAGACCAGAGGCCCTTCTTTCCCTTCCCACTTCCCACTTATCTTTCCCACACCCATCCACATAGAGCCCCCCTCTTAAGGAATTTGTAAATGAGACTCAGATTGGCCCAGCCTGAGTCACATGTCTACATACAACCAAAATGATGGCCAAGCATGTGAGGATCTATGATTTGCCCAACTTGAGACACAGGCCCACCACTTAGCGAATCACTGTGGCTCAAGGTGGAGAGTCTCTGAAGTAGATGGAAATCCTAGATACCTGTAGAGGAAAACAGAAGGAGCTTATAGCGTGAAGTGAGGATTCAAGGTGGTGTTTATCACACTGATTGCCAAATTGGGATGTAAATGTTTTTTCTTAATATTTTATTTATGTTTTTGACAGTGAAAACCACAGCGAGAGAGAGAGAACACGAGCAGGGGGAGTAAGAGAGGGAGAAGCAGGCTTCCTGTGGAGCAGGGAGCCCGATGTGGGGCTTGATCCTGGGACTCCAGGATTATGACCTGAGCTGAAGGCAGACACTCAACTGACTGAGCCACCCAGGTGCCCCTGGAATGAAAATGTTTTAAAACCATTTTGTGTATGACCTTAGCATGTGTGTTTTCTAGGTGTGCTTTTGTCCCAATTCTGAATCAATATATTCTATTCACTTAAACACAATAACCTCTCTTCAAACATTCCGAAGCAGGTGGTCTGGGAGGCAGCTGTTCCATAAAGACATACACTCTAGCCTTGGGTTTTGCCAGGAGTCTTAAATTTCCTAAGTGTGCAAGACCCCTGAACTCTGTCGCCTCGTCTGAACTTGGATTTTGGTGTGTGACAGTTGAAGGAACTCTCTTAGAGACGGTGGGTTAGACTATTTGAAATGACAGTGGTGGTGGAATCCAGTCCTGAGCTTTAAGCAATTTGTGGCAGAATAATATTTCTGACATGTGCACTACTATTTCCTGCCCACCTGGAAATTCTCCCTCCCCCATTCCCACCCACATGGAAAAACCAGATTTTTGTTATTTTCACTGCTTCGGAGGTAGAGAACATCAAGGCAGAAATAAAACGCACTCTCAGTTTACCTGGCTTTTGCGCAACAGCAGCAACAGCTGAGATCCTCTGGGACACAATGAGATACAAGGACAAAGGCGCGTGGAGAAGTTACTTCTCTCCCAAGAAGCTTCCCCTTCTTGGTCTTTTTATGCCAGCCTGAGAGAGAAGGGAGATTTAAGGAAGAGGATGAAGGTGTTGACACCAGTAATCCAAAGACTGGCAGGGACCATGCCACTCACCTGCAGGTAGATTTGTAGAAGCTGAGAATAAGGACAGTCTGGGCCTCTTTTCCAAGTGGAGCCCGAGGGAAACATTGGGACTGCAGACAGTAAACAGCCTTCTGGAATACCTAGGCCTTCACTGGAGGCCATGGTCAGCTACAGCAACTCCTGCACCCACCCTGACCACAGAAAGGTCCCCATGAAGCTGAGTGAGACAGAAAAGAAGCCCATGGAACCAAGTGAAATCTAAGGAGCTTATCCAAGACCCGAGATGGAGAAAAGGCTGAAGAAGAACTCCGCACATCTGAGATTAACTCTGTTGCCCCAACAAATAGAAATTAACTCAAGCCTTAGGAGGAGTTATGGACTGTGTCTCCACAAATTCCATATGTGGAAGTCCTAGCGCTCAGCACTTTAGAATGTGACTGTATTTGGAAATAGAGTCTTTGAAGAGGTAATTAAGTTTCAGTGAGATCATATGAGTGGGCCTTAATTCAGTATGAATGGTGTCTTCATAAGAAGAGGAAATGGGGATGCACACAGACACAGAGAGGAGATGTGAAGGCACAGGGAGAAGAAAGCCATCTTCAAAAGCAAGGAGAGAGGCATTGGAAGAAACCAACCCTGGTGACATCTTGATATCAGACTTCTAGACTCCCAAATTGTAAAATATAAATAAATGTTTGTTATTCAAGCATCCCATATGTAGAACTTTACTATGGTGGCCTTCCCAGACTAATATAGGATGGAAGACTATAGCTGTGTTTCATGCTCATCTGGGTTTGGGATGGAGCTTTGTACTTTCTTAAAAAAAAAATGGAGGAACAATAAGAAGAGAATAATGAGGACAGTTATCATCCATTGAGCACTTAGTCTGTGCTGGACCATGTGAAAGCCCTTTACTTTTGTATTGATGTCCCATTGCTATGGAATAAATGATCTCAAACATAGTGACTCATAACTCCCATTCACAGCTCATGGTTTCTGTAGATGGGAAATCTACACGTGGTGTAACAGTGTCCTCTGTTTAGGGTCTCATGGGCAGAAATGGAGGTGTCATCTGGGCTGAGGTCTGGCATTCTCTGAGGTCTAGCATTCTCTTCCAACTTATGTGATTGTGGCAGAATTCAGCTCCTGCCATCTGGAACTGGACTGTCATCTGGACTGAGGTCCTCCTTCCATTGCGCACTGTCAGTGCAGAGTCTATTTTCAGATCTTTGCCATGGAATCCTGCTTATGCAGTCCACAGTGTCACTGTTTGCTTTCTTCAAGGCCAACAGAAAAACATCAGCTACTGTGTCTTCCCTCCTGTCTTCACCTGATTAGGTGTAGCCCACCTAGGGTGATCACCCTTTTGATTAACTCAAAGAGAAGTGATGAGGGACCTCCATCACATTTGCAAAATCCCCTCTGCCATAATCAAAGGGGTGGCATCCCATCATCTTCACCAGTCTCACGCACTCAACAGGAGAAGCTACACTGTGAGCATACACTGGGGTGGGGGTGGGAATCTTGGGGCTATTTTCAGTCTCTACCTGTCATAATATGTCTCATTTAATTAATTCTCAGAGTGGTTCTATGAGGAAACCTTCTTATCCCAGTTTACTATTTATGGAAACAGAAGCATACGTTCAAACCTCAGAAAGACTCATAATTTGGTTCAATCTTATACATATTTTTGGACATCTATTCTGGGCCACCACCATGCTAGACCAGGAAGGAACCCTTGACCTCCTGGAGTCCCATAATCTACTGCTGCAGGCAGCTACACAAGTATGATAGTTAATGTCAACTAAACAATCTTCCCATGTCATCTCTACTGTACAAAAACAGAGGAAGTTGCTGTCCACTGTTACTACCTTTCATTTTACATCAGAGTAAACTGAGGCTTAGAGACTCCGACATGTCCTCATGGTCACCCATGTGATCAGTGCAGAAGAGAGAAGATTCATTCTTAGAGCAGCTCACTTCTACGTCTTGGAACCTCGATGAATATGATAAGCTGAATCTCCATACAGAAAAACTTGTCCCACATTCAATAAGATGTGATATGAGGGAGGCTGGAATCAATGCTAAAATGGAGCTTTAAAGACAACTAGAGAATACAGAAGAGGGGTTTCTGCAGGATCAGTAACTCTGAGGCAGGAGGTGGGGTGGGACAGAAGTTAGTGAATTAGTAGGACTTCAACCAGCCAGGATGATAGAGACAACAAGCAAGAAGCTCAGAGCAGGGAACATGCAGGGAGGAAGCACAGCTGGACGGGTGGCTATGCAGGGGAGTGTGCTGTCCCTTAAATCTGTCTATCTCATTTTAGTGACAGATTGCTCTAATTCTCCTATCCCAGTCCAAAAGGCCAGGTTGAGACCTGCGAGGGCACAGCGAGAGATACAGGATGCAAAAGGAGTGCGTCCAGGCTGAACAGCTCAGCCACATTCCTCTAGAGCAGTGCTTCTCATCATTTTGGTACCAGGGACACAAAAATGCCCGAGACCCTTTTTAACTGAGAAGGTTCAGCGGCTGGCATCTAGTGGGTAGAGACCAGGCATGCTGCATCCTCTTAAAATGTAATACAGGACCCCCACCCCCAAAGAAAGACCTAGCTCCGAATATCCCTGGAGCCAAGGAGGACAATCCCTGCTCTCATGAACCTATTTGGGTGTTTCTCACATGACTGGTTCTTGGTGAATGCAAGTCGTATTTGAAAACTTAGATAGTTAGTCATTCCTTGGTCTGCTTGCCACCAGTCTGCAGGTGTGTGTGATCTTAAAATCAAACCCAAAACACGGTTGCCAAATCATTCTGCAAATATTCTCTGAGCTCCTGCTACGTGCCCAGTACCGTCCCATCTGGAAAGGCGGGAAACAGACCGCAAGATCCAGGAGCGCACACACCTCGGTGTGAGGTCAGAGAGCTCTGGTTCTGGAGGGACAAACATCCAACCGCCCCCTTGCCCCGGGCAGAGCGCTTCGCTCAGCCTGAGTCACGAGGCCCTGGTGGGGAGATGGCTGGAAATTCATCCGCCCTCATGAGGCCTAATCTCTGTGGGCTCAGCTCCCATCTGGGCCCCGCCCCAAGCATAAGGAGCCCTGATCAGTGGGCTCCGTCATGCTCCCGGGGTGGAGGCAAGTGTGTCGGGGAAGAGGCTCACAGTGCAGCTTCTTGCAGACCCCAATCCTGACGGAACATAAGCAGACGCAGCCCCAGGGAGGAGCCCCGGGGAGGTGGGGCCCCCCATCAAGCTCTAGATGGTGCCAGCCTGTGTGGGCAGGTCTGACCTGAGAGCTGGCAGAGCTCCTGCCCTTAGGAAGCCAGCCTGAGACAGTAGTCATTCCAGGCTTCTTTGACCCGCGGACTCAGCCACGTTCCCACAGTCTGGGGAGGCCCCAGGCAGACGGTGAGAGGTGCACAAGCCCAGCCCACCTCTCTCCCAGGGATGCCTCCATGAACCTGGGCCTCAGGGTGCAGGGCTGGGCAGCAATAGGCCACATAGTCCCCCTGGGTCACTGAGCCTCTCCCAGCGTGGGAACAATTGCAGGAGGCACAAACAAACAACTCAACAATTGCTTGATTCAGGACAAGTTGTCACCGAGGTCCTAGAATATGGGGATGAACAAAATAGACATCTCTCTTGCTTTCATGGGACTCTCAGTCAGAGGTCCATGAGCTGCTAAGAGCCACCAAGACAAGCCCCTAATACCGTGAAGTATCAAGTACTTGCCAGGCAATCAGAGAGGCTTCAAGGAGGAGGTGACCTATGAACAGAGGGTTGAAGGGTGTTAAGTCGCTCATACCTGGAAAGACACGGACGGACCCAAATGCTCGGTCTGCAGTAGCATCGTAGTCCCGAGACCTGGACGGCTGCATGGTCAGCCAGCCTGTGGGCTGTCCCACCCCTCTGGCCCTCAGTAGCCACATCTGTGAAATGGAGACGAAAGCCCCTACAACCGCTGGAGCCATCTAGCCACCCACCTCCACACTGCAGCCCCGGGGTTCATCACACAAATCTTCTTTTTCTAGGGCAACAGCCATGTCCCATTCACAACCTGAAATCCCAGAAGCACAGACACCTAGGTGGGGACACTGGCTGTCTGCATGAGGAAGGTGGCGGTCAGTGAGGCAAGCTGGGGGCCTTTCGCTGAGCCCTCTGCTCGGCCACTCAAGACAGACCCATCTCCTGGCTCCCGGGATGCGGGACCTGCTGCTGACAGTAGGCAGACAAGAGCAGGGTGCCTTCCTGGGCTGAGTATAGCCTCATGGTCCTCAGACAGGGATGCTGATTGCTGAGCAGGGGCCGGGCTTGCCAGCTGGCCTGGCTCAGCGCCCCGCTCTCTACCCATGCCCGCCTGGCCCTCTACCCTTGCCAAATGGACGAGGCTCCCCGCAAGTGTTTCCAGGGCCATGAGGGCCCAGAGAGAACAAAGAATGGAGGTCTGTGAATGGATGAAATGCCTCTGCTTCAATCCACACCATCAGTCCCTCTGGAATAGTCGTGGACCGATAGGAGCATCCAGATCTTAAGGCATCTATCCAGCAGACCGCCATATCGGACCCTAAACAGCTCACGCACCCTGACTCAGAAAGGATACTCATCTCAGTATATTCTGGCTTTGTCTTTAAGGTAGATGAGGCCCGGGCCCTAGGGCAGGGGTCACAGAACTGTGGTTAGTGCTCCCAGCCCACTGCTTATTTCTGATAAATAAAGTTTTATTAAACAGCCACTCACATTTGTTTTCTTTTATCTAGGGCTGCTTTCGAGCTACAACAGCGAAGTAGAGTTGTTGCCAAAGGGTCTTACGGCCTGCAAAGCCCCAAATATTTGCTATCTGGCCCTTTACAGAGAAAGCTAACCAAAGTATCCCCTCAGATTTCTTTCTTTTTCCATTTATTTATGAATTTATTTATCCGATGAACTGTTACTGGTCTTTTTCCCACCAGACTGAGGGATTTGAGAACAGGGACTGTCTTTGTATCCCCAGCACCAAACACAGTACCTGATACCTGATATGCGCTCTGGGCGATGCTTGTGGGATGAATGAAGGCATGCAGTCCATACCTAAATGAATACATTCTTGGTCTCCACCATCAGCAAACCTCCAGTCTGCTGGGAGAGACCTGCCTGAAAGCAAATCATTCAAATGAAATCTGGCAAAGGTCGGGATAGATGGGGACAAACTTTCTGGAGGTGCGGGCTCCCGACTGACCGAAGGGGCTCCAGCTGAGGGAAGCCAATAATATCAAATGTGGTCTTGAAGCGTATTAAGAGCCAGAGTTTCTAATTCTGAAATCCATGGATTCCTGAACCAGAAATTGAAGCGATCAAAGTCAAGAGGCCCCTGAGCATTCCTGAATTATGAGAAGGGAAGTGAATTTAGCTTTCCACCAACTTTTACTGTGCACCTTCTATGGCACCGACCCTATGCCAGGCACTAGGGAGACAATGGGGGTCGGGGGGACACCCCACCCCTGTGGCTGTGAAGCCATGCACCTGGGGCCAGGTCCTCACTTCTTCACATCTCTCTTTCTCCACCGGGAGAAGGGTGATGGCCCCACCTCCTGGGTCCTACACAAGGACTCAATTACCTAATGCCTATGGTACACTTGGCTCATGTGAGTATGCAGAAGGAGTCAACTTAAAATAAGATATATATTTTCAGTGTTCATGCCTGCAAAGTGGCTCCCCGTTCCTGAGTCTGCCCCACTTCGAACGTCCTGCATGGGCAAGCCTGTTCCCTCCCAGAGGCCTCTTCCTGTTGGCCACTGAGGTAGAAACAGGGTCACCTAAGGCACGGTGCTTGGTTGATAAGCATTCTTATGTGCCTGCCGATTGCTGCCACCTGAAGTCAGAAGAGAAACCAGCAAGTATGACAGCACGAGCAGATCTTATCTGATGCCACCGCCATGTTGCAGACCCCAGGGTCACACACCCACCGATCAACTCGTCTTTCTGTTGGCAGGAGGACCCCTCTGTGTTACCTTCCTTTGTCTTTCTTTCCCTAAGGGAAGCATAGAGGAGTGCCAGTTGCCTTCAGATGGAATAAAACTGCACCTGCAGCAAAAGCTAAAGCTGTAGCTCCAATTTTAATGAACAGATATCCACTGGAACAATTTCCGAAGCTCTCACCTCTCATCCCTCCCTTCCGTGTTCTCTCCATTTTCCCGTTACTCACTTCTACTTGCACCCCCCACCTCGCTCCCTTCCTTCCTCCCCATCTCAGCACAGAAACTGGGGGGCGGAGGACAAAGAATTACAAAGTGGCATGTACCACAATTGCCACAAATATCTAATGCTGTATATCTTGTCAAAAAATCAGCACGCACGTTAAAAAAGAAGAAAACAAAGCTCGAGATTCAGAGAAATGTTCATCTCCCCCCATATACTCGTTTATTTTTTTTTCTCATCTAAATCACACTATATTTCTTTTTTTAACCTTTCCTGCAGGTCTTTGTATATAGGACAAACACACGCGCACACACACCTCACTTCCTCACTTCTGTCATTTAAAGTATGAAGAAAGCAGAAAGGAAAAGTCTATTTTCAGCCAGTTCTCATTAGAGTGCTTTTTTGCCGCTGCAATGAAGAAAGGAGATTTCGAAGAAAGTCAAGTCACTGATGAAGATGAACTAAGAGTGATGACCAGCCATCTGTTCTGTCAATTAAATCCTCCACGCATCAAGTTATTTGTTCTTAAGTAACTAATATTTAGGGACTAAAGAGATATATGCCCACAGTATCTACCACAAGTACTTTTCTATGTTTAAAAAATTAAAACAGAGACCCACCCTGCCTGGTCCATGGTCTGTAGATAATCAAACTAGCATTGTGGCAGGGAGAGGGGGACTTTGAACACAAAACAGGATTTAGACTTCAAAGAACAAAGGTTCCTATCAGACGGCTTTTTCTTCTAATGGTCCTCATGCAGTAAAAATAAAGTCCAAACACTATAATTTTACTCACAGAAAAGTTACAAATACTGTAGGTATCTTTAGAAACAGCTGCAAAAGTGGTTTCACTTCTGACAAGATTGGTGTTAATTACCAGCAAGGACTTCAGTATAATACTATTTAAATCATTTTAAATTATCCCTCTCAAAAATTAATTTTTCATCAAAGATTACACACAAAAAAATCATGATATCATCTCTGCAGCTGCGATTTAGTAATAATTTCATCTATTATTACCAATGTCAGTTGGATAAAAGAAAAAATGGCACCCCACCGTGCCAGTTCCAGCACAGGCCATATATAGAAATTTTTAACTATCACTTATAATCGCTTTGATGAGCTTAAACCTCCTCTCAATTAACACCCTAAATGACACCGAGACATCTTAATGGGGGATGTAAGTACGAGAAAAGACTTTAATCAAAGAATAAAGGAAAAAGTGCCAGGAAAGAGAAGGACTCACGCACACCTCTTCATGTCCCACCCAAATGGCATCCTTTATCATATCTTGAACCTTATGTCATGCCAGGATCCAAAGCAAAACTACCAGGCAGCCATCAAGAGATGCACGGCAGGGTGCTATACTCCCTCTGTAAAAACAAAGACTGTTCGAGAGCCCCCAGTCTAACAGCTGGACAAGGGGATGGGAACTTCAGAATGTTATCACTCGAACAAGTTCAATCATAAAGGAGCCTAGAAAAGGAACACATTGTTCCCTGAAGATCGTCTTCTGGGGCATCCCAGGGTAGCAGTTTGGGGGATCCAAGTCACCCACGTGTAGGTACCCTAAACCATTCTCAGCAGGATCAGAGAGAGAGATGTGTCCCTCCAGACACATTTGAGTTATGCAAACTCACACAGCCGTGGGGATGTTACAGAAGGACATTTCTCAGGTCATTATTTTTTATCGTGAAGCTGCTGTGCCTGGCCTTTGGGAGAATTGAAAATAAAATGAAATAAAACAAAATCCAAATGAAAACTGACCAGCCTGCTTTACTCTTCTTAAATCATGTTTGCGGTATCCATGGTGATTTTTGTTTCCAATTAAGATGTCCTAATGAGCATGTGTTAGTGCCCGAGCGTTACACTCAGGCAGTTAATGACCCTGCAGGAGCCCTGATCTCTTGAGCCATAACTGCGTATCGGGTCAAAAAAGCAACAGTTAGCAAAATCTTAGAGATTAACGTTTATAAAATTAGGTGGAAGACACTTGATTCTCAGATCCGACTTGCCTCGTTCCACTGCTAATCCACTTCAGCCTCCACAGACAGAAAGAGACTTCTGCTGCCTGCCTTCTGCCATGGTCAGGAAGAAAAACTGTATGTAAACATAAGTTACATTTTCACCAACAAAAAGGATAGTGTCCAATCTGTGTGCACTAAGGGGCAAATCTGTGTGGTGTTGGGGCCAACTATGTCATGGAAACCACATTGTACCTCAAAACCTCACAAATAACCTATCTTGGCATGGATTATCATCCTGGATTTGAAGATGAGAAATCAAGGAGCAGAGATATTCAGAGAAATTTCCTGCAGGTTACCCAGCCATAAAGTAGAGAAGCCCAGATTACAAACTGATCTTCAACATGGTAGGAAAATCTGAGAGAACCAAGATCATTATCTTTCCTCAGAACAAAAAGTATTGGGGTTGTTTTCACCTTCTTCTGTTTCATGGAACACTTTTCTTAACCCCTTCCTCATTCCAGCCCAGTAAACCCTGTTAGTATTGCACAACATTATGCAGAATGCTAACTGTGTTTATTATGTAGTGGGTTATCTTTTTACTTGATCCTTTTTGGATACTCCTTTAAATAGACACACTCACATGCACACATATACCTGCACACAAACAAGATCAAGTGTACTGAGGTACGTACTCACCCTCAGTATCCACTTTTCTCAAAGAATCTTCCTACTGAGGTCCTTCTTCCAAAAATGTTTTCAAAGAGGGTGTGTTTCAAAGAGGTCCTTCTTCCAAAAATGTGTTTCAAAGAGGTAGTAATCCTTCATTATTTCCCCCAGATATTAAGAGATAGTTCAGTTGGGTATAAAATTATAGTTTTAAAGTTATTTTCATTCAACATTCCAAAATTATTCTCCTCTGGCTTCTTGATTCAACGTTGTTATTGAGAAATAAGACTTAAATCTGAATGTAATTTCTGTATAAGTTATCCCTTATTTCTGAGAGCTTATAACTTTTTTTACGTTCTTAAATATAATTATATTGTTTAAGTATGGTTTGTCTCTTATGTAGCCGACATTCCATTTGAGCTTTTAAAATGGATCTTTTTCTTTCTTTTATTCTGCCATTATTGTTTTTCAAATATTTCCTCTCCTTACTTTATTTTGTCTTTATTTCTATGATTGCATACACTGTTCACATTGACATGTGTTCTCCTAGTCTCTATTTATTTGAGCTCTTCACACCTGCTTGCTTCTTTATCAGAAAATTTTTCAATCTTATAGAGCTCACTATTTTGTTCTTAAACTACATTCACTGTTCTTTTTATTCCACCTCCTAAGTTCTTTATGTCCAATATTGTCTATTCTATCTCCCGTATTTCCACTTGATCCAGCTTTATAAGCTGCTTGTTGCTACTTCATAATTCCAGTATCCTTGAATGGGTTGGAGTTTCTTTTATTGTGGTTGTGCTCCTATACACTCTTGGGATTAAGAGCTCTGATAGTAAAGTCGGGGCTTGGTCACGCCATTTGCTTCACAACCCCAAAATCATAGAGTAGCTTTCTAACCATGTCTCCAGGGATGACTCTTCTCAAAAAAGTTTTCTCCCTCCACCCATCCCTTGAGGATATGGAAGGAAGTAAAGGTGGAAACACTCAGCAGCCAGGCTCTCAACCTGCACTGCTGATAACTGAATCCTGAACTTTTTGTTAGGGATGGTATTTCCTCATTGGCCACCTACATTACTAAGTTGATTTTGCTACTTTTATGCCTCAAAGATTTCATAGCATTAACAGAGACATGCCAAGGGTAATGTGAAGAAAAAGTAAAATATACCTACTTTCCCTTTTATATTCATTCTGCTAAAAATGACACTCAGTCACCTCCGATCATCATAATTGGCATTGTTCTCCCCAGACATCACTTGCAAAATTTGTATTACTTGTTCAGATCTATTCACATTGTCCTTACTTTTATGGTTTCTCTGGTGTTGGGTTTATGGGAAGGGGCCAGTATCCCATGTTAACCATATTATCAAACTATCAGGAATAAGAAAAAAGCATTGAATTTTCAAAGGTAGCATGTGCAAAGAAGAACTAGTCATACAAATAGAAGAAAATCAACAAAACCACCAGGCACAAAACATGTGAGGAACAGAATACAACAGAGGAACTTTCCTGGTTTTATTATTTGCTTGTTTGTTTAAATAAATCTGGAGAGCAATAGGATCCACTGACAAATTAAAGAATTAGGGACAAAAGAAAGATAGCAGAGCACATATTCTGCAACTAAGAATGAGGTGAATGAGCAATTTTTTAAAGTAGAGTCAGTTTTTGATAAACAATACCTTGGGTTTTTTCACATAATGATAATGACTTCTACCTAATCTCACCCATTGAATTATTACATTAGAAAGTGGAATTGTCCTATTTAGCACTCATATAATGGAGCTCAATGCTGAACTTGTCCTGTTTTGACTCATTTTTATTTAATCTTCATTTTAAGTCTCCTGTCTCTGGGGTTAGTTCTTATCCATGTCCACAGATGCCTGGTCTATGAGTGGCTGCCACATCAACGGTAGATTTGGTTGGAACATCACCTGAGTAAACCTAGTCATTGCATTTATTTCACCAAAGTAACTTGTGGACCCAGTACTTCATCACCAAATGCTACAATAAGACTTTTCTTTGTCTTAGCCACTTTTCTTCCAATGGCTGAGACTCTAGGGGACAGTGACACTTGGAGAAAAGATCACTTGATGGTGTCAGCAAACATACCAGCTAGTTACTATGTGCTGAGTTCTGTGGAACCTTCTACAGATTCCATCTCATTCATCTTTACATCACTCTGGGGAAAGGGTATTATTACCCACTTTCCATGTATGAGAAAATTGAGAACAAAAAAGTCAATAGAGTGGCTCAAGTTCACCCAGAAATGAAGGTCAAAAACATAATACTCAGTCAAGTCCTAAGATTGTAGGTCCAAAAACAAGTTCCTCCTACACCACACCTGAGAAGAGGAAGAAAAAGATTAGTTCCCATCCATGCCTTCAAATCACATGTGTTAAATTTCTACTACATTCCAGGTTCTTTGCTAAGTCCTAGGTTTATTCTTAAATCACAGACACAGACCCTACCCTTTCAGGAAAAACAGGTGGGGGTAACAGCTTTGAAACAATGCCCATGAAAAAGACATGCACTTTCCATAGCACAATATTTATAATTCAAAAGGAAGAAGAAAAAATAAGGTATTTTCAGCAAGAGGGTCAGGAGTCTTATTTAGAGTGTGGGGTCAAGGAAGCCAAGACAAGGAGAATGGATACTTGTTAGGCAGCTGCTTGACCTCAGCACCTTGGACAGCCCCATGTTCTTGCCTTGCGTCAAGACCTACAGACAGAACTTTCTTCAGTAGCTAATGGTCTATATTTCTATGCTGCTTTTTCTTTGTGAATGAAAATGACATGGAAACTGTTATGGGAGCAATTCAAGGAATATACTTTTTCAGCAAATGGCACCAATTTCTTATGAGTACAAAAAACAGTAGACTGACAGTCAGAAGACTTTTTTCAAGGCCTGGCTCCACCTTTCTTTTCCAAGACCCCAATTTTCCCACATTGCCTGCTAGTGAAGAGGGTATGGATACTAGAACAGGCAGACTGGGTTTCCAGACCCTAGCCTCGTCCTTAACATCTGTAGGAATGTTTATTAATCTCTCTGAGTTTCAGTCTTCATACTGTGTGACTAGCATACCACCTTGTTGTGCATGAACAGAGCACATGAACCTACTACTAGCAAATGGCACAGGGTAGCGTTTTAATGATTATTTGTCTCTGTCCTTCCAACAATGGACAAATCAACTCTGCAAGGATTTCATCGTGGTTGGCCTTGTGGAAATAAATCCCACAGTCCCTTACCTAATCATGAAATTCTCCTTGGGATTCAGACCTCTGTTCAAAACCAGAGGAACAATGCTGTGCCAAAGGCTTCAGGGCCTGGAGTGGATCCAGCCCAGAGTTACCCACGTGGGTAAAGACGTTCCAGAGGCCAGTCTGCCTCCAGCCTCGAAGGGGCTCATAAGAGCAGGCGAATAAACGTCAGGGCTCTGCTCCATATAGCTAGAGCGCTCTTAACATTATCAGCACAATCGTCAGAGTCTAAAGTGGCCCACGGAGCACGTGCCCAGAACATCCCATTCAATTCTAAAATGAAGGGCTCTTAAAACTGTGAAGTACTGAATTTGGAAAAGATCGAGGATTTGGGCACACACAGTGCAGAACAATTTAATATTATGGGAGCTCTTCAACTATTTTTTTTTATATAAGCACTTCATTTTGGAAGTAACTCAAATAATGTTCTATTACTACATTGAACACATGACTTACTTGAAAATGCAATCATTCAACATTAAAAAATAAATCCCCCAAAGCCCCCAAACTGGGAAGAAATATGAAGAAAAGGCAACAGTCAATTCCTCTGTACACCTGGAATATTCCTCACTTTTCCACTCCATCTCTCCAAACACGGTGCATTTCTCACCCCGAGTTTAAACACTGCCTCCCTGATGCCATTCGATTCAGATTTGCTGACATGCACTGAATGCCTACTGTCAGGCAGCCAATGGCTCATTTGTTATGTCCTTTAATCCTCATAAAACTGTGTAATGTAAGTGGTCTTTATCCCCACTGGACCCCAGAGGGAGCAGGAAATAAGAGAAGCTAAACTGGGCACAGAACTTCCAAGAACTTCAGAGAAGACATGAGCTGCTTTCACACCCATTCAAGAGAGAGAGAATGGGCTTGTGCTAGGTGAACCAGAGAAGAATAGGCTTTGCCCACCGTGGAAGGCTTTAACCCATGGAGAATGGGACTGTATCTGGAGATAGAGCCTTTAAAGAGGTGATTAAATTAAAATGAGGTCCTGTGTGGGCCTTAATCCAATATGACTAGTGTCCTTAGAACAAGAGGAGATTTGAACACATGAACAGATGTCAGGGCAGTACACCCACAAAGGGAAGACCATGAGGGGACGTGGCAACCATGCCACCATCCACAAGCCAAGGAGATGGGCCTCAGGAAACCAACCCTGCCAAAACCTTCATCTTGGACTTTCAGCCTCCAGAACTGTGAGGGACAAAATTTCAGTTGTTCAAGCCACCCAGTCTGTGATAGTTTGTGATGGCAGTCCCTAAGAAACTAATGCAATGCCCCCTTCTTTTCCCACAGAGCTACTTCATTCATGGAAGCCTGGTTGCCCCTGAAATATGACTGTGCGTCTCACTGACTTTGCCTGGTGAGGGGGCATCACGGAGAAAACCTTCTCTCTAGCCTTCTCCAGGTGGGCGCCCTGTTTGGGAAGGTTTTATTGCAATTTTCTCAGCATGACTTAATTGTTTATTGGCATTGTAGAATGGGATTTCAGTGTCAGCTAGATAATGCATATGTTGGGGACAAATCTGGCCTGATGTACAGAGATGGCCAGCAGAGGGGCTGATCTGATTCGCAAGAATATTCTCATTCCCATCATCCCATGCTCAAGCAGGGCATCCTCAGGAATATAAAAAATAGATCAAGAGATTTATTATTTTAGAGTCAGGGGAGAGAATGGAGACTTACAAAACATTGAAGATTCCATTTATACATAGTTTAAAATGTTTGTAAATATTTAACAGAAAAATCGAGCAATAAACTCAAATTATTGCCAAGTGCAAGGAGGAAGTGGAGGTAATTTATCAACAAAGAGGGGGGAATGGATACTGTATTTTACCAGGACACACATATTCAGACATACTAATGGGGATTGTGTCAGTTAAATGTTGACATGTACCGAATCATGGCCCAGTCTAAACGCCTTAGTCATGGCAAGGAGTTAAAAAAGAGAATATTTGAGAATAATGTGAATTAAAAAGGCAAGTTAGTTTAAATTTCTGTTTGGTAGGCCCCCAGGCCTACAAGTCCAATGGGAATACACTCTAGCTAGAGGCTTGATGAATGGCCTTAATGAAGTTGGACAGCCTGGAATACATGCATAAAATGATTTTAAATATTGATACGATGTCATTGTGTGTCTGAAGATATTGAAATGTTCATTCTCCAAGCAAGACAGGTTCCATCTAATTTATTAAAGGTGGAAATGATTATTTACATTTGAAAATGGAATGTGTGCCCAGATAGAAGCCAGGGCAATAAAATAATTATTGCATTCAGGGATACAGATACAGTTCATCTTCTGGAAGGAGAAAAATCAAGATATGTCATCATGCAAATGTCTTAGACTCTGGGGTGGCTATGAAGAAGATGATGGTGATTTCCTTTAGGTTATCCTTTCACGTCTGCATGGTATGGGATGCAAACAGCTGTTCTCAGGGCAATTATTAATGTTTGATTTGCTTATCTAGGAGAAGAGGCATGATGGAGAGTTTTCCAGGGTGCAATGGGGTTCACCCCACTTTCCCCCGATGTGTCTATTAGGACATTTCTGTAACACTGCCTGGTCTGCAACCTGCTATGTTGCTCACTGATGGAAGGAAGAGGCATGGCATGGTAGTGGAAAGGTAACTTCTGTTGCGATATGAGAGTTTCTACGGAGAATGCCCCCGGGCAGCTGTCTGCCTCGTGTGTTCGACACTGGGGCTCTATAGCAAGCTGGCGTCGAAGTGTATTAAAGCCAGCAGGCAGTGCAGAGTCAGCTGGAGGTTCCAAAGTGCTAACTAGGCCGATGAACCAAGGGCAGACCCAGGTATAAAAATAAAATCACCGCAAGCTTATTTCATTTCCTGCCTGTGCACCGTGGCTTGGAGAGTTAATTGCACCCTGCTACATGGAAGGCTTTCACGTGCAGAAAGCGACATGAGTGCTCTACTTGCTATCCTGATTTTTCTTATTCATCTCCCTCCTGCAGCACTATCCCCAGCACCACTTCCAAATCCAGCCAGACAAAATGCACAGCATCCAAAAAATGGTAGGAACATGTAGAAGACCAGAGTCATGGTCAACCGCTGGGATCAGGCAAGCCACTCATCCATCTATTCAACACTTAGTGAGCACCCACTATAATCTCAGCATAACTGTGTGAACGTGCACAAGTTATGTGAGTTCTCTGTGTCCCAGTTTCACTGTCTGTGACGTGGGAGGAGGACACCACATCATAAGGGTTTTGTTGCTCCTTTTCTTCTTTATTCGACAGTGTCTTGAGCTTCAGAGTAGATAATAAGAAGATAGAGCCCCTATACTCAAGAAGCTCAAAGTCATGTAAAGAAAAATAAAATACATTCAGCATGATGATCATTGTTACCATTACATGAGCACCAAGTAGAGGTTTTGTTCCAGAGCTCTGTCGGGGCTATGGCACTTGACACTGTCAATACCCTCCTCTGGGCCAGGGATGATCATCTCCTACACAAGGAGATTTAGGCCCACAGAAGTCATGTGACAAAGCCCCAGCAAATGGCACTTCCTTCCTCTCTGTGCCTCATTAGGTTGAGAAGCCAGGAGAGAGGGTGTGACTTGCCCAAGTTCCAGACGATCTTGGCGCAGAGATGGCGAACGCTGCCATGCTGTACACACTGATTATAGGCTCTGCTGTTTCCTTTGGGTCCTAGGACTTGGAGGTTATTGGTGAGCATGTTTAGGGACCAGGAAAAGGATAGATGATGGCTTCTCATTCTGAGAAGGGCTTTGGATACTGTATTTTTCCCCCAGTGTGCCTGGGGTAGGCACTCTGATAGATTGACTTTTAACCACTTTGGCAAAACCAACTGGACAGCACTTCCTACTCAAGGTCTTAGGTGCTAATGACAAGCTCACTTTCACTCTCTGCATGGTGGTCAGAGGCCTATTCCCTCCATGGCTCAAGAGGTCTCTTGATCTAGACATGGAGATCACAGATGCAAATTGCATTGCCTACAGCCACTTCTCTTTCCTGTGCTGACCACAGCCAGCCTCTCACCTCTTGGCTCTAACAAGCCTCAAACAAAAAATATTGCAAAAGCAGCTCACTGCAATAACAGAAAATCATCACAGTAGAGTGCAGTGGATTCATAATAATCATTACCAAATAAATGATTACATCTCTGATGCAGCAGACTTTCCATACACTAACCCATTTATCCTTCACAGAGCCATGAAGTACACGCACAGAGGCATATACACACATAGCATTGTCTATTTTACACATGCGGAAACTGAGCCTCACGTGCATCTGCGACCACTCAGTTCTGCCATGGCAGAGATGAGTTTTAATTCAGTCTGTCTGATTCCAGAGAGAGCCCAAGGAACTCCACTTTCTAAGATCCGGGGCGTTTAGACATGAGCCCCAGTCCTGCAGCCAAGTGAAAGGATAACTCAGGTCCTACCCTCTCCCTGGACCTCAGTCCCTCCTTAAATATTAGGGAATAGGTCTAACGTTGCCTGGTAATGCTTCAGACTTAGAAAGTGAGTGACTGTATGGCTATGTAATCCGCACATGCTAGGAATGGAGCACTGAGGTGAAATGGTTATGAGGCTGACCTTGAAAGCTGGACAGAGCTGAGCTACCAGCCCTATGACTTTAGACAAGGTGTTTCCCATCCCAAAACTTGTTACCTCACCTGGACAATGGAGATACAAGTTGCCTGTTTCATAGGTTCCATGCTGTTGTGTGAGGATTAAATGAGATTGTTTTTAATGCTTTACAACAGTGCTGAGAGCAATGAGTTCTCAATGAAGAGATACTATTATAAAGTATTTTTTACGACTAGTTGCTCAAAAATATTTCCTGAATCAACAGTGGATGCAAGCAGAGTCTCCACCTGAAGTGACTACTTCTTTGAATAGTTAAGTTTGTGCATCACTCTCAAAAAAAGAGTTGCCCTGCTAACAAAGAAGTGCATTTTGCAGTTGCTTTAATTATTGCTACAATCATTACCTCAAATGTTCATATGTTTATTGTGGAATTTATAGTGTTATCCTACTTGGTAACATGCAAAATACTTCTATTCAAGAAGCGAGGAGAACTCAACATCTCAGATGTGTGATAAAAAATCCTTTAGTGGCACCTTTTTGGTTTTTGCATTTCAGATCCACATACAAAGTGTATATATTCACTCTTTCAAAATTTCAAAGAACAAAAATAATGGAAATAAAAAAATACTAAATAAGAAGAAATAAAAAGATGAGGAAAAGAAAAAAAATGTTAAGGGACTTTGAATTATACTGTTTGGGGTCATTGGGGAGTGCACAAAACGTTAACACTCCCCTAAGCCATGTATGAGAACTTATCCTTGATGAGTAGAAAAGAGAGAGAAAAAGAACACTACTCTGGAGAGCTTGGGCTACAGTTGGTGGTGGAGCTCTTGTTCACCTGCTACCACTTCATGGCCATACTTAAATACATGTGCAGATCTAACCTGGTTCTTGAATCAGGAAGCAATTCTTCAAATGGCTCCTTTCTTCAATCATCATCTCCTAAGAATCTACTTCATGCCACACACTGTCTTTGGGGTCACTTGGATAACATAAGGAGCAGCCCCTCTGGTTGCTCCTATCAGAAAGACAGAGGGAAAAGAATGACTCTGCCTCAACTGGCCTGGCACAATTCTTAAGCTCTCTAATCTTTTCTACTAAGTGAAAAGTGGAGTTAATGATATCTGTCTTGTAAGACTGTTGAAAGGTCAGTAGAAACCCATATGCAAGGATCTTTGAACCTGACAGATGTGCAAAACAATATATTCTTTTTCCCATTCTCCTTGCATCATTTTTGACATTTAAAACACTCACCACTTCTTCTCTTGTATTCTCCTTTAATGGATTCCTTTCTTGTCACTGAGACTGGATTGACTTTTGGGGATCATATGGTATCCATTAGAGCTGTGTACCAGATATATCCAGCTGTCTACTCCCCCAGCACATTGCAGGATTGCACCTCCTACCTTCCTTTACTTTTGAGGGGAGCTGAGTGATGAATTCTGGCCCATAATACAAATAGAAGTTACATGTTTCTTTTTCAGTTGCTGGTGCTGAGACCTCTAGAACTCCTTCCCATGAAACCAGCAATTTGAGAAACTGGTTACTCCCTCAACACAGATTCCACAGTGAGAATATATAGCACAACCCCCCATAGACCAACATGAAATAAGTCTCTAGTTTTATAAATCAGTGAGATTTAGGATATATTTGTTACAACAGCATTACCTAGCTCACCCTGACTAATACAGGCCACAAAATACCAGTAATCATGTCATGGAGATAAGGTCATATGCAAAGTTCCAATGAAAGGTCCTTCTTGGCAGATGAGAATGTAGTAACATAACTAATCAGAACTTCAGAATTTAGATCATGAGTCTAATAAACTGTCAGATATTGACATTACATAAGGAAAACTCAGGGGCACCAGGGTGGCTCTGTTGGTTGAGTACCTGACCCTTGATTTCACCTCAGGTTATGAGCCCATAGTCCTAGGATTGATCCCTTCGGTGGGCTCCATACTCAGTGAGGAGTCTGCTTGAGATTCTCTCCTCCCCTCTCTCTCTGTCCCAGCCCCTGCTCACATACACACACACACACTCTCTCTCTCTTTAAAATAAAAAAAAAATAAATATTAAAAAAGAAAGGGGGGCATTAAAACTTGAGGGAAAGATGATCTTAACATGTTCCTGGGCCTGTACTTTTAGAATAGGGGTGGAGTAGGGGTCATGTTCTGAGTCTGACACTCTAGTTACCAAAGGGATGACTGTACTGATTTCTATTGGTATCATTTATACAGAAAACACTCATAACCACACTCACCCAGGCCTTGTGACAACAGCTCTGAAGAAATGAGAAAACAGGGTCCAGAAGTAGGATTGTTTTGCTGGTGATGAGAGCCACCAGCTCTCTGGTCTCTAGATCCAGAAACCCTGATTCAAATCTTGTATTGACTGTGTGACATTGGGCTGGTTAATTGACCTTTACATGCCACAGCTTCCTCATACAAAAAAATTATCAGGATGCAATGAGAATTTAATAAGTAAGTGCATGGTAGACACTTATACAATGTTACTAATGTAGTAAGTGCCCAATATACGTCAGCTGATGATACTGCCATTGTTATTATATTGATTATCATCATCATTTCCTAAAGTCATTCAGCTGGCAAATGATAAGATGTTGACACCCTGTTTCCTGGTGGGCCATGGGAGACCAGGATAAGAACTGTCAGTTTTGGCCATGCTTACTATCCAAGCGAGGATACTCACAGGCAGAATGAAAATGAAACCTACATTCTCAGACCTCCTGGCCACCACATGGAACCAAGGGAGCCAGTTGCCCATGCGTTTCAGATTTCCCATCCCAGAGAATCAAGCTTTGTACCTCTAAGACAGCTCAGGAATGAGCGTTTCATTATATCCCAACCAACCCCTTCATTTTCCCCAAGCTCACCCAATCCTAATTAGTACAAGGAGAGTCATCTGGATAAGTTGAATATCAAGTTCATCAAGAAGCTCTCGCTCTGATTGTAGACTCTAAGAGGCAGCCATTACAGCTCAATTTCCCTTTAGGAACTTCATTGATTATATGAGGTAACTGATGGAATGGCAAGAGATGGGAGGTTATTTGGGGTGCTCTTTTCTTTCTCATATATTTACGTGATTGCAAGTAAATGAAAGAAAAACTACTTGCTATACATCAGACATACCATACTGTTCTTTCTTTTCTATGTGTTAAAGGCTAAGATGCTGCCATTGGAAACCAAGAAGCCTCATGGATTGGTGAGAGACCAGTGAGGATTTCCGAAGAGGAAGCTCCAAACCTGGGTATTCTGGGCACATCACTCTATTTGTGAGGCCAAAGAATCAAAAGTTTACTGAGAAAAGTTGGAAAATTTCCCCATTGACTTAACTTACACACCATTTTTCTATTGACATAAAAAAAGCGGTTCTATTGATCACTTCCTAGTGATTTGATTGGAGGATTTCCACTCAGTGCGAACCATTGATTGTAATGGCAATTTCTACCGACTTAAAGAAGGATTGGGCCCTGATTGGCATCTCCCCAGATGAGCAGGTATCCATTTTCAATCATTTTAAAATCAATGCTCAGTTGCCACTCTAAGCAGTTCCATCTAATCACTTGATGACATGTTCCAAACTTTTCAAGGAGCCTTTCAAAAACATGGTGCTAATAAGATACAAGTTTGGTATTTCCTCCTCTTGTGATAATTCATTGTCTGGGATGTTCTTCTACTTTGTTCCCTGAAAAGCTATTAATCCCTCAGGCCCAGTTTCCAGAAGCCAGGGGAAAATGAGTTCTGTTTGAAAATAGAAGCCAGAAAAGACCAGGGTGTTCTCTAGGCAAGCTAGACAAGTTCTACTGAATGGTTTTAATTCTACTTATTCACCCAATGACAGTCCATCCTTTCCTTTCCTTAGGTGATGTTCTAAGAGCTGAGGATGCACCTGTAGGTACAACCACCAAGAAATATGGGTTTATATATATTCTAGAAGGGGAGACAGACAACAAAAAGGTAAGGAAATAAATGACAGAGATGATCCACATGGTGGTTAAGTATCATAAAATAATAAAATAGCACGGTGGGCCAGAGAAGTGTGTGACACTATTTTAGGCTGTCATAGGGAAACAGAAATTCTGCTGATCTCAGCAATTCCATGCTTACCTGATCCCTCCTCCTAGCACCTCCATCCTGTGACCCAGCTGCTTTGTGCTGAGGAACAATAAAGATATACTGATACCAGCTAAAAATCAGATAAATGAGATAACGAACTAGTGGATGGGACAAGCAGATCAGGCTAAGAATAAAGGAATTATGGGTTATCTTCTGAACTGTCCTTGGTCTGAGATTCCATGCTGCCTTCTTTTCCAAGATGAACACATTTGAATTGATGACATCCCCTTTTTTCTCCTAGTCTCTATCCAAATTGTTTTATAATTACCATTTATTTCTCTATGATAAAGGTTTTTTCTTTCTTATTACCAAAGATGACCTTCACCAGTAAAAAGGATTGATGAGGCCCCAAATGGCCCACAGTGATCAGTAGAGATGTAATATAAAGTGACTGAACAGAGAGAAGTCATCACCCCTGGAAGTTGAGAGTCAAGGACTTTCAAAGGCACTGAATTCAGAGTTAAGAAGTGCTACTTTTAGTCCCAATAATACATTGAACATTTAATATGGGGGAAAAGAAAGTTAAAAAAAGAAAATGAACATGAGTTTTTGCTTTGAACAAATCTGCTGGCATCTTCCCTTATGAGTGGCATTGTGCCATTGGACACTTTATCTCTTAGAACTTTAATATTCTTAGCTCTCTGAGGAGGTCGTCGTGAAGCTTACAGATAATTCACCAAGGTACCTGGCATAAAGCAGAGCCTTCATGAACAGAAGTTAATATTTTAGGTGCCCAGTGAGTCAAGTTATTAACTCATGAACTACTGTTTAATGAGCACCTTTGGGACTTCAGGTTCTATGGGGGCTTCTAAGGGAATGGGGTGGGATTATTTGATCCCAAAATTTCACCATGAGAAGGAGAGATGATTACTACACAGGAGAAAGTGCCAGCGGTCATAAGAGGAAGGTGGTAAAATGTGGGAAAGTCTACTGGAGATATTCTCCACTATGGTATAATGAAAGCAGTGAGGATCAGATGTGGGCCTCTACCGCAGAGAAGGATTTAAAGATGTAAAGAGAGAATGCAGCCTGGGAACAAGGACAGATCCCATGAATGTTTAGAGGTAGGAAAACCTGCAACTTGAGAGAGGCCCAATAAAGTAGGAAGAGTGACTGCAAGGTTATATAGGACTATAGGGACCACATCACAAAGGACTTCCGATGCCAGCTAAAGAGCTTCGGCTTCTCTGCCCTGGAGACCAGGCTTCGTGCAAGCCACAGAAATTCAGGGCCACCTCTCAGCTAATGTCCTCAATGTCCTTGTGTCTAAAAGAGGAGTAAGATGACATCCTCTCCTCTGGCTGAAGTTGAGAATTTAATGAGTTAATGCAAGTAAAGATCTAGCACAGTGCCTGGCATACTATAACAAGTGCCAATTACTGGGACATGTGTTAGGAGTCCCAGGAAAAATAACCTAGCAGGATATAAGCCCCAAGCTGCTGGTTAGCATGTCTCCAACACAAGCCTGGCAGAGAATGGTGCCAATGCAAGAGAAAGCAATGTGCAGAGAGGAGAAGACACATTCCAACGGTCATCGCTGGAGCACCTGGTTCCAACCATACCTGAAGCGGGAGAACCTTAGACTTTTCAGGTTTAACAGCCACTAAACTCTCTTTTGCTCAAGCAAATTTAAATTGATTTTCTATTCCTTGTTGCTGAAAGTTGTAAATAACATAGAAATATAGTCACTTTTTTCATGATGTATCTTGAGTCCAGTTTGCTCACAAATGAACTGAACTGATACAGAAGTGATCAATGAGAAATTTGAGTTAAGATTAGAGATTTTGGAGGCAAAGCTATATTGGGACTCTGGGTCTGAAGCATCTGCCTTTGGGTACTACTCCATCTATGAAAGTATTTTAAAAACCAGTATCTTATAACTGGGTTGGTATAAGTAGGAATGTAATCCAGGCTGGAATCATTACTATCCATTCATTATTGTTATATTTGTCTTCTGATTATCAATGAAATTAATACATTTCTGTGGGCCCCTAAATGTACCATGTGCCCCCTGCACTGGGCCCACTCTGCTGAACAGGACATCAGCCCTGTTAGGAGCTTCCCTGTGACCGGTCTTGAAAACTGGGCTGGTGGGATCCTGCAGCTGGTATCATCACTTCCTGCTATAAACTCTCTGTATGGTCCTGTCTCACTCATCAGGGCAAGCATCTTCATTTCACATCCAGGGTAGTTGAAGTCTTCCCACCTCCATTCTACAAGCCCCTGCAGGCCTGGCTTCTATACCCAGCTGTGCCGCCGCTAAGCAGTATGATTCTTGGCCCCGGGGGAACCCCTTCCCTGTCAGAACCTCATTGCTTATGAAACGAAGAGGAGGAACCAAATGACCCCCACCACCTCTTCCAATGCCAAGGCTGTTAAACATCATCATTCCTCCTCATTCCATGTTCATCTTATATAGCCCCCCAGCCCAGTGTGTCCTGGACCCCCTCCCACACACACACACGCACACAAACATGCTTGTCTATTCCTTCCTCAGAAACTGGCAAATGACTTGAAAATAAACTAAAAGCAAGAAAAGGAGAAAAGAAGGAAACTATCAGTGGCTTGATCTGGAAAGAGTAAAATTAAAACTTGGAGCCTTCTAATATTTTTTGTCTAATCTTCCTTACCCAGCTTCCACCTTGTTTATCGTATATGGATGGTAATTCCCCTGGGCGAGCCAGCTATCTGCAATTTCCAAAGTGCCTTCTAAATAATCAGTAATCAAGAAGTGCCGAGTAATCATGATCTCCAGTGTGCTTACTGAGGGTCATTCAGAAATTGGGCGTCAGAGCCTCCTGTCTTAAAGAACCATAGGTCCTTGGTTAAATGCTTAAATTGATGTGCTAAGGTTACCATGGAAGCCTGCCCCCTGTACATTACCATTATTATTATTTTGTGTTTCCCTAATACTTTCATTGAAAGATAATCATGTTATGAATATTAACTTTTATAGGCTGCATTTGTAACTGCTTATGTGTAAAGAAGCAGCACTTTCTGAAATCAAAATGACACTAATAATTTAGTCAATTTACTTTTTCCCATCTCCGTGTTTACAGTCATGTTATTTTGTTACTGCACACACTGAATTTTGATATAGTCATCTGGTAATAAACCTTTTTTGTTCTTCATATTTAAAGATACATGTGTCCCATAGAAGAGTTGGTTTAAATTCATTCATTTGATAAACATTTATTGAGTGGCTACTAAGTGCCAGGTGCTGGGTCGGGATAGAAGACAGATGCCACCTTAACAGAGCACAGACATCAATTTAGAAGTCACAAATTAGAAATGAGGCAACATCTATAGCAATAGGGAGATACAGGGGCATTTTCAGTGCTTCCAGAGGGGACACCTGATCAATTCTGGAACTTACAGAGTATTTTCTGAATGGAAAGCTCAAGGAAAGTGGAGCTAGGGGGAGAAAAGGAATGAAAATATACATGATCTATTTGGGGTTTTGTCAAGATGCAGAGAAAATTCGTGCCCAATAGGATGACCATCATCAAGGAAGGAAGGAAGGAAGAAAGGAAGGAAGGAACGAAGGAAGGAAGGAAGGAGAAGGAGGGAGAGAGGGGAGGAGAAGAGGAGGGAAGGAAAGCTGATAATAAAGGTTGAGGAGGATATGGAAAACTGGAACTTGTATGCATTGCTGGTGGAAATATAAACTAGTGCAGTAGGGACTCATCTGAATGCCCAAGCTCATAACAGCCTTATTCGTAATAGCCAAAGAGTGGAAGCAACCCAAGGGTCCATTGTTGAAAGAATGGATAAACAAATTTGCTCTCTCTAAACAACGGAATATTATTCAGCCTTAAAAAGGAAGGACTTCCTGTCACATTCTAAAACATGGATGAACCTTGAGGACATTGTACTAAGTGAAATGAGCCAGTCACAGTAGGATGAGTATCACATGATTCTACTTACATTAGGTACCTAGAGACATCAAATTCATAAAGACAGAAATTACAGTGGAGGTTGCCAGGGGTGGGGCTGGGGGAGTTAGTGTTTAACAGGTATGGAGTTTCTGGTTTAGAAAGGTGAGAAAGTTCTGAAGGTGGATGATGGTGATGGATGAATGCACTTAATGCTCCAGAACTGTACACTTAAAAAGAGTAAATTTTATGCTATGGGTAGGTAACTGCAATATTTTTTTAAGATGCAGAGAAACCTACCACCCTTCTGTCCAAATATGTCTTGCATTAGGCTGGGTATCCAGGGACAGTCCGTCTCCCGCCCATTTTCTGAAATGCCACCTTCCAGGAACTGCTGCTGTTTGTATGCCAGCTTTATTTGTAAATACAATTAAAAAAAACAAGCACAAAACACTATCAAGGGGTAAATGTTCTTAGGCTCTGAAACTGAGTGCTGTCATTCCCATTAACAGTAATGAGAGTCCCATGGCTAAACCTCCGTGCGTCATGCTCAATATTTACCCCCTAGAGTTTGCAGATGGAAAAAAAAAAAAGATTATCTTATGCACAAACAGAAAACAGAAAATAAAGCCGGAAATGGCATTCTGACCACGGAGATACCACGGGACGATTAGCAGGCAATCTGGTGAGGATTGTTTCAGAAAGAATCCTAAAGAGGGCATATGGCAGAAAGACTGTGTCTGATCCCAGTCTCCCGATCCACTGTACATTTCAGAACAATCAGGATTACTGGCGGCCCGCCGTGAGGAGCCTAACTTGTGACTCTGACATTAAAACATATTCTTTAACATAAATATCCTCTTGAGATGGATGAAAACAAAGATAGACCTATACCTTGTACCAACCAAAAGTTCCAAAGTTTGTATTTCAAGTGAATTACTATGGAGGTTTTTAAGATTCTTGGTACATTCTCATAATTAAAGACTTCAAGGTTTTAATGCCCTCTTCACTTTGAATCTCCCCTAGAGCTTTTGTCATGTTCTATGTTGTTAGGAAACGTAATCAAATTAACACAAGTAAAGGAAACTACTGGAAGCCAGTTTCTCTCTCTCTCTCTCATTTTCTTAATCCCTCTCTGTGTATCATTCTTGCTCTCATCTCTATGGATTTCTCGATTCCTGTCTCTATTTCTCTCTCTGTCTATCTGTCTTTTTTTAAATCTCCCTCAATTACTATCTCTTTTTCTATCTGTCTCTGTCTCCCTCTCTGTGTCTCTGTGTCTCTGTATCTCTCTGTCTTTGTCTCTCTCTCTTCATTTACCTGTCTATCTCATCTCCATGACACTTCATGAGCTCTTGTTCTTACTCTTCGCTACATTGTGTCATTCTCAAGCTTCTATCTACAGAAGACACACCAGCTTCCTTTACTTTCTTGTCAGCATTTAGGTGGATAAAAATGGCTTCCATTCAATATGGTCCCCCCATTTCCCATGCCAACTTCTTCTTGACTAGGTACGTCTTCCCATTTCTAATGCTTACTCCTGCCTAACCAGGTATAGCCCCCTCATTTCCAATGCCACTGCTGCCTGACCAGATACATCTCTGTGACTTATTTGAACTCTCTAGAAAGACAACCCAATGGACCACTGACCACCTTGACAATGGATCAAATGCTTTCCAGCAAATTTCTCACCCTTTCTTGAGCAAGTTTTGGATGATTAGAGGGAAGAAAGAGATTATATGGCCTACTACCCCCACATCAGAAACCAAGAGCTGGAACAATTCTCTGAGAAGGGCAATGTAAGCAAACTCACCAGCAAGTCAGCCAAAAAGTCTGTTCTTGTGTTATAGCATCAGTTCACAAAGAGTGATCTGCAGTCAAGATGTTTTCACAGTGTCTACAGGGTCATAATTATTTCTATAGTAATTCTAAGACACCGTTTGCCTCTTTTTACTCTATCACCATGTGTGCTGATGGTACAAAAACTACGCAGGGTAAAACTGCTTGTTGTGTTAGCATGGGCCAAGGCAGTGACACCAAAGCCTTTTAGCAGTCATTGGATTCTCAACCACCACACACATGGAACAAAACAATATATTTTAAAGGCAAGTTTTCCTGAAGACTAACCTTTGTGGAGCAATAAGGATGATTAAATTTATTTTATCTTATACTATTTTAATTTCATTTCATTTTTTCAGTGTTCCAAGATTCATTGTTTATGCACCACACCCAGTGCTCCATGCAATATGTGCCCTTAATACTCACCACCAGGCTTACCCATCTACTCCCCCCAAAACCCTCAGTTTGTTTCTCAGAGTCCATAGTTTCTCGTGGTTCATCTCCTCTCCCCCAATTTACCCTAATTCACTTTTCCTTTCTTTCTCCTAATGTTCTCCATGTTATTCCTTATGCTCCACAAGTAAGTGAAACCACATGAAAATTGACTTTCTCTGCTTGACTTATTTCACTCAGCATAATCTCCTCCAGTCCCACCCAAGTTGATACAAAAGTTGGGTATTTATCCTTTCTGGTGGCTGTGTAATATTCCATTGTATATATGGACCATATCTTCTTTATCCATTCATCTATTGAAGGGCATCCTGACTCTCTCCATAGTTTGTTTATTGTAGTGATTGCTGCTATGAACATTGGGGTACATAGGGCCCTTCTTTTCACTACATCTGTATCTTTGAGGTAAATACCCAGTAGTGAAATTGCAGGGTCATAGAGTAGCTTTATTTTAACTTTTTAGGGAATCTCCACACTGATGATTAACTTTATTACATCTTGACTCTTGTGGGAACTTCTTTTAGATATTCTGTGGGGGAAAAAATGACTCATACACATAGAGTACTTCAATTGTAACCCAAAGTATAAAGCTTGTCCTGAGGAAAAGACATATGAGTGCTTGAGTTGCCAGCTGAACTAGCCACTTTTTCATATAACAACATTTTTACTTAAAAGAACAACAGACAGAAAAATTATGGTTATTCAGACTTGAGTATTTCACAGGCATTTTTCTCAAAAATGAATACAATGAGCCTGTCATTTCAAAGGAAAGAACTGACAGTATCAGGATTCAAAATAAAATATTTGAATTTTAGAAAACTCCCATCTATTATCATAAGCCTGACAGCTCTTCAATACTTACAAACTTTGCTGATGAGATCACTGATAATATTATTAATGTGATTTTTTTAAAATATCTTATAATTAAAGGTATCAAAAATTAGAAGATTTACATAACTCAGTGAACCAGTATTTTCCAAAAGATATATATATATACTGTTACAAAATCACACATGAATTTGCCATCAATTCCATTCAAAGTTCAAGACAGACAATAGATTTCAATAGAACCAAGTATGAAAAACTCACTGATGTAGTTTCAGATTTCACATTACAACTAACTTTTAAGAAACTACCACTTCCTGAGTTTTGACATAGTATCAAAGTAGGATATCCAAACTCATTTGAAAGGTCTACCAAATGACTTCTCTCTCCAACACAATCATGTGAGAGTTTAGGAGTTTTTTTCATTCACTTCAAGACAACCAACATATTTCAGCAGACTGAATGAGGATTGTACAGTTTGAAATTTACTCATTTGACTTAATATTTTGATTTATTTCTTTTTTTAAAGATTTGTATTTATTTATTTGACAGAGAGAAACATAGCGAGAGAGGAAGCACAAGCGGGGGGAGTGAGAGAAGGAGAAGCAGGCTTCCTACTGAGCAAGGAGCCCGATGTGGGGCTTGATCCCAGGTCTCTGGGATCATGACCTGAGCTGAAGGCATTCGCTTAACGAACTGAGCCACCCAGGTGCCCTATTTTGATTTATTTCAAAACATGTAATTCTTGCTTACATTTTCACTGCACTATATTATTTCACATAATATATATGAATATGATATTCATAATATAATATGATATGTAATAAACATATCAATATTCATTTTTCCTATCCTGAGAATGAGTATTTATTTCATTTCTAATATTTTACTGTAACAAGCAATACTGTCTTAAAAATCCTTTGTATTGGTCTCATTAGGCATATTTTCTTTGATTTTACTTCTATAAGTAGGATTGCTAGTCAGGGCAGTAAGAGACCCTTTACTAATACTAATAGCTAATGCTTACTATGCATTTATGATCCATCAGGACCTAACAGCTTTACATTATATTGACTCCTGTTATTTTCAGAACAACACAACTAGACCATAGTATTATCCCCATTTCGCAGATGAGAAGAGTGAGGTGCAGAGAGATCCAATAGCTTGCTCAAACTCTTCTAGCTAAAAGGAGGTAGATAGACTCAAGAGTGATTCCTCACAGGGTTGCTACAGAGCCCATGTTCTTTGCTAGGCTTCAGTTTTCTTTTCTAGATTTCCCTGCACTACTTACCAATTTACATTCTCATCACCCAGGTGTGAAACATTCTCCTCAGCCCTTGGTATCATCAGACCTCTTCATTTTTGGCAATTTAGTGGATATAAAACAATGTCCTACCATTGCATTGATTTGCTTTTTTCCAGCTTTCTTTCATTTTTTTTTTAAGATTTTATTTATTTATTTATTTGAGAGGAGAGAGAGAGATCACAAGTGGGCAGAGAGGCAGGCAGAGAGAGAGCAGGAAACAGGCTCCCTGCTGAGCAGATAGCTCGATGTGGGCCTTGATCCCAGGACCCTGAGATCATGACCTGAGCTGAAGGCAGAGGCTTAAACCTCTGAGCCACCCACACACCCTTTTTTCAGCTTTCGGTGAACATTTCTTCAAATGTTTATTGAATGTTCAGGGTTCCTCTTCTGTGAATTGCCCTCATATCTTTTACCAACTTTTATTGTTTGCTGGGGGTTTAATGGTTTCTCTGCACCAATGATTTAGTGCCCATGTCTTCTTTGAGTCTACAACGTGTCTTATAACCTTTAAAACAAGAACACTTACAAGGATACACTATGGAGAAATCTCAAATTCAGCTTGAAGAAATGACCTCTCTCTCAAACTTTTGACTCTATTATCTGGCTGCTTATCCAAGTTCTCCACTGAGGTGTCAAATGCAACTGAATGCCTGGTTGACTCATCCCCATCCACCCAGAAAACCTGTTACACCCTCAGCTGCCCCTCTCTACCAATGGCCTCTCCATGATTCCAGCAGCTCCACAATCCATCTATTGGTGAAATGCCATTCCTTTCTTTCCCACTTATGTCCAGAGTTCAACTATTTCACCCTATCAGTAGTTGCTTCTGCCTTATTCCACACCATCATCCTTCACCTGAATTGTTGCAGTGCCCCTCCCAACTGGCTTCCTGTTTTCATCCATGATCCTTGACTCACTCTTCAAAGGGAAACCAAGGATGTCACTCCTGCTCAAAACTCAGCAATGAAGGAATGAAGGAAATAGAAAGCCCCCATTAGAACATGATTTTCATGAATACTGCACATCAGATCTACTGATGAATGCTGATGTTAGAGGACAAAGCTTTAAGGAGAAATAGAGAATTTTCATAGTCTCAAAGTTTCTCCCCCACCACCAATTTTTTGCTTACTAATGATTTTAACATATAACTACAAAATTGCTATCAAACCCCCTCCAGGAAGCAGAGCTTAATGAACCTCTCCTGAATGTGGACAGGACTTGGCAACTTGACTTTGAATAGAATATGAAATGAATGAATAGAATATGAAAAACTAAATATAGTAACTTTATAGTAAAGACACCTGCCAGATACCACCTTAACCAAGTGGCCAAGGTTAATATCACCAGGATGAGTCATGTGTCCCCAGCACAATAAGACAAGAGAGACACATGACCCCAGATCCACACCCTCAGGCTCTCCTTGAGAAAAGATGGGACAGACCCAACTTGAGACACAGTCTACCAAACACCTGAACACTTTTCAAAAATGTCAAGGTCAAGAAAAGAACAAGAAATGGTCACCAATTAGAGGAGGTAGAGGAGACACTAGAGAGACTAACCTGAATCCTGAAATAGAAAAAAAAAGTGGGAAAATTCAAATAAAGTCTGAGTTTCGTTAAGAGTGCTGCACCAAAGTCAATTTCTTCATTGTAATCAATGTTCCATGCTTATCTAGGATGGGAACATTAAAGGAAACTGGATGACAAGTATAGGGGATGCTTGTGCTCTTTTTGCAACATTTCTGTAAATCAGAAATTATTAAATTTAAACAAAATATAAACACCACCACCCAGCAATGGCTTCCCAGCCCACTCAGAGGGAAAATCAAAGAGCTTATCCAAGGAGTCCACATGATCCACCCCCAACCTGCTCATCCCACCCTCTCTGCTACAAGCTCTTTCAGATGCCATCCTGTCCCCTATGCCCCTCTCCAGCTCCCCCACCCCCACTCTGCAACCTCACTGTTCAGGAACCTGCTCCCTTCCTAGGCTCTCTGCACTTGAAGTTGGCTCTGCCCTGTGCTTATATTTCCTGGTGGCCAACAACGCCCCTTCTTAGCACTTTTTGCTCAGATGTAGGCTCCCCAGTGAGGCTTCACTTGGAGATTCTATTTAGGTTGCAACTGCCCTGCCCGCCAACTATTCCACATCCTTCATACTTCCACATCCTCTTTCTCCTTTTTTCCTATCATGCATCGCCTTGTCATACCCCAATGTCATTTCCTTATTCAGTGCAGTTATTGTTAATTGTTAATTGTCTGTCGTCCCCTCCAGAATGTCAGTTCCACAGTGGCAGTGAGCTCCGTTTTATCCCCATTTGCATCCAGAGTGCCTGGAAGATGGAGCTCAGCAAATTTTGCTGAGCAAATAAGCTTTCACTCCTGGCATTTAGCCTGACTTATTTATTGTCAGTGCATCTGTGTCCAGGAGCTCACCAAGGGGTGGAGAGGGTAAAGATCTTTCCTGCAGAAGAAACAGGGGCAAAGGACCCTGAACAGACCCCCAGAGCTGGAGGGACAGTGGTATGGGGCCCCTTCACATCAGCAGTGGAGTATGCTTAGAAAGGCAGAGAAGGAAAAGTAAGAGTACATCCAAGGCAATATGTAAGCCAAGTTGAAAGTTATAAAAGATTTAGGTAAGCTCTTTTCTAAGCACCTTCAAAATTCCCAAAGGGCTTTTCTTATGTGGTAGGTATTATAATGAAAAAAGACCCAGACATGACAAGAGACACATGGGTGAAGACAGCTATTAAAGCTAGAATGATTGATTCCCTAACATTCCAAGGTAGCACTCTTTAACTCCAGATACAGCCACCTTTCAATGGCGGCTCCCTAATTTGCATAGGTAATTGACAGCTTGTTAACAGCTCATTAAGAACACTGAAAACCATGTGACAACTACAAACGTGTGCGTAAATGGGGATAGAATCTGTGAATTTCACGATATTGAGAACTCAATCAGATCTAGGACTACAGGTCAGAAGACAAGTTGATTGGCTCCTATAGAGAGCAAACAGGGACATCAACTGACTTTTTTTTAGAATTTTATTTAACAGTCCTGTCGTCCACAGGGTAATAAACAAAAACCCGAACGTGATGATTTTCAGAGCTCAGCTCTAACAGAAGCGATGATGTGAGTGAGTATCAGTTTCACACAAATATGTGACGGCAGCTCATTTCTGAAAACACCCATTAAACTGCTTATGCAGTTTTAAAATTTGTTCTTAAAATTCACCTTTTTCCTAAACACAAGTCATTCAAACACCACAATCTAATATTCTGCAAGTGAGAAAAATGTAAAGTGTAATTTGATTTTAGCCTATAAAAAGGAGATAAGTTTCCTGATTTGCACACAGTTACTATCAGTAAATTTGAATGCTGCATTTTTTAAAAGAACATTTGAATATAAATAGTGCAAATAATTGTTACATCAGCAAATCTCTTCTGAGTATCGGATGCCCCTGCAGAAACCTTCTTCTGCAAACTGTCTCCCCCAGATGGAATAAGAGTTTAAGGGCCGTGTGCTCCCCAGTTGCCAGGAGCTGTAAGATGAGTGCTTGTTGGTGACCAAGAGTGTGCTGTCATACCGGCAGAGCTTGCTGATTCTTCCTTTCCTTTCTGCTTGAGTCTACTAAAAGCACTTTGATAGTGGGTACGAACTGAGGAGTCCAGGAAATGCTGCCCACACTCAGTCCCTGGGATTCTGAAAGCATCCTTGGGGTCACAGGCCAACGGGTCCACCAAGCTTCCTCGCTCTCCACAGGATGGCCAGTCGCACTCCACACCTGCTTCGTCTCCCACATCCACGGGGACTTTCTCACATGATCTGTTCTCCCATCGTCTTTTTACCATGGCTGGCCAGTTCGTCCTCATCCTATCAGGCCCAGCCCAAGGGACTCCGCCAATTCAGTGGGACCAAGAGAAAGAGGACAGAACCAGGATTTAGGGCCATCCAAAAAGAGCCACCTAGAGGCCTGGTTTTGTCAATCCCTAGTAAAGTGCTTCATATAGGGTTAGCTATTTACTCTCCAAAGGTCTCCGTTTCTTCACCTATAAAATAGGACTAATACTTTATACTCCAAAATCTTGGTGCTCTTGGCTAATTGTACAGGATAGACTGTACAGGATAGATTCTTGACAAGACCAGGAATAAGAATGGATTCCTATCACCTAGTCTTGGTGTTAAGGCCCTACCACAGAAAATGGTCTGCTGAGTCAGAGTAGCGACTTGACCTCAGGCTGAACAGAGACATCTATTGTGATGAGACAAGAACAGATGAACTGAGCAAGGCACGTCCTCGTTTTGAGTGCAAACTGGAAGATTAAGATGATTCTGGTGGTGGTGGGAATGAGACTGAACGTCTAGGAGGAGGTGGAGCTTCGAGAGAAGGCCCACAACATACCTTCTCTGAGCACAAGTTCTAAGGAAACAATGACCATGACTGAGCAGAAGCCAGGAAGTGAGGTGAAGACAAACCGAAGGAGCAAAGGCTAGAGGGCGGGGAGCAGGAAGTGAGAGAGATAGGGAGCTGGGGATTGATGCGCCATTCTTTCTACCTGGAGGCCTGCTGTCTAATCAAGGTGGGGCTCCGAAAAAGGTCTTGTGCAAAGGGCCAGAGGGTAAATGACTTCAGCTCCGCATCCCTCGGGTCTCTGGTGCAACTACTAGACTCTGCCGGTGTGGCTTGAAAGCAGCCACAGACAAGACAATAACTCATTAACCCACGGGCGTGGGTGTCTGTCTTCCAACACAAACAATGTCCACAGCAGCGAGGAGGCTGCTGACCCCAGGCTAGTCTGCCCCAGGAGTGGCTGTGCTCCTTCAGAGTTCTCGCAGGCTAGCACAGGACTCTTCTCAGTGTCTCCTCCCACCCGGAAGGGCCATTTCCAGCCCTTTCTTTGCCCCTCCCACCTGACAGGTACCTTTATCTCCAGGAGGTAAGTACTATTCACACACTGCCAGATAGTTTTGGTTTTGCGATAGTTGAGAACATCTAAGTTTGTGGGCATGCACACACATCCTGAGACAACTTGGGACCTTATTCTGTCAATGTTCCTCATTGGCCATTGGCCGTTTCCCTCTTTTTCCACTCGGCCATCCACGAAGTGGAAAGCAGGACCACAGCTTGTGAAACAGTAATCACCACATCAAAAAGACGAAGATATTTTTATCACCAGTCCACACCCAAGGTAACCCAGGAAATGTCTTTCCAACTTGGCCAGCAGGTGGATTATGTTTGGCCTGGTGAGGCACTGTATTAAAGACATTTTTAAATCACTTATGGGCATCTAAAAACTGGAAGATTCTGCCAGAAAGCATTCCATTTTTCTCTCAGAATACCAGAAGATGAAGCTTCCTGAGCTGTTTCCTCACATGGTGACAATTTGCTGCAGGTGGAGGGACCCATCACAGCACCTGCTCTCCAACATTACCTGACTGGCTATGTGCACAGCCGGGTTTGGGAACTTCCACGAGCTGGGCATCTTAGAACAATTTTCTCTAATTCTCCACCACCTTAAGAAGCCGGTGTCTGTGTAACTACTTTATAAAGGAGAAAACTGAGGTTCAAGGAGTTCAGGTAAATTTTCCCAAGGATCATGCCATCAATAACTTGCTGAATGAACGTGAAGCTACTGGCAGCAAAAATGGTACCTTAGAAGGTGTTAAAATAATTGTTTTCTTCCTTCATCTTTCCACTCCTCTCCCCACTAATCCTGGCCTGCTACATTCTTCTCTTCTCTTTATTTATTCAGAAAATAACTTTCAATATGAAATAGGTATATAGGCTATCTTATTTTCCGTTCTCTTTAAATATAATTTTCTTATTTCAGGTGTGACAAATTCCTTTAAAATGTATATTACCTTTGGTTTCCATCATTTCTCCCAGAGAGCTGACCACAGATGGGGAAAAAAACAATCAATTGTGGGGGTGTGAGGGGATGGTCTTTTAACATTAGCTTCTGACCAAATGTATTATTGGTCAGATAGAGTTAAATCCAGGAAACTAGTTCATAGAGTGAGAGATCTGAGAGCAGAACCAAGAGAATGTGTTGCACAATAGCCAGACAAAATGTGTTAAATCCGTGTAAGCCTTACACAGTGGGAAGGATAGTCCAGGCTTCTGTTCATTACTTAGGTCTTCTGGAAGAGAACATGGCTCCCTAAAGTGTGGTCAGCTGTCCAGCAGCCTGAGCATCCCCAAGCAACTTGTTAGAAAGGCCCATACTTGGGTCTCAACCCACACGTAAGGATGAGAATCCATGGAGGGATTGGTATTTTAATGATGTTTTCAGGTCACTCTTAAAAATATCAAAGTTTGAGAATCACTTGCTGCACACTGAGACCCCCAGGGAGCTTTAAGAAGACAGCAATGCCTGGGTTGGGATCACCAGATCTCACAAATAAAAACACAAGCACTAGATTAAATTTGACTTAAATAATGTTTTAGTGTATGACCTGAAAGTCATATTTAACCCAGCACCTCCATCTGGTTCTACTCTTCGGGAGTCCCATTTCTTTGGGTTGAGTGTGGTCCCAGTATTGGGTGTGTAGCCAGAGTTGAGAAGCTTATCCCTTTGCCTCTTGAAAGATCACATATTTCACCCCTAGCTCTGGGGTTGGTGAAGCAGGTGACAGTGGAGAATGTCAATCTTCCTAATAAGCAAGGATTGTAGTTCTTGGAAATACAATAGAACCACCAAATATGAAATCAAAGTGAAACTATGTCATGATTCCTCTATTCTGCAATTATCTACAAAGTGCTGCCATTTGCTTCAGGATAGAAAAGAACTCTGCCAACACACTATGTGGAAAATTAAATGTTGCCAGATAGGAGTCACATGGACCCAGGGGTGGGAAGGCATGAACACTGACAGACAAGATGTGGGCTAGCATGAATGGTGCTACACATTGGCCTTTTGGCTTTGGTTTATAAGAGTTCCTTGGGGCACTTGGACTCATGAATGAGTCAGAGATAGTCAATGAACAGAAGGGCAGGATGCATCCCCAGAGGCAGAGTTGGCTGCCTCATGGCTCCTCTGATGGCCACCATTTAGCTCAAGTCGAAGGTCCCTTTCCAGGGGTCATGAACTTGACACCCTTGTTACTCAGTTGAGGAGCACTGAAAGGCATTCTCTTGTTAGGATGCAGAATTTTCTCCCTTAGCTCAGCATTCTACACTCTATAGGAATATAGAATAAAATTCCAACCTGAAACAATCAGAGTAGTGTTTTAATAAGCATATTTTAAAAGATCCTTCCAGATCTCTCTATGCAGGGATATATTTTTATCTTGAAATTAATCTGAAAGTTAATTTTTTAAAAAAAATTTATTTGTGTGTTATTATTTATCCCTCCTCTGCTTCAATCCTTTTAAATGCATCCATATACTTCTATCATCCCTTTCAGAGTGTTCTATTACTCTCTTCTATTGCTTCTACTTCTTGAGTTGCCTGTTCTCTAGCTCACTGTATCTGCTTACTCTTTTCTTCAATGTCTTCTTCCTTAGTAGACTACTATAATTTTCCATTGAGTTTATCTTCATCATAGGTTTAGCTTGGTTTTGTTGTTTCTAAATTTCTAGGAGATGCATGTGGCCTTAGTGTTGCAATGTGTTTCTAGAGAACCATTTTTCATTTTTGTCACAGGAACCCTAGACCTTTACCTACATTTCTAGACTTGGGATTTCCCAGTCATATGTACAAGGTAAAGTTGGACCCTACTGTCACACAGCATACAAGTTTGTAGCTTTAATTCATTATGAAAAACATTGTTTCCCTTTACTCAGAGGCCAAGGTAGAAAGCAAGCTTTCTTGCCATTTCTCCTGGACCATCAGATCTTTTGAATGTGTATGCTTTATGCTGAGAGCCCAGCTCTGGCTTCACCACATATAGACCTATGCTAACTCTCCTGTTACAATGTGAGCAAAAAATTGCCAGCCCCATAATCTATAGCTAATACCCCATAGAACATACAGTATCATCAAATTGAATCCTCCTTTCAAGAACATAGGTATTCCTTTTCTTTTGTGCTCTTGTACATATTTTTATATATTATCATGTGTCTCCAGTATTTCCATTTATCTGTACCAGGGAGGCAATGCCCTTTGGCCCAGTCTGCCATGCTGTTAGAACGAGATGTCTAAAAGTCACTCTTGCAACCAAAGAGCCAGAGACAATGAATTCTTTCCAACCCACTCAGGATCAGTTGGCAGCAAAATAAAGGATATGATTGAGGAGTCTATGTTTAGATCAGTAAGATGTAAAGAGCTATCGCCATGATTTTGCAGAGATATTCAAAAGCAACTCAGAGAAAGCAAAGCATAGAGGAGACAATTCCCTGTTGGCCCTGGCATTTTGTAATTATAATGAATTATTCATGACAACTGATCAATATCTATTTCTGCTTAACCATCTAGCCTAGAACTTTGTGGCTTAAAACAGCAATCATGATTTTGTGGTCAGGAATTTGGATAGGGCTCAGCTGGGTGATTCTTCTGCTCCAGTGGTGTTGACAGATCCCAGTCAATGGCATTCAATGGATACAGCTTCCCTCACAAGTCTGGCAGACTACCTAGTTGGGGTCACTGAACTGTTGAGCGGAATGCCACCAGGTGGCCTCTCTAGCATGGTAGTCATAGAAGAGCCAGACTTATCGTATGGCTTAGGCCCTCAGGAGAATGTTCTAAAGACCAGGAAGTGGATGGTGGCAGACTTCAGTCCTGAGCATTACTTCTGCCATGTTCTTGTCATCAGAGTAGTCACAGAACCCAAGCAGAGTTCAAGGAAAGGAGACTTTGGATAAGAAGAATGTCTAAGAAGTTGTGGCCATCTTCCATCCACCACAGTGAAGCTGAGCACCTGGGCCCTGAAGTCAGGCAGGAGACAAAGACACTGAAGCCTTTCTAAGCTTCCTCTGATTTGCTGACTCAGACGTGCTCCTGAGTTTTTGCTTTCCCCATTGGAAAAAGGGAAATATTCACATAGAATAAGAGTGAAGTATTTACAACTTTAAGTAATGGAAAAAAACAGACTTACATCTACTTGAGTGAAGACAGTTTTATTTTTCTCATGTAAGAAGACTTGAAGGAGGGCACCTGGGTGGCTCAGTTGGTTAAGTGTCTGCCTTTGGCTCAGGTCATGATCCCAGGGTCCTGGTATCGAGTCCTGCATCAGGCTCCCTGCTCAGTGGGGAGTCTGCTTCTCTCTCTGTCCTTCCTCCCACTCATTCTTTCAATCTCTCTCTCTCAAATAAATAAATAAAATCTTAAAAGACAAAAAAGAACAAGGCTTGAAGTAGGAAGTCCCAGCTGATGCAAGAGCTTACCCATGCCCCACAGAGTCAGCAGCCTTCTCTCCTTCCACGGGACCAACCTGGGTGTGCTAATTTATCATTTAAAGACTGCAGTGTAGGTAGGGACCTTCTAGAATCATAGCCACATCCACGGCAAAAGGTAGGGACAGAGATGCCAATATGCTTCTTCCTTATTAGGAAAGCAAAAGCTTGTCTCAGAAACTCCAGACAGACTTTTGTACCTCATTGACTAGAACCTTGCTTCATGGTCATTCCAGCAGTGGAAGGAAGCCTAAGAAATGAGTCTAAGCTGGGTACCCTGATGCCATTGCAAAAGAGGCTTCCATTGGTAAGAAGAGAGGGGATGTCACAAGATAATGGGGAGGCAATACATGGTCTCTACCTCGAAGACATTCCAGGAGCCAAATATGTCCAGCAAGCCTGCAGCATGAACTCAAGAGATAGAGAGATGGTAGTAGAAATAGCAGTTTGGGCATCAACTTGGTCAACAAAGAACACGAGGAAGTTTAGTATAGGAATGCCTTAAATAAAATAATAGCAACTTAAAAATAAAGACATGAATCAGAACAGAGAGCCCTGGAAGAAAACAATCTCCTTCATAGATATTTGAGGAGGAAAGTCTTAAAGTCCAAACTCAATGACTGTAGACTGGGAATATTCTGTTCCCAGTAGCAAGGACCTTGATGCAAGGCAAAAGGGTCATCTGAGCATAGATTAGCACACAGTAAACAAAACAAAACAAAAGTACAACAGTGAGGAAGACCAGCTGAAAGGGAGAAATATCTGAGTTGGACCACAACAGAGATAACTCCCTTAGAGAGCAACTAGAAGACAGAAGTAAACATCAAAATCTCACTGCACATCATTTATGATTGGAGGTATATAATTATGCTTAAATTAAGTGTACAATACATTCTAAATAGAACCCACACTGTGGATTCAACTACTAGCATCAAAATGTTTTGTGATGCTCCATACATCCCTTACTCATGAAGCACTTACCACAAGGACCACTACATGTAGCTTTCTGGGCATTTTCATCCCAGCCACACTCCTGTGAGGAGGGTAACCTGACATTTTAAAGAGAGCAACTTTAAGCCTTGAAGATGCTAAGGGTCACACATCTGCTGACATAGCATTTGCTCAGACATGGGACAAACTGTCACCCAAGGGCATCTGTCTGTGCCCCACCAGGCTGGGCCATTCCTGGGTTCTCTCTGCCCTGAAGGACTTAACATAACGATGAGAGTTTTAACAAATCCAGGCTGGAGATACAGCTCTCAGGAAGTATCTGCAGAAATGAGGCAATGGCAGAGACATTAAACCATTCCCATGAGAAGCCAGCAGGTCCCCTGCCTAGAAATGGAGTTGGAGTAGAGCTGGTGGGAAAATAAGGTAAAGTGCAAGGTTCTCTTCCACCAAGTACCTGGTCACTACATAGTAGGACTCTGTTACCCTGATTGCCTTATTCTCAAATGTTCTGGGGTCTGGGTTTTGTGTTTTTTGTGGTTTTTTTGAGATTTTAAAAATAATGGATTTTTTATGGTCAAACCAATGTGTTGTGTTTTACATTTACGGCTAACAGCCTACCTGCCATCACTTCCTCAATGAAAGTTAATCATTCTAGACTTTGACAAACAAAATTTATTTTTCACACACATTCTGGGATTGGGTTTCCAAAGAGCAGACTGGATGAACACCTGCTTGGGGCCCAGGCACACGGGAGCCACCTCTCCCCAATGGCAGAAGTAATTTTTGGAAGAAATCGGTATTTAAAGAACACATTAGGTCTTTTATGTCCAAGGCTCTTGCCTTTCTAATTATATATTAATCTTAGTTTGAAATCACATGAAAAGGAGCCGGGAGGATATTCCGTGCCTGTGATCTGAACAGCCTGGAAACTTCTGGGCCCCAGATGTCACAGAGGCAGAGGCAGCCAAGTAGATACTGAGACTCCCCAGGGCCTGCTTCCACCCCTCCTGCTCTGCCCACACCCTAAGCCAGAGAGCATTCTGTGCCCCAGGGGGAACCGATTTCGGAGACAAACCACCAAAAGCCCCCTAAACACCAAGAACAGTCAGTGACCTCTCTGGCCTAGTGGCCACCACTGCCGACCTGGAAAAGCAGGCCATCACCAGCACCTGTCCCTCCCCACAGTGCACCCCGGGATGCAGTAAGGAGACTCCAGTCCTTGCGTTAAAGGTGCATGGGTAAGTGTGCATGCACACACATACACACATGCATGCACATTCAGGCACGCTTATCTCAGGACGGCCTCTACCCCAACTCCTCCTTCCCGGAACACCCTGATGGGCCTTCTCCTTGCTCTCTCTGACACCTGCCCCCACCCACAGCGCCCCCACGACATCCTGCGTTATTAGGACCCGTGTTCCAGGTCCATGGCACATGGAGTCCCCCTTCCTGCTCTGAGAGCGACGGAGGCACTCTCCCCACCATGACATCTGTCTCGGTGGCAGCTTTCTCAGGCGGTTCTGTTGGCAGTCTCCACGCTGCCACCAGGCCTGTCGGGTGGTGCGGCGGCTGACGGGCTGTCACCGCCGCCTCATCTTGCGGGCTGCCATTTTCTTTTGATTTACCTTTTGATTCAGAGGCATTTGCATGCTTTCATCTGTCTGTGGACAGAGTCTTCCTGAGTCCCCCATGGCTGCCTCCCTGGAGGCAAGAGGGCAATCCTTCAGTGACTCGGCTTTGAGGTGCAAATGGGGACCTGGCTGGCCCCTGCCAGGCAGAGCCTAGCGGCCATTGGGTGTAGACTGTCACTCCCCACTCCCCCAGAAAGGCTTCACTGCCCCTCCTCTCCCCTGTGCCCCGGCCGCATGGCCCATGACAACTTCCTTCCATGTCAATTAGTTTCTTTTCTTTTTTTTTGTTAATTTTATTTTATTTTTTCAGTGTTCCAAGATTCATTGTTTATGCCCCACACCCAGCCTGGTGGTGGGTACTGAGGGCACGTATTGCATGGAGCACTGGGTGTGGGGCATGTCAATGAGTTTCTTAATCACGCAGCCAGACAACTTTGTAAACATGACAATTTCGGGGTCAGGATGCACCGAAGGCTTCCCTCCCTGGCTAGGCAGCAAGGCTCATTACACTGTACCTCCTCTGCTCTCCAGAAAAGTCTTTCTTTGCCTCCACGCACATCCCAATGAAACAATCAGAAGCTACACCTCGTCGTCCCTGGCGGGGGGGACAGAAGCGATGACAGGGTTAAATTGCTAATCAAGGTTTCGTGAGGTCTGCCAGAGCCCGGTCTCCAACACTTACATCTGTTCAACAATTATTACAGCATTTTTGTCATAAAAAATTCAACACCCTGAGTGTCGTGCTAGCAAAACCTGAAAATTTATGCAGTGAATAGAATAGCTAATTTCTCTGAGGAAATGCAAGGGGAAAATTACAGATTTTACTTAAATTCCAAACAGCAGAGCACACACATCTGACGCCCTCCTCGGGTTTTGTCACCCAGCCGGACGGGAGAAGGACTTTTCACCCATCAAGGGACAGGGATGGCTCTCAAGGAGGGCTCCCAGGTTGGAAGGAACCGCTCAGCCAAGCTGTACACAGGTCTGTGCACCCACCGCCTGGAACCTGTAACAGAACTGCCCCCCAGTGAAACTGACACCTACTAGGAAACAAGCTCTGGGATCTGGAGTGAGGTGGGCATGGCTGGTCTCCCACTCGCTCCCTTTCCCAATTTGTCCCAGGCCATTAAAACCACTCCTTGGAGGAAACGGGATGGAGAAGGACCCCAACGGCTTGGAGAGTCTTTAATCTCCTTATTTCATTCTAATGCTGTTCAGTGCTTGCAGCCGGGGCACTGGAGTTTGCCTCTCTGCTCCATAAAGGTCTGGAATATGGATTTTATGCTAAAACTAAAGCTGTCCTAAAGCTGTCTAGTTAAGATGCCAGTGGGGTGGAACAATATGCTACAGGCGATCGCCGACTATTCTCCAGGGCCGGAGCCTCACTTCCCCGACCGGGATTTGCTACCGTAATAATCATTGCAACTGGGGTAGACAGGAATTTCTTGCAGTGGCACCATCAACATTATCCAGATTTTCAGAAATGTGGCTGCACCGACGGGAGGCATGCTCCTCTCTTTCAGACTGGGGCAGGGTCTCTGATTTCTGTACCTCGGGCACCACTTGCCCTTTGCCCAAATATCCCCGCCCCCTGAGCACTTCCGGTCAGTTGCGGTATTTTGGCTGCGGGAGTTCGCATCTCTTTATCCCACTCCACGGTTGCGGAGTACAGGCCAGGGGGACACACGGGGTCCTGGAGAAGGAAGCCAAGAGAAGAATCCACCGCTGCCGTTTATGTCTCAATGAAGAACACGCGCGCTTCTCGAGTACAATAAACATCACACCTTTCCCTTTTGGTGTTTTCTTCTTCTTCTTCTTCCTCTGCTTCATACCCTCCTTGGAGGTGTAACATCCCTTCAGAAGCGTCCAGGGAAGCTCCAGCTGGGAGGTGCCCTGATTAGTTCTCCGGTGGGTATGCAGACATGGCAGAGCGGGCGTGTGCGACTGGCAGGGACAGCGTGCAAGCCCCTCTGCCGCCGCGGGCCTGCGCCTGGGGCACGGAGCACCCACCGGGAGGAGGGCTGGCCCTTCCTGGCTCCCAGCCGGAGCGTCCCCAGGCACTGGTGTCAGCCTGGGCACTGCCTCTGGCTCTGTCACGCAGCGAGGCCTTCCGATGGGTCCTCCTGCGTGACATCCCGCACGAGCCCCTTCCTAGGCTGGAGGACTCGGACGTGGGAGGCTGGGAGAGCCTGCTTGTCAAGCAGAGGAGGACCCCAGTGACCCTGTGTGCACCTGCCCCTAGCCCTGCATGGAGATAATTAAAAAACAAACAAACAAACAAACAAACAAACAAACAAAACCAGGGACGCAGCAGGAACGACATTGCTGTAGATAACTGAACGATTACCAACTCCCAGGATCTCATGCTGAACACCTCACTTTGTTTAATTTTCAGAACGACCCACCCGGTATGTGTTGTTACCCCCTTTGGCTAGCAGAGGACTGGGATCTCTAGAGATTGAGCCGATTCCTGAGGATTGCCCAGTATGTAACCATGAGAACCAGGATCAGATCCCAGACTGGTCATAGCCCAAGCCCTTGCCATCTCCCTGCCATGCTGCCCCCCACGCTTCTTCCCAGAGAGGAAGCCAGTTTAGCACAGGATAGACAATGAAATCGGTAAAGGGCAGAGTTCCAGATTCAGGCATGTGTCCATGTGGGGCAGATGGCACCCAGCCAGTCCGTCATTCATAGGACAAACCAGAACACTTGGGAAAGAGACAGGGGATTAGCCTGATTTGAGACAATCAACATCTCAGATGCATATTTCCAACAGGAGGTTCTATCATCCTCTTCCCTCCTCCAGAGGTCTGGTTTTCCAACCACATGTCCCAGAGAGGAGTCTTTTCCAGGTCCATCCTGCTGGAAATGGGGTTACAGAGTTCTGAGGTTCCCACATAGGTCAAATTTATGTGTTCTTAATGACTCTGCATGCCAAATGCTGAAATCCAAGCCTGGGTACATCCACTCAGAACGATCCTTCTTTTTCCAGTTTGCCAGACCAGTTTCTACAGACAGATGGGTATCAAGGCCACTCAGTGTTGTATTCCAGCTGTCAGACCTCACATCAGCTCAGAGGACTGTTTCTGTCCCATCGGGTACTTTGTTACTTATAGTTACCTAACAAATTTGCCCACTGTCAACTCCAGAAGCAAAGCCTTAGACTTGCCGCTCCTAAGACAGGGTTCAGGGTAAGCTGCGGTTCTGGAAGTTACCAGAAGTGAGTCATGTCATTTTCTTCATTTACTAAAACAATGTTACAGACACACAAATAAACATGACTTACTTACGCTAGTCTGAGCTGAACGATATTACCATTGTTAGCGGTCAAAATATCGAATAGTGGCAGTTCTGTATAGTTTAATCTAATATGATTTTATGGATGTTCTCATCTAAACAAATGATCCTTACAAATGAGCAAATGAGCCTTTCATATTATAAATGATCCTTATAGACACAACATCTTCTACAGACTTCAAAGAAAGAAACAAAATATCCCTCTGTCTTAGACGCTAGCATATGACAACGGAAGTAGTCACAGCGACAGGATTTCAGGAGCATCTCTGCTTAGGCCCTTTCACCCATGATATTTAATTCAGTCTTTATAATAACTCAGGTAGATAATGTCATCCCATCTTTTATACTTCAGAAGACTCAAACTCAGAGAGGTAAAATGATTTGTCCAAAGCCACACAGCAAGATGACAGAGTCAACATCTTAACCTTATGTATTTGATTCTATAGCTCTTTCCTTTGAATTTTGTGTTTTATCCAGACTCACATTTTTTAAATTTCCTGATGGTCAGGGCACTCTTCGCAATAAGCTGGCCCTGACTGCTTTGACATAATCACAAATAAAACTCAAAACATTTAAAGCCACAATAGCACTAAAATCAAACTTACCTCAAAGACAAATTGTCCACTCTCGATTTTAAAGGTGAATAAGAAGAGATTAGCCAGTGACTCAGGTCTTTTTTTTTTTTTTTTTAAGATTTTATTTATTTGACAGAGAGAAACACAGCCAGAGAGTGAACACAAGCAGGGGGGAGTGAGAGAGGGAGAAGCAGGCTTCCCGCCAAGCAGGCAGCTTGATGTGGAGCTTGATCCTGGGTCACCAGGACCATGACCTGAGCTGAAGGCAAAGGCTTAACCACTGAGCCAACCAGGCACCCCAGTGATTCATGTTCTTTACTCTGAAAAAAAAAATACCCAGCTAAATAATCCATAGTTCCCTTCTTTCACATCTTGGAGTTTGCATCATTACATACAAGATTGGTGATATTTCTTACTGTAGGGCACTTTCTGAGGTACTCAGGAACTACCCTATATCTGTCCATTTGTACTTTCCTCTTCAGTAGTCTCTTAGATGACTAGAACTCCCCAGTACCAATGACTATACAGGAATAAGAATCAAAGGTAGGAACATACTGCTTGAGGAGGCATGAGCTAAGCAGAAGCTCCAGAAAATGAGGACAAACATACCTGGGTACCTCAGTCCACTGAGTGTCAGACTCTTGGTTTTGGCTTAGGTCGTGATCTCAGGGTCATGAGACAAAGCCCTACATCAAGCTCCTTGCTAACCAGGGGGTCTGCTTAAGATTCTCTCCCTCTCTCTTTTCCCTCCCCCTACTCACGTGCATGTTCTCTCTCTCAGGTGAATAAATAAATCTTTTTTTAAAAAAGTATAATTCTGTATACATAATGAGAAGTGTCATAGATTTCTCAGATAATCCCAGAGTAAAAATTTATCTGTAAAGACTAGAACAGGGAGCAGGGAAAAAGCATAATGAGGCCCAGCATAGGCTAGATGGATCATTCATCTGAATTTGGCAGCAGTGTATGGCCATACCACCCTGAACATGCCCAGTCTCATCTGAAATTTGGCAACAGATTTTGCATGTCAGTGTGACTTTCATATTGAGATCCAAGAGGATTATTTTAGAAATAGCAGAAATAATAGTGAGGGGAAGCTCAATTCTTACTCAAATAACAAACCAAATCATGCCCAAGTAAAGTATTAAGAAATGGAAAACAGCCTTGTAGAAATGCAGATGAAAAATGTACCTGAGCAAAGAGTTTATTACAGGAAACTGAGAGATATAGAGTATACCTTCTTTATGTTCTCTTCAGTGTATGAGACCATTTAGAAACTATAAAGAATAATAAAAAATAACATAGAAGGCTCAGATATAGCCTGAGATCTAAAAAGATCTGAAAGAAATTGTGAAAGGATAATAATAGCTAATATTTAGCAAGGGTTTACAATGTCCCAGATTGTTCCAGGTTCTTTATGCCTGTTAGTTTAGTCAGTTTGTTCAAGACCTCCCCAAGTAGCTCTTTGTCTTGTCCACCTGGCAGACAGGAAGTTGGAGGCACACAGAGGAGTTAAACCTCTTGCCCAACTCAAGTAACTAGTAAGTATAAGAACTGAGCTTTAAACTCATCCTAAGTCCTCACAATCAGTCGTCAGACCATCCTTCAGTGGAATAACAGAAGAATAGAATATACACAGCAGAGAATTAAATCCATAATTAGAAAGAAAACCAAAGAATCCTCCCAGGAATTTAGAGTAGAGTTCAGCAAACTACAGCCCATGGTCCAAACCATATTTTGGTAAATGAAGTTGTATTGCAACACAGCAATACTCAGTTGTTGCTTCCTTTTTACAGTGCTTATTGGTGCTTTAAAAGCAGAAGTGAGAGGCTCCTGGATGGCTCAGCCGTTAAGCGTCTGCCTTCAGCTCAGGTCGTGATCCCAGGATCCTGGATCGAGTCCCACATCAGGCTCCCTGCTCGGCGGGAAGCCTGCTTCTCCCTCTCTCACTCCTCCTGCTTGTGTTTCCTCTATGGCTGTGTTTCTCTCTGTCAAATAAATAAAATCTTTTTTAAAAAAAGAGAGAGAAGTGAATAATTGCTCCCTAGAGCATGTGGCCCTCAGAGCTGAAAATATTCAGCCCTTTAGCCTTATTTAGCCTTTCACAGAAAAAGGTTTTTTTATCTCTTGTTTAGGGAAAGATGAAAAAGAGACACAAATTATATGAGGTAAGGGGAAGTCATGAAAGATACAGAGTAAAGACCCACTGTGCAAAAAGTCAATATTTCAGAGGACATGACCAGGGCTAGTGGAGCTAAAAAGAGAATCAATTATGTAGAGAAGAATTTTGAGCTGGAGATAGCTTTGTTTTTTTCCCCTCAGAAAAAAGCCCACATTATCGCAGACAACCACTCTCTAAAGAAATGTATCTGAGAAGAATTTTGAATCTCTGGGGAAAATTTTTCTTGCAGACTTGAGGAGCTAATTGTAAAGTTAGAAGTTTACCTAATAAAGAAAATTAAAATGTGACTTCTCTCAGACTTCAAAATTGCCCCTATGGAGAGGCAAGTGGAACAGAGTCTAATGAGTTTTAAGAGGAAAATGGCATGATTCAATAATTTTATACCCAGCCCAGGGATCATGCATAAAGGAAAAGACAGACATTCAGCTATGCAAGAAAGTACACCACCACCACACTCATCCTGGAAAATACCACCTGAAAAGATGCTGGAAATGACAGAGTAATTAATCATAATATGTCATTTGAAGACAGAAAAACTGTGATTCAGAATAAATAGTGTTTTGAGTGTAGATCACAGCCACGAAACACTAAACACAGAGTTAATTACAAATCATTTCAAGAGTTGCAGTACAAAACATAAGCATTCAAAAATGAAGAAGTCATGTAAAACAAAGCATGTAATTTAAAAATAATAAGCCATCTCAAGAAGAGCAAAACAAGCCTAAGGACAAAGGACACTGAGGAACAAGTGCAATCAAGTTAAATATTAATTAATTATATACTGATAAATATCACTAATAAATAATTGTAAGAGGTGATTTTTAGGAAAAAAAAAGTCACTATTAAATCCAAATTAAGAAAAAAACAAATATACAAAATCAGATATGAGAAATTATATACAGTCTTAGGTGAGGCTTAAAAATTATAAAAATATAGGATATACAGTCCTATATAAAGACTTTTGGAAATATAATGAGATAGATGATTCTATGGGAGAGTGAAAATAACAAACATTAATCCAAGAATTAGAAAACTTTAAAAAACCTATAGCCATGGGGAAAACACAGGGAAAGAACTTTCAACATAATTAACTCCCCCAAAGACCTGTAGTCCAAGTAATTTTGCTGGTCCTTTATAACATCAAGGAATAGATAATTATTATTACATACAATTTGATCCAGAGCATATGTAATAATGGAAAAAAATATTTCATTCATGCTATAATGATGCTTCATACCCAGGTCAAATGCTGACAACGAACAGCACAAAAAAGAAAACCAGCTATCTGAGTTACTCGTGAGAATAGTCAGTATTCCAAATCAAATACTAGCTAAATTAATTCAAATACACATGTAAAAGAATTCCAGATATTTTACTAGGAAGTAAAGGAAGGTTTAATACTAACTCTCTACTAATTTAATATTTACATTAAGATGCCGAAGTTGGAAGAAATTATATGCATAACATGATCTTTACAGAAGTCAAAATAAATTTCATAAATTCAACACCCATTCCTTTAAACAAATCTTCTGAAATGCTCAAAGGCCAGAAGAACCCTTTCTTAATATGCTAAAGGCTACGTTTTTTAAACAGGAATAAATATAAGATGCATGCTCTCATCCTACATCAAACCCTATTCAAGTCAAAGCTGGTCCAAAGACAGCAGCTCCAACCAGTCATACTTGGCATTGTTCTTTATGCTCCAGATAATGCTATGAAATGAGAAAATAAACATAGTTATGTAAATCATACAGAAGAATACTCATTAGCCATTCAGAATCATTAACTTCATAAACCATTGGATAATATATATGGAATACCTTACATAATCAACTGAACCTACTCACAGCTTGAAACCAGTTCAATAAACTAACCAGATACAAGAAGAGCAACACAGATGAAGTTGGGTGCAAGCGTGAACCCTCTCAGCAGTAGCTGCATTCAGAGGAAACACAAATGCAACATCCAAAAAGAATTTGAGAATAAATCTATCTTTACTACCATGTCTTAAAAAAAAAAAAGTCAAGGCAGTTTTATATTACATTACACAAAGAACTTCTTAAGAATCCTCTTTAGGCATCTCTTACCCCAATTTCCCATTTATTTAACCCACATGGCTCTGCCTCCAATCCCTTGTTGAAATTCCTCAACACTACCTCAAAGTTCACTTAAAATTTCTGCCCCCTCCAAAAAAATTCTCGCCCATACTGTTTTTAGAAAGAAAAGATAAACCAGCCCATTTTATTAACTTTCAAGTTAATATTCATGTTGAACACAATTCCCGCCAAATCTCCATTTTGGAAAGGGGAGGAGAGGAAACAGGGGTAGGAGTGGATGGATGATTTTAAATTTCATTTGGAAGATTTAGGTGAAGATGCATAAGAAAATTTTGAAAATGTGAAAAGAAGATGACCTACTTCAAATTGACACTATTATAAAACCATAATAATAGTAATTGAAATAATGTGAACTTGCCTGTAATGGATTAGAAGAGCTAATTCTAAAGCAGGTATGTGTATGTGAGTGCATGTGTGTATAGATAAGAGAAGAGTAATCAAAATCCAATTGTAAAGAGATTGATGATCCAACAGATGGAGTCAGAAAAATGACACTATTTTTTTTAAAGATTTTATTTATTTATTTGAGAGAGAGAGAGAGAGAGAGATCACAAGTAGGCAGAGAGGCATACAGAGAGAGAGGAGGAAGCAGGTTCCCTGCTGAGCAGAGAGCCCGATGCTGGCCTCTATCCCAGGACCCTGAGATCATGACCTGAGCTGAAGGCAGAGGCTTTGACACACTGAGCCACCCAAGCACCCAATACTATTTTTTAAATATTTTATTTATTTATTTATTTAGAGCATGCAAAGGCAGGGGGAGTAGCAGAAGGACAGTGAGAGACAGAGTCTCAAGTAGACACTCCACTGAGCTCAGAGCCCAATACCCGGCTCTATCCCATCCTGAGACCATGATCTGAGCTAAAGTCAAGAGTCAGACATTCAAATGAGTGAGCCACCCAGCACCCCAAAAAAGTGACACATTTTAAAAAGAAAAGTCCAATCTCTACTCATCTCAGGTTAATTATATTCAAATTAAAGTTAGAAATCAAATAAATAAAAAGGTCTTCTGGAAAACATACAGGGACTAAAATTCTGGATGGATAAAAAGGACTCCCTTAGCATAAAATTCACAACAAAACCCTCAAAAAAATTGTCAATACACCTGACCAAAGAAAACTTTAAAACTTTCTCTGTCAAATATCAGCATAAACAAAATTAAAATGCAATGCAAAGAAATATATCAGAAATAATATTAATAGGCTTTAAAAGAAAAGATATCTTGTTAATTAAATACACATTTACACACATACACACGCACACACCTTAAAAGGGAAAAAAATGGGCAAAATGCATAGTAAACAACTCAAAGTAGAAAGTATGTATATGCAGGCAAATAAATAAAAGGCCATTCACTGTGATTAGTAATTTATAACAGAAAATAAAAGCAATAAGGAGTTGGCATTTTGTCCTTGATGACTTTGGAGAAGTGTGGCAGGGGAGGGACCTTCATTCACCACATTTGGAGGCTCCCCAGAGTCTATATTCCAAGAGGGGGAGAGCGCTGGCTGCCAGCCCACCGTCCCAGCTCCCTGCAACAATCAGGAGCAAGGTTTGCTAATGAAAAAGTATAAACTTCCAGAGGTAATATGTTCAAGAAGCTTAAAATATTGATCCACAGTTTTTACTTCCCTCCTACAAAGCCATCTCCAAGAATAATCAAATGCGCAGATGAAGATATATTTACAGGGATGTTTACTGCAGCGTTAGCTCTAATTTAAACAGATGGAAATCATGAAAATCTCTAATCATTAGAGTAAACTTACCTTCATTTCATTATAATTTAAGTGTTTTTTTTAATAAAATGATATTGCCCCCCAAATATGTAACATATAAGAGAAATGATAAGCTGGAAAGAAAGAATGTTGTGTATACATGTGTGTATGTGTGTGTGTGTGCACATACAGACCAGTAGGAACCAACGTTCATAAAATAAATCTATGTACACACACACACACACACACACACACACACACACACACAAACACGTTGGTGTGCTCCCCTTCTGGCTTAGGCTAGCCAAGTCCTCGCATAGGCCTTCTGACTTTACTGTTCAATTTCTTTATTCCTGGACCTCTTTGCAGCAATATGAGACAAAAGAAGTCAAAATCAGCTTTTTGATTTACATGTAGGGTGGTAACACTTCGCAAATAAAAATACAGGATGGCAAGTTAACGTTGACACATAATGAATAATTTTTAGTATAAGTCTATCTTAATGTTCAATGAGACATACTTATCCTAAAAGCTTATTCATTGTGTATCTGATATTCAGATTAAACTGGGCATCCTGTAACCCTGACAGGGAATGAGTGGTTAAAGGAATGGGGGAAAACAAATGATTAAAAATGAGGAGAATCTGAAGGACCTGGGTCTTCAATCCAGTTTGGGGAAGTTGGAGGAGGAAGGCCAGAGGAAAGAACGCAGTAGAGGCCTAGTGTAGGGCATGGGGAGCAGGACCTTGGAACAGACAGAGGCCAAGCATTTAAAAGTCTTCACCATACATTTTTTTGGCTCCCAGGCAGGTGTTCCTTCCAAAAGCAACATCATGCTAAGTCAGGCCGCAAAACGGCCCCGCTACCTATAAATGACCTAGAAGAGCAAAGCAAAAGAGATTGGCAGGGACAATATAGACATGCGGAGGGGAAGACCAGAGTGTGCTCTCGTCTATGTTTTGCATCCTTCTCTCCCTGTGTCTACATTTTCCAGATTTTCTGCAATGGACATGATTTATTTTGGAAAGAGGACAAACATGGACCTTTTTAAAATCTAAATTTGCAGGTGCTAATAGCCAGTCAGCTTTAGCAGGGGTAGCCCCAATGAGAGGGAAGGCATCCTGGATCGTGATGCCAGTGCCAGGCTGCCCCATGGAGGCCCCAAGGGCACTCCCAGGAGACTTGCCTTTCTGTCCCATTGGGGTCTGAAACCCATCTCCGAGGCTATAAAGAAAGACCTCCCCACCATCCCGAAGAGGTGTTTAGGCATCACTCACTCCTCACCCAGCAAGGTCCCTGAAGCTGTTCTCTGCAGACTGGCCATACCATGTGTCTGAAGACACTTGCTGAGCAGGGGGAGATCCAGAAATCCCTCCTGATGAGGCTCGGAGTCACCCCATCTCCACCTGCCTCTCACCCATCCTAATTCAGCTCTCCTCAACCTGACCCTCTTCTTTCTAGCCTGTCTGGTAAGGGAGCGAGTTTTAAGTGCTCCAGGACCTGTATCGGAGCTTCACCCACATCACCTCATTGGATCTTCACAATGACACATCAAAAAGTAGCCAAAACATCATTTTAGAGTTGAGGCTAAGTAACTGACCACAATCAGCCAGCTAATTACGTTCTGGAGCTGGAATTCAAATCCCACCTTGATCGGCCCCACCCACGGTAGCTTCTACTGAATTAACGGGTGTGAAAAGTCCCTGGCAAGTCATTTTTGAATGAAAGCATGACATCAGTGTGTCCAAGCAAGAGATGGCTCTCAGCCCAGCCACAAGCCTCACAGGGCTGCAGGTACAGTTGTTTTTGCACAGTGTCTTTACCATTTTTAAGATAGATTTCTCTCCTTAAGGATTTGGAGATACTGCAGCCTAAGCCACATTTCTGGCTTCTTTTGGAAAACTCAGGTCTGACAACCATGGGTAAGAACCCTCTAACTTTTGCAATGTCATCTTGTGCCAGTGGCCTGTCCGTGGTCTTCGTGGGCAATACTGGCCTGTACCTCATGCTGACAACTTCTTCATGCTTACTTGAATCATTTTCATTTTATTTTGATTTCATTTCATGATCTCCCCACCAAATGCACTCTATCCATGGTCTCCTACGTCCCAGTTGCCTCTTGCATCTGGTCAACCTCATTCCTCCTTGGCTCTCTTGTGTAAATGAATCACCTGGCCCCCTGGTATAGACCTCTGAGACACTCTCATAATAACTGTGTTAGATTGAGGGCCTACTGTGTGACAGTCATTCATTTGTAATTCAATCGTCATCAGTCTCCAAAAAGTCAAGAATGGACACAGGAGTCACAGCGAGGCTGGCCTCAGCCTTGGCCCCGCACACAAGTCTCACTGAGCTTGTTGTCATGTCGTCATGTCCTGGGGTTACCTAGGTACATCAGCAGGTTTGGGGCTCCCAGGACCTGCTTGAGCACCATGAAGCCCCATCTACCTGGGTGTCCCAGTGCCAGCACTGAGCCTGGGTCATGGCGGACCCTCCATTCAATGCTTATGGACTGAAAAAGAGAACCAAAAAAGGAAGGAAGGAAGCAAGGGGGGAAGGGAGACTGGAGGGATGGAATGTGTGTTTTAAGCAGCCCAGAGCCTTGGAAGCCAGCACGCAGAGCACACAGCCTTACCCTACAGTAACGCCCACGGGATGAAGGGCGTTTCGTGTCTGGAGTCCTCTCCAACAAGGGTCTCCACATGTCACAGGGGTGCCAACATGGCCGTTAAGTCTGCTGGGACCTGTTCGTCCCTGAGCCAAGCGCTCTGACAGAGGGATGAAATAAGTCACCGTTGCCTGGAAGCTTTCCCATAACCAGTACGATGCTAGAGTCTTGAGAAGTCATTGAAGGAAAATCTACTTCTTTCCTTTCTCCTGAAAACAGATCATTAGCCTTAATTTAAGTCAAAGAGGTGGTAGAAGGGGCAGTCATTTCAGGAAATATGAGTGACGATTGTTTAATCCCATTTAGGGACATTTTGAGCAATGACTTATAGATGATGAGAGATTTAAAATTCTTTGGTCAGTCTCTAGCTAAAGGCTTTTTACGGGGGAAAGAATGAGTAATGCAATGCGGACCATCTAGCCTTTCATGGGCTTTTATTCGTGATTTGTTGGATGTGGATAACATAAATTTCACGACCAATCTATTAACAACTGAAATTGGAACTTGGTTTCCCTGCTCTCCACGTAGCATTTCAGAAACAAGTGTACTAACTGAGGGATCAATAATTCCTATTCGGTATAGTATCTGAGGTAAGCGAACATGACTGCAATATTTCTATTTATTGAATATCGTGTCAACAAATCCCCATTTCAAGTACAATAAAACGAGTTATGTGCAGTGTCAAGGCTGTTTATCCATACGAAGAGTATGCAATATATTTCACTTTTTTAAACATAGTGCTAATGTTCTTTATTTAAAATAATCCGTGTTTTGATCCACTCTGCCAAGTAAAAATAATTTTGCATTAAATCTGTCAGCTGTCGAATTACATTATCTCCCATAAAATGGACAGCAGTTTCAGGAGAAAAACGCCACGATTTGTTGTTTTGCTCTCACCGTTTATTGAGCAAAACATGAGGTTAGTTTATTCAAGGTACTAATGCAAACATGGACATTTAAAAAAGAGAGAGAGATACAGCAAGGAAAAAAATTGCTAAATTTACCAGATAAGGAAGTAACTTAGCTGCAAAATTATTTCCAACCTATAGTTCTCAAACACAGCGTGAAAAGCCTAAAAAATGAAATTTTAGTCATTAGAACCTGACAGCTTCCAGTCATAATATGCTGACATGTGTAACGGGAATTAAGAGGTTCTAACCGGCGGAATGAACGTTAATTTTTTTTTTTTTTTAGGCAAATCATTTATTTCAGCTCCGTGAATCACAGCAAGGCAGCGGATCACCGGACACTTAGAAGTGGCATAATACAACTTTCTGAGGCTTTGTGTTCCTTCTTAAGTAGCTTCCACTTACGAACACTAATTACTGGCTGAATGGAGCCTTTCTGCGAGGCAAAGCAAAGGAGGTCTATTCAGAATGGGAAGAAGTTTCCAGGGGCTCCACGGAGGGGCCTCAATCCTTGGGATCCTGCCATTTAGTGCCTCTATGAGGTGATTTTGAGATTTAATTGGTTTGTCTTTTCAGGGAGGAATCACAGCTTCCCCACAACCACTCATCCCCAACAAATATTTCTTGAGTATACCGTATGACAGACATCGTCCCAGCAATGGAAACACACAGAAGATTAAGAAAAGCACTTTTCTCTTATTGAATTTCTTCCAAAGATGGGGGGCCAGGAAAGGTGGCCCTCCTGTGACTTACAAACTTCCCTCTTAGGGCTATGCGGAGGATTTAATGAGCTGTCACATACCTGTGACATGTTAGTGGCACATAGCGATTTCTCAGGTGACTGGGTTAGGATAGTGGTGGGACATCAGTAGACACCATCACAGAAGCTCCTAGCTGGGAACCAGGAGATAACTGGTGGGCCCAGAGCACAGAACATGAAGCTAAGGGGATTTTTCTCCAGCCTTAATGGCAAAGGGAATTTTTCTCTGCTAGGCTTTTAACCTGCTTGGGACCTGTAACCCCTTTCTTCTCTCTGATTTCCCCCTTTTGGAAGGAGATGTCTATCCATTGCCTGTCTCACTCTTGTGTTTTGGAAACAAATGACTTGTCTGGTTTCATGGGCTTACACCTAGAGAGGAATTTTACCTCAGGATGAATCCTAACTTGAATGCCAACTCTATCTTTACATGATATTTCACAAGATTTTGGACTTCCAGTTGACGCTGGAATGGGTTAAGACTATGGGGACTTTGAGGATAGGGTGAATGGACTAGTTTTCGTGTGTGTAGGATATGAATTAAAAGATAGGGTAGAGGGAAAAGTGTTATGGGTTAAACTATGTCCCCACAAAATTATGTCCAAGTCCCAATCGAGGGATCTTAGAATGTGGCTGTGTTTGGAAATGGGGTCTTCAATGACATAATCAAGGTAAAAGGAGGTCACTAGAGTGGGCTGTGATCCAACATGACAAGTGTCCTTATGGGAAGACGAGGTGAGGACCCAGGCAGGTACAGAGGGAAGACTGTGGGAAAAAGAAGGAGAAGATGGTTTATCTACCACCCCAAAACAGGCCTCCTGAGAAAATGACCCTGCTAATACTTAGATCTTGGACTTCCAGCCTCCAGAGCTGTGAGGAAAAATATTTCTGTTGTTTAAACAGGCCAATGTGTGGTGCTTGGTTGTGGCAGCTCCAGCTGGTGAATACAGCCTTCTCCAAAGATTCTGCAGATGTTTCCACTGGTCGGGAAACTCTGTCTCGTATCATGGAATGCAGCAATCCTGGGAGGGCAGAGGAAAGGAGAAGACATGAGGTCCTGGCTCGCCTCCTGCTAGTGTTTAAGCTTCAGTACTCATTCTGGTTGCACAGTCGGGTTTGGCCCTCTGGATCTCAGCTTCTCTCTTGAAAACAGAGGTGTTGGCCAAGATCGCCACTTCTCTGCATCTTGGCCCTTCCCCCAGCAATGCGGGACACGAGGAAGGAGACAACAGACAAAGAAGAAAAGTGTGTTTTCTGAGAGCCAAGGACCCCTGATCTAGGTTCTGGGGCTGAGGGGGAGAGATAAAAATTAAACCAGCAATTGTAAAAATTGTAAACTGACATCCTGAAGTTGCCCTAGGGATGGCCAAGACAGGGTCTTACGTATCTGCCAAGTTTCATAAACCTACTTGATTCTTCCTTGGAAAAACAACAACCAGAAATCAAAGACCCAGCCACAAAGACCCCAATTCCATAGGGCACCCTTCTGGGTTCCTTTGGAGGGGAGAACACATTCCCAGCATACCTTCTGCACCCAGTTGACGGGAAAACAGAGGCAGGACCAGGGACCCGCTGCCCTGTGTTGGGGGTGAATTAAACTTCAGGGATCCTTGAAATGGCATTTGATAAAGGCCCCAGAGAGTTTGGGAGCCTGCAATTAGCAGACAGGGAGACCCAGAGTGAAGTGGCTTATTTGGGAAGGTTAGTCACTCAGGACAGGAGGGCCAGGGCCGGGGCCCAGGAAACACACAGACCACTTTGAATCATTTGCATTCTTCCTTTTAGTCTCCCCCACGAAGCCCTGAGAGGCAGGTTAAGTCATTTACAGGGTGATTAATTTTCTTGCAAGGAATGTAGGCCTATTCCCAAAGGCCTCACATAATTCAAAACCAGCACAATTCAGGATTAATTCTCTAGAGGAGGAAATGTAAAGTAGGGTTTGCATTATTTCTAAATCTGTGCATAAACTAAGACTATTAATGCATTATATATCACAATTTCAGGTTTGCATGGTTCGGATTCACAAAAATAAATGAATAAATAAAAATAATAAATAAGAACAAGAAAAAAGAAAAAAAAGACCCACAATCACGCCCTGTACCTAGTCTGGGGCCAAGGGAGATGATTAGCAGTTGCAGAGACAAATCATCTATTGTGAAGGGAACCTGGAGCCAATATGCTTAAAGCCAGAGCCTCTGGACCTGGGCCTTTCCACGACCCAGACCCCACCTCAGCCTCTACCAAGGGAATCCTGAAATGCCCCATCTCCGCTCAGACGAGCAAGGGTTTTCTTTTCTTTTTTTCTTTCAAGATTTATTTACTTATTTTTGAGATAGAGAGAAAGTACAAGCGGGAGGGACAGCGGGAGAAGGAGAGGGAATCACAAGCAGACTCCCCGCTGAGCGTGGGGCTCAATCTCACCACCAGGAGATCACGACCTGGGTCGGAACCAATTAGTTGGAAACTTCACCAGCTGTGCCATCCAGGTGCCCCCCCAAAAAACGGTTTTCTGAGGGGAGGCCAACTGTCATCTTTAACTTCAGAAAGACATGCCTTCAAGTCCTGGTTTAGCTCTAAGGGCCTTGGGCAGAGCACCCCAACTCATTAGCTCTCATTTTCCTGCTTTGTAAAATAGCATTGATAATAATCCTAATTAACAATAACAGTAATAGCTGGTTCAGAAGGGTGTCTCGGGGTGAAACCAGAGAAAGCTTATCACGTACCCGCTTTTGTCTAACACATGTAAGTGCTTGGAGAGTATTAGCTCGTATCATTAGTTTAAACATCTCAGGACTCCTTCTCATTCTTCCCATTTTTTTTTTAATCCCATTCTTCTCCTTGACCTCATGACCATGCCCGCCTTATAAGCAAAGAACTGGGATGTCAGACAGGGAAGGGACAGCTCGGTTTCTGGGACTAGGAAGAGGACAGGAAGGAGGCAGGCAGCCGTGTCCCCTGCATGCACAGTCTATAAGCACGCTTTCCACTTGCACACGCTGGCCCGGCGGATGGTGTGGTCCCTGGATTCTAAGCCCCAGTGCAGGTTGGGCCTCTCCGGCCACGGTCCTCCCACAGGGAGCTGCCACCGGCGCCACGGGATGGCACAGACGTGCTTCGGGCCGCTGCAGGCATTTCCATATTGCCGGAACATGATGCGCTGTAAAAACACATCATTGCTTACCGGGGTCTTATAAAAATAATTGTGATCCGGCCTGGCCTCTGTCACTCGTAATTTATCGCATAGCTCCTCTTTTTGTTAATGCAGTTTACATGAGTCAAACGGATTATATGTAAATTAGGAAGCATGTTACACTGGGAGTCGAGAAGTGACAGCCCTACGTGTGAATAAGATATTTTCAAATTTTGCAATTCCCCAATGGAAGCGGGTGATAGGTTTGTGATGGAAAAGGAAGGTGCTCGGATGACAGGAGGTGCTCCAGCCTGAGACGGCAGGCTGAGGGTCTCCACCTCTCCTGCTCCCTGCTCCAGGGTCACATCCCCTCCCTCAGCATCCATCCCCAGCAGGTGCCATGTCCTCCCCATGCCACTGGCCTAATATCTAATGCATTCTATAATCTGGGGATTATTTTTAATCTAGACAATATCATAAACTTTTTTTGACAGAGGATGATCACAGACTCCTATGTATTTATTCATTCAGGTACACAACAAGCAGGCAATATGTCCAACATGTGCTCGATGCTTGGAGGAACAGTATGATAAAAATGGAGTATATTTTGCCCTCAAGAAGTTGGGGGAATGAGTATCTGGATTTAGGCAGGGGTCTCCTTCCTCCAGGCATTCCTTTTGACAAACTTAAGCGGGACCACAGTATTCAAATGTCTCTGGAGCTGCCTGAAACTTTCAGAGCTGTACAAGTCAGATGTAGAAGACCTTCAGTTTCAAAATCAGAAGTGGTCCATCAACAGGGGGCCATCAGTTAAATGTGCCAAACAGTAACAAGAGGATCTGGTATACAGTCTATTGGCCAAGACTGTCTAATGGTTGTTGACTCGACACCATTTGTGCATTGCATGTCCTCCCACTGCCTGTGTGGGTCGCTGTGTGTCCCTTCAGGAAGGCCTCAGTTGATATACGCCCTTCATTTATTCACCCATTCACTCTTTGCAAAACCATTACGGGGCTTCAATTAGCTAACATTTTGAATGCTTACTGATTGACAGGAACTGCTCAATCAGTACTCACCTGCTTGATCTTCATAAGAACACAGTGAGGGGGCACCATAATCCTCATTTTTTGCAGGTGGTAAAGGTGAAGCCAACAGATTTAATAATCTGCTATATGATAAGTAACCACAAAGGGTAGTAAGATTGTTCATTCATTCATTCATTCATTCATTCAAGAAGTATTTGGTGAATGCACCCCAATGTTCATCGCAGCAATGGCCACAATCACCAAACTGTGGAAAGAGCCAAGGTGCCCATCAATAGATGAATGGATAAAGAAGATGTGGTACATATATACAATGGAATACTATGCCTCCATCAGAAAGGACGAATATCCAACTTTTGTAGCAACATGGACTGGACTGGAAGAGATTATGCTAAGTGAAATAAGCCAAGAAGAGAAAGTCAAGTATCACATGGTCTCACTTACTTGCAGTGCATGAGGGGCAAACTGGAGGACAGTGGGAGAAGGAAAGTAAATGGGAACTAGGGTAATCTAGGGAGGGAAACGAAACAACAGAGACTTTGGACAGAGAAACAAACTGAGGGACTTGGAGGGATGGGAGAGCCTGGTGGTGGGAACTGGGGACACCTAAAGTGTGGAGCACTGGGTGTGGGGAATGGGGAATGAATCTTGGAACACTGGAAAAAAATTTTTTAGTAACAATAAAAAATTTAAAAAAAAAAGTATTTGGTGAGCACCTGCTACTTACCACACAGACACTGTGCGCAGGGTATGAGGGACAGGGGACACAGAGAAACATAAATGGGCATGCAGAGATGACTGCCTCACACACCCTGCCCTCAAGGACACCCCCGTCTAAGTCAGAGATGGACCTGAGGCCATGTTGTAATGAGCGATACGTCCTGGAAGAAAAAAAGAACAAAGTGGCTTTGGAACTCAGGGAAGAGAATAATAAACACACCTATTGAGAGGCTTCATAGAAGAGAAGCTCTTTAGGTCACCATGAAAAACATGGTTACAAAAATTGGGAAGACATTGGGGTGGCTCATACCCTGAGCAAAGATGCAGATTTCTGAACAAGAAAATCTGACCCCTCTCCTAAGTGTTTTCCACAATCTGACCACGTCATTCCGCTGCTGAAACCTTCCCTAGCTTTCCAGCACATTTAGCGGAAAGACCAAAATCCTCACTGTGGCCTTCAAAGCCCAGAGCTCTGCGCTCCTTGTCCCTCCCCAGCTGAATCCCACACCATTGTTCAGCCCCAGCCTCACTGGCCCTTGTTCTGCCCCTGAAAACGCCCCACCCCCCAATTCCCACGCTCAGGGGCACACACCAAAAATAGTTAACTCTCTCCTGGGCTTGTGGGTCACAGAACAGCTCTGCAAAGTACAGGTCTGGGGTTGCTCTGCGCCGTGTGTCATCCTTCTAGGGACGGCAGGCTTCCCAGGACATGTTCCTCTCATGGGGATCCCGGAGGCATAAGAGAGGACATTTGTCTGAGCAAGCACATTTCAAGCCTTTGCTCCCATCACATCCACTAACATCCCACAGGGCAAACCAAGGCACATGGTCAAGACCACAGTCAAGGAGATGGATAAGCAATCCTCCATGAGAGAAACACAGAGTGTGTATTCACTGAGCAGGAATCCAGATGATGCCACGATCACACAGTGTCACTAATGACCCCTCTGAGGACGTTGAACATGCTGTCCTCTGTCCCCTCTGCCTTGAAGTTTCTTTCCTCTGTCCCTCCCTCTCCTGCTCACCTACAGAATCACATTCTTCCTGATCCCCAGAGCAGGTCAGATCCTGCTCTACTAGTAACCTCCAAACACAGTTCACTCTTCCTTCACTGTGTTCACTGAGATGGGCAGCTGCCGATGGGCCACTATTCAATTACGGTCTCTCTCCCCGCGAGGGCAGAGAGCACATCTGTTTTCACTCATCATGGTAGGTCTCCAGTCCGTACTTGTTGGATGAATGATCTCCACAAGTGGACTCAAGGAGGCAGTCCCCTTTGGCTGTGCCAAAAGCCCTCTGGTAGGGCACGGAGCACGAGGCAGGCTATACAGGGCCACAGGGAGGCCACCACAGTGGGCCTTCATCAGATGTGATGCAAATATGTGTTGTACTTGTCAAATGCTGGGAACACTGTCTGTTAGCTCTTACCCCTAGAGGGAGAAGACTCTCTGCACAAGCAGCAGTTAGCAAAAGCCATGAATTCTAACAGGGAACACAGGGAACACATAGACAGTGAATGGCAAGAAGAAATGCAGGAAACATTGCCAGGCATAAACAAATCCTCTCAGTGTGGAGCGGACTCCATCATCTCAAAAATAATGGCATAAATGACAGAGTCAGTGCCATAAATTCTCTCCGAGAGGAGAGGAGGACACAGAAGAACTTACTGATGCCCAGAAAGCAGCTCAAAATCAGCTAACTTTGAAACTGTGATATTGTTCTCAGTCAAAGGCACAGGATCCACGGGGAGCTGGAGTTCCTTAGGACACAGAATTGAAAAGCAAAAGCCCTCAGCACCTGCCGAAGATTAATTATAGTGATAATAGTCCCAGCTATCCATTATCAAACACCTATTATATGTTTCACAAAAATTATTTCTTCCTATTAACCACCTTCGAAAATGGACATCATTTGATTGATGAGAAATCCAATCCCCAGAAGAGTTAAGTAACTTCTTTAAAGATGAACAGAGATTGAAAGAAAGAGCGGGATGTGGACCCAATGATGTCGTGGTAGATAGCCCCCGAGAGGCCCCAATGATTGCCACCTCCTAATGTTCACATTATGCATAATGCCCAACCCTTGAGGAGGAATTACACTTACTGACTCACTGCTCATGAAAAGAATACAGCAGCAATGCAATAGCTCTTCTGATACTGGGTTATGAAGACATGGCTTCCATCTTGTGCTCATGCTCTCTCTCTCTCTCTCTCCCTCTCTCTCTCTCTGTCTCTCTCTCTGGCTTTCTCTCTCTCCCTCAGCCCTTATACTTAGGGAATCAGACTGCCATCTTGTGAGTAGACCTGTGGAGAGGCCCAAATGGCAAGTAACTTTTACATATCTGGCCAAGGTTCTCAATTCACCAGCCTGTGAGGAACAGAATCTTGCCAACAGCCATGGGAGTGAGCTTGGAAGAAGAGTCCTTCTCATCTGACCTTGAAGTGCCTGCAGTGTTAGCCAGGACCTTGGTTTCAGCCTTGTGAGAGACCCTACATCTGAGGCCACCAGGGAAGCCACACCCAGATTCTCAACCCATAAGGAATGTCAGGTAATAAATATGTGTTGTTGTGAGCTGCAGATTTGGGGATATTTGTTATGCAGCAACAGATAACTAATACATACCTCTAAACTCAAAGTGTGTGCTTCTACCCCCGAGGACCCGTTATTTCACAGAGCCTTCCGTGTGAAATAGATCATGACGAACTGAAATCAAGAGCTGGCCACTTCACTGAATGAGCCACCCACACGGCCCTCAAGGTCAAACATTTTAAAAGACTTCACACTAACTCCGGTGGCTTTTATGGAATACTGTTTTCTGAAGGTTGGTCTTATTCTTAGCAAGCCAACCCCCGTCTCCTTCTTTGGAGACTAAGCCCCATCCTTGACACAAAGGATAAAGTGATTCGCCAAATGTGCCTCAGGATTTTCAGTGAGGACAAAACATTAGCATGCGTATCTTGAACCTACTTCTGTGAATGAAAACGTAGCAGAGTTTACTACCTGCCAGGGTTGTACATGAATGTTTTAATGAAATTATTGTCATTTAAATGAGTGTTATAGGAAATTAAAGGTTGCATCAGTCTGAAAGTTCCCAGAGAGGCTCAGGTCATTAGAAGGAGCACTGTGAAGATTTTTCAGGAAGACATCTATTCACTTACTCATCTTATACTTGAGATCCATTATGCACCAGGCACTCAGAGACAGCACTGGCCATTTTTTTAAAGATTTTATTTATTTATTTGACAGAGACAGGTCACAAGTAGTAGGCAGAAAGGCAGGCAGACAGAGAGAAGGAAGCAGGCTCTCCGCTGAGCAGAGAGCCTGACACGGGCCTTGATCCCAGGACCCTGAGATCATGACCTGAGCCGAAGGCAGAGGCTTTAACCCACTGGGCTACCCAGGCACCCAGCACTGGCCATTTTTTAAGCCATACTCCAGATGAACACCCAGACAAACAAAGACAGAGTGGAACTAGGTAAGTTGGGGAACAGAGAATTATAGACAGTCTCCTGCAGAAACGGCCTGGCCTTAAGCAGGCCTTTGAGAAGAGAAGCCAAAGTGAGAGAGGAGGAAGAGATTTTCTTTCCAATTAGTTCACTTGCCCATCAACTCAACAAACATGTACTGAGCACCCTCCATTGCCATCACGGAGGTCACGAGGCATACAGAACAAGAGGCACTATCAAAACCAAGATGTAAGTACAACATTTAGAGGATACATAACCGACCAGTTGTAAGGAGTGGATGAGAAAAGTAACAGGAGATTAGAGAAATCTAATGAGTGGGGTGGGTTCTCAGTGAAGGCCTTACTGAGGATCCATGGCTAGACTTGATCTTGCATAGGGTGACCATATGGTTTAGCGTGAGGGATGGAAGCATCGACCATTCAGCCTGGACACAAGACATGGTGTATATACCCTTGAAATTCTGGGAAAATCAGACACTGCTCTCTCAGCTTTAAAGAACTGGCAGGGGTGAGACACGGTCTCATAAGCAGAAAGAATGACATGAGAGACAACTCGGATTAATACCAAACTGCTGCAGAAATTAATACAGTTATTTAAGTGTGATGATAACAGGGCTTATTGTAGTATGTGCTGAGATAATATTTGTCAAAGAGAGAAGGAGACGGGGGTTGGCTTGCTAAGAATAAGACCAACCTTCAGAAAACAGTATTCCATAAAAGCCACCGGAGTTAGTGTGAAGTCTTTTAAAATGTTTGACCTTGAGGGCCCTGTGGGTGGCTCATTCAGTGAAGTGGCCAGCTCTTGATTTCAGTTCGTCATGATCTCAGGGCCCTGGGATCGAGCCCCATGTTGGACTCTGTGCTCAGCGGGGAGTCTGCTTGATATTCTCTCTTTCTCTCTCTGCCCCTCCCCACTTCTTTCTCTCTCTCAACTAAATAAATAAACTTTAAAAAAATGTTTGGCCTTGACTTGTGTCTTGGTTGACCTTTGAAATAAGCATGAATATCTCGGATAGAATGCAAAGGTCGTGACTTGGATGTGGCTTTTCAAGCACAAATCTACCATTTAGGTTCAAAGCTCTTTCCTCAATTATGAAAGGAGAGAGAGTAGCCCCCTCGAAAGTGTCCTGTGCAGTTTAAATGAGATAATACTTCAATGGACACAATGCTCCCGGCACATGGTCAACTTCGGCACACCTTCATTCTTTCACTCTTCTTACAAAAACCCCAAAACACCAAGTATGCAGACAATATCCTAAAATGACCTTAATTCTTACCTAAACATCCTTATAAATATGAAGGAATTTTTACAAAGAAAACTCAAAATGACCAAAGACCTTCAGCCCAGGAGGGGGAAACTGTCTTGGAAACAGAACACTACAAGGCTCCTGAAATCGAGGCTGACGAGGGGTGGCACGGCGTGCATATCTTCACCAATGAATAAAGAGCCAAATAGATTTCTGAAAAGAAATTTGGATAATTTGACCACTTGAAGAACCACGTTGGACAGATTTTAATGGCATTTTAAGCCTTCGAAAATAAGGCTCCTTAACGTAAATGCTGACAGACCCTTTAACTATAGCAAGACATCCATCGACACAGTAATAGCTTAAGAAGGGGAGTCAGACACCTATTTACATTTTGAGTACAAGCCTATTCCCTAAACACATTCGCACTGGAATCAGATAAAAGACCAAGAGGCAGCCTTGGCCTGATTGACAGATGTCACAGTAGCAGGAGGATGAACTGAGATCAATCCTTAAAACCACCATTACTGATTGTTCCCCATTTAGAAATCAAATGTTGTTATGACCGAATTATATGTCTTGCCTGAGAAGGCCATTTCGACGTTATACTTGCACACGCTGACCTGGACCGGGGGATGTGAAACACTGGACCACGGTTCCCAGCCAGGGGTCCACAGGGATCCGTCACCAGTCACCAGGGATGCTGCTGGTCCACGTGCTGGGCCTGCCCAAACTCCAGCCTGACACAAAGGAACTGTGAATAAACACTGCTCAAAAGATAGCATGGAAAGAAAGAACGCAGGAGAGAGCACTTCCTGCTATGAGTCTCGATCCCTGCTTCTTCTGTGTTAACTCCAGTCCCTAAGGGAATAGCTAGCCCCCAGACTCAGTTTTCTGAGAGTGAATTCACAGCTAAGCGGGCTCTCTCGGCTGCAGCTTGGGAAACTGAGTCCCCAGAGGAACAGAGTGCTGTGCGCAGAGTCACCAGCCGGAAAGAAATGAGCCACGCAGGCACCGGGTCCCCAGGCTCTCATCCTCCCAGAGCGCGCTGTCTCGGGCACCCAGCCCTCCAGACCCTGAGCCATATCCTGGCTCTGCAGCGCCAGCCTGAGTTCCGCCGCTGTCTTGGGAAGTGCCATTCTGAATCCCAAATGTGCCAGCCTTATTACCATCATCAACAGACTTCTTAATGAAGTTGCCAATACTGCCAATGGCATCTTTAATGACACTTCATAAGGAAAAAAATTCTACAACCCCCCTCTGACATCACTATTCGGTTCCTTTGCTCTATGGCAGACTCAAAATGTCCTCTGAATAAAAACAATGACAGTAATAACAATAATAATAGAAACTAGTATTTACTGAATTCAAATCCCAGGTCAGGGACTGTCAAATGCAAGGTAGAATAAGGGGCCCAAATATGGATGGAAGGGACTGCCAGCCAGACATGCATCCTTGACTTCACGGTGGAATCCTCCCCCACTCCATGGTAGACGCTGATTTGGTTACCCCGTCCTGGTGCTGGCGCTGTGCCAGGCGCTGCACACACCATTCCTCCAATCCCTGGTACAAACCTTGCAAGACTGAGGCACTAGCATCCCAGTTCTGGAGAAATAAATAATAAAACTAATAATAATTAGGCACAGGAGACAAAGGCTGCATGTCCAAGATCGGCCAGCTAGTGGACAACAGGCCGAATCAGAATCAGAGCCCACATCATTCCATTTCCCAAGCTGTATCACTGCCCCTGCTGACACCAAGGGCTCCTCGGCCAAACTTCTCTAGTACCAGATGGATGAGCCAAGGGTGTCCCAGGAGATGACATGGTTGGAGAAGCAAAGCCAACATTTCTTTCCTGACTCTGAAACAAACACAAACAACTCCTTCCCATCTGAAATCTCACAAGTGTTTCATGGAGAAACCATACCATAGGTGGCCCTTAGGACCCCTCCTGTTCTTTTTAATACCTTAAGATGGAGCAGACTTCTATGGGCTAACCATCTTTTTCAAACTGGTTCTTCTAAGAAGAAAAGGTATTTCAGAGTTTAAACAGTAACTCAATTCCTGAATGGCAGAGAGCTTTATGCCCCTAACTTTTCAGAATGAGACGCCTACCACCATCATCAACATTGTAAGTGTGAGGGAGACAGAGATTTAGCAGGTAGTTAGCCTTGGGGTGTCTGTGACAGGGGCATGGGCTTCAAAGAGCAGTTGGTACATGTATGGGATCTATGGGGTCTGGCTTTGCTACCCACCAGCCATGTGATCTGAAAATGAACCCAGCTCTCTGAACAGAGAGTCTCCTCAGAGGTGGAACAGGAGATGGGAGAATGAAATGGGATGTCCAGAATCCTGGGTACCTTGGGGGTGGCTTGTCACTGGGGCTAATTGGGTAGACTCTGGATCCTGCCCCCCGGGTGCCCCTCTCTATAGCTGAGAGGCAATGAAACCTTATTTTATCTCCCTTGGTTTCCTCATCTACACCATAAAGACAAGAGTAGGTTACCTCTGGGCTCTGAAGACAAGATGTAGGAACATACTTTTAAAGAGTTTAACACAGAGTCATAGGTAATTGCAAATAGGACCTTCTCAGCTTCATACTGTTGGCCTTGCTTTGGCTCATATATTTCGCTCCATAACTCTTCTATCTAATTCTAATGCAAAGAGGTTCTATTTGCAAAATCATGTGCAGTTGACCCTTGAGCAAGGGATGCAAACTGCACAGGTCCACTTATATGTGGATTTTTTCACAAGGACAGGAATCTAAATGAATTTTCCCTCCCTTATGATTTTCTTTCTTTGTTTTTTTTTTTATTGAACTTCAATTAGCCAACATAGGGTACATCATTAGTTTTTGTCATAGTGTTTGATAATTCATTAGTTGCTTATAGCACCTAGTGCTTAACACACCATGAGCCCTCCTTGTGCCCATCACCCAGTTACCCCATCCCTCACCCACCTCCTTTTTTTTTTTAAGATTTTATTTATTTATTTGACAGAGAGAAACACAGCCAGAGAGGGAACACAAGCAGGGGGAGTGAGAGAGGGAGAAGCAGGCTTCTTGTTGAGCAGGGAGCCCGATGTGGGACTCGATCCCGGGTCTCCAGGATCATGACCTGAGCCGAAGGCAGTTGCCCAACCAACTGAGCCACCCAGGCGCCCCCATCCACCTCCTTTTCCACAACCCTTAGTTTGTTTCTCAGAGTCAAGAGTCTCTCATAGTTTGACTCCATCTCTGATTTCTTCCCATTCAGTTTTCCCTCCCTTCCCCTATGATCCTTTACACTATTTCTTATCTTTATTATTTTCTTAGCTATGTTTTCTTTTCTCTAGGTTAATAATGTTTTCTTTTCTTTTAAGAAAACACTATATAATTTATATAACAAGTAAAATATGTGTTAATCGACTTTAGGCCATAAGGCTTCCGGTCAACAGTAGGCCATTATTGGTTAAGTCTGGAGGGAGTCCAAAGTTATACACAAATTTTTGACTGAGCAGAAGAGGGGCATGCCTGACCCCTGCATTATGTAGATGTGTATATGAAAACTACTAAGGCTCAGAATGATCCACTGCACTTGAAATCCAATTTGAAGACTCTCCTCCACCAGCCCCACCACCATATGTCACCATTTCATCTGGAATTGGTTGATCGACTGATACCTGGAAGGATCCGATATCATAGCCCTTCCTCAACAGACCCCACGTAAAAATGACTTTAAAATTACATTTTTGGATTGTCTGGTTGGCTCAGTTGGCTAAGAGTCTGCTTTTGGCTCAGGTCATGATCTCAGGGTCCTGGGATTGAGTCCTATATCTGGCTCCTTGCACAGCAGGACTCTGCTTCTCCCTCTCCCTCTGCCACCACCAACCCCCTACCACTGCCACAGCTCATGTTCTTGCTCTCTCTATCTCTGTCAAATAAATAAATAAAGTCTTTTTTTAATCATATTTTTCTCTAGTCTCCATCATAGAAGTGCCAATGGCCCTCCTATTATTTAGTGGTGGAAACACAGTTTTTTAAACCACAAAGCAATCCTGTAAAAATAAGAGCTTACATATTTTTCTTCTGGCTAAACATATATCTATATTGGTTGCTCTCAAATATTAAGAGGGAAAGCATTTGGTACAGAAGCTTTTAATAAAAAGAGAGACGAAAAAGAAGAAAAAACAGCCAGAGTGAAAAGGAAAATTTGGGGAGCCTACTGATGCACATCTCGCTTTGGAATCTTTCTCTTTCTACTCCAGCATTCCTGTTTATCTTGTGACACTCAATGGTCACTTTAAAGTTCTCTGAAAGCAGCACAGTGGCCTTTATGGATGCATCATCCTTCACGTCTCTCCCACTAAGGCCATGTATCTGCACAAAGCTCAGGAAGGCAAGGATAGTTCACCACTCTGTCTTAAAGATGCCAGATTGGAGCTCAGAGAGGGTGGTGATTGCCTCAGGGTCCCATGATTCCAGTACCAAAAGCTGATGTTCAAGCCACTCATGTGTCACAGGAGGAAGTCATACTGTCTAGGTCACAGACATCACTTTGCAAATCTGAACCACAAGACCATGATGTTAAGCATAACCCACAGACATTAAAGCACAAAAAACTGCAACAGCATCTAACTATAGACACAGGTGCAGAGTGGGAACAAGAAAACAACCAAAGAGCAAATCCCAGCCTTCCCACAGTTGGGGCACTATAGAGTGGCCTTTCTTTCCTGACTTCCATTGTATAAAATATTAATGAATGTGGTCATACACATGTAATAAAAAATATGTATGACTACTCATTCTCTCTTTTGCTGTGTGGGTTCCCTAGAAGTTTCCTTTGGAATCAAGTAGGAAGTTAAAGAAAGTTGAACAAAGCCCCTCAGTTTTCCAAAGCGATTCATTCTGTACTTTTCTAATGCCTACAAGTCCCTAGACTAAGCCCAGGCAGCGTGCAGAGCTGCAGACTAGGACAGGATCTGCCCCATGATGATAGAGCTGGAGAGACAGCAATTATACAAAGCCATCAATTAGAGAAAGATCCAAGACAATAAATAATCAAGTGTTCAAGTCAACCTTGTGAGAGCCAAGCTATATGGCTCAGGCAACATAGGGCGGCATATCTCACCTACAACCTGCGATTCGTCAGTGAACCTGCCGGGCCAGTAGATTCGAGGGTTCCTGAAGAATTCCCAATTTACCATATGCATCGCTTCAGACTGTTACTTCTTAATGCAGTGTTTTTTCCAACACCACTTCCAAGCTTTCAGAGTTCTATTACACTAATAAGTAGTGATTTTGGAGTCTCTAAATGTTAGACTGTATAATGAAAAAGGGCAAGGAAGTGTTTTTAAATACCAATGAATTCCAGCATGCTGGGCTGCCAGAAGTCTAGTCTCTACCTCCGTTTTCCAGCCCCAGTGTTTAGGATTTGCACGTGTCAGAAGCTGGTGAGTAGAGGTAGAGGCCTCCTACCTCCTCTTAGTGTCCTGAGGAATCTGGGCTATCAGGAAGCTCGCCCACCTTGGTGAAGCCAGCTGGCTGTGAGTCCCTACAGACAAGTCCCTAAATAGATGCCACCCGGACTGCCCAGTGGCCCCACTGGTCTGTTTCCCTGGCTCAATTTTAAATAAAGGAGTAGCTCTGGGTACATTTCAAAGGGATAGTCCCTTGCAGGACAGTTAGGAACATGCACAGAAGGAATTTTAAAGCCCACGGGATGAGGAATGGTGTGAGGAACGAGGAATAACCTGTAGCCATCAACTTTGTAGTTCCACTGTATCACCGTAGAGAATTTGCTATGGCCAGCTTACTAAATGGTGGGCTTTGTCGAAGCATTGTACCACCGACGTAACCCTTATAGCATCTCTGGGGAGACAAGGAGTCCACTCTACCCACCCGCGCAAATGGAGAGATAGGGAGGAGTGAGTGGGTCCCTGTCTTGGTCATCAACTGCTGTACAAGAAACCACCGCACATCTAGTGACTTAAAGAAAAATCAGCAATCATTCATTTCGCTGACAGATCTGAAGTGTGGGCCTGGCTGGGGGCGGGGGGGTCTGCTGATCTCCGCTCCGTGAGGTCTCATCAGGGGTGGCCCACCCGGGACTGACTCGAAAAGCCACTGCCAATGTGATCAGCAGGTGCATAGCTGAGCTATGGGTCTCCGTTCCTCCACTAAGGGGGTGCTCATGGATCCTCGTTGGCGTCTTCATGGCATGGCACCTAGATGCAAAGAGCAAGAATGCCAAGAGACCAGGGCAGACGCAGCAAGATTCCTTATGACCCAGCCTCACCTGCCCCAGAACACCACTTCCACCCACTTCTAGCAGTAGAGAAAGTCCCTAAGGACAGGCAAGTTCATGGGTAGCGGAACTAGGTTCCATCTCTCAGTGGGAGAAAGAGCCGGGCTTTTGCATCCAGTTTTGTTCTATATGGTGCCCTACAGTTACAGTGAGGTGCAGTCACTAGAAAATGAAATGGACAATGGAGAGGCAAAAGTAGCATTTAGAGAGTTTGCCACGTGCTTCTTCACCCACAATGTCATTCTGCCTTGTTTATTAACTGCACTGAGACTCGGGGTCCCCCCTGTAGCCCACCTCTAACATTAGAGAGGAGAGTCAACATAATCAGCTATACCCAGCCCCACTCGATGGTAGGCCCCCGGTTGCCCCCTCATGCCCATCGGGACACGCCCAGAGTATGAGCACACCGCGAGCCACCCGGCTGTCCGAGCAGGGCCTAGACGGGCTGTACGAGGACTTGGGATGCTCAGCCTGTGGTGTGTTCTACGGTGTAAGAGGACCTGAATTAGCTGTTTTATGAGAAACACAATTCCCTTATTACAGGGCAAACAGCCACTGTTCTATTCTAACTAACTAGACTGATTCAATTAACGGTACTAAATACAGTTCCTACTTGAAAATAACTTCAGTTTACTGCTTCCACAAACCTCATTACATTTGATTAAACAAAATACATAGTAATAGACAAAAGATGTTGCAAACTTTTGGCCATGGCCCATTGACTAGGGGGCCTGCAGCATTCGGCAAGGGAGGAGGGACGACCAGTGTGGGCTGTGAAGCTAGACAGCCACACCACGACCTCCACTCTGCCTCCCCACAGGCCTGAGACCCAGAGCTCAAACCCCCATCTCAATTAAGAAGATGGAGGAGTGGTAGCTCAGTCAGTTAAGCGTCCAGCTCTTGATTTTTGGCTCCCATCATGATCTCAGGGTCAAGAGCTCAAGCCCTGCGTCAGGCTCCATGTTCAGTATAAGGTCTCCTTGAGATTCTCTCTCTCCCTCTCCCTCTGCCTCTCCCCAACCTCAAGGCAGAGGAGTGCCCACTTCTAAGAGTTGTCATGAGGAGGGAACAGGAGGATCACGTTGCTAGGGCTTGAGTTGTGTCCCCCCCCACCCAGATTCCTATGCTGCAGTCTTTGCTGTGACTGTACTTGGAGAAGGGGCCGATAAGGAGCTGAGGTTATAAGGGTGGGCCCTGATCCGAGAGGGCTGACGTCCTTCTCTAGAGGAAGAGACACTGGAGACCGTTTACTCCCACTTGTATTCTCTCCATGCATGGAAGGGGAAGGCCATGCAATGACACAGTGAGAAGGTGCAGTCCCCAAGCCAGGAATTTTCTAGCCTTGATCACAGACACGTAGGCTCCAGGACTATGGGAAAATAAATGCCCAGTATTAAACCACCCAGGCCACGGTGTTTTGTTACGTAGTAGGAGCCGACTAAGACGCACATCGCGGGGCCACAATAGTTCAGGGCACATAATCACGGCGGAGAAACTCTTCAGCAGCTCCCGCATTGTGTATTTTCTACATCTCCTTTCTGCGACATTTTGAAACTAAGATTTGTCGAGAATACCCTCTCCAGAAGAGGTGAGCGTTAAAGGAAAGAAACATCATCATCAAAAGGACAGACACAAAAAGAACAAAAACCAGCGTTAGCACGTTCACTGGCCTCTCGACTTGAGAAGCTCACGGAAGCCTCTGGCTGCTACGTGCAATTTTGTCTCTGCTCTGCCCAGCGCACTGCCCGGCACACGCTGAGCCCACACGTGTCAATGACTGACAGTTGAAGAACGGCACCAGGTGGAATTCTACTGGGCCAGCAGGAAAATGTGGCTTCTCTTCGGTTAGATTCAATCCTATTCAGTTAGACCGATACTTTTCAAAGCCTTCCTGCTCTACCAAGAACTCGGGATCAATTAAAAAAAAAACAAAAAACAAAAAAACGGCCTGTCTTCAAGCACAGAAAGAGGAAATATGGCCACTTACGAGAAAATAAGACAAGGGACGCTATAGAAGGTTTTGAGGTGCTCAGGATCCTACAGGAGGGAACAGTGAAGGTTTCCTTAAAAAGAATAGAAAAACTTGGGGCGCCTGGGTGGCTCAGTTGGTTAAGCGACTGCCTTCGGTCAGGTCATGATCCCGGAGACCCGGGATCGAGTCCCACATCGGGCTCCCTGCTCGGCGGGAAGCCTGCTTCTCCCTCTCTCACTCCCCCTGCTTGTGTTCCCTCTCTGGCTGTGTTTCTCTCTGTCAAATAAATAAAATCTTTTTAAAAATTTTAAAAAAATTTAAAATAAAAAAGAATAGAAAAACCAAGTTTGGGGCCATTCTGAGTTGAGCCTTAAAAAGAAATAGGTCCAGAGTATCAACTAGCACTTATGAAAATGTCCACAAATATTGGTAATCAACCTAGCTCTGCAACTAATTAATATGGGGTTAGGCCTGCTTGCAAACAGAAAAGAAATACGTTCATAGATCTTGTCCTGATCTTGTCTTTATTGTTGAAGAAAGAAATAATTATAGAGAAAAAAATTCCCAGGGGAGCCACATGGGGTAGGATTCACAGCCAACCCCGGTGGTCCAAGCACAAACCCATAAGGCCACTGCAGATTTCTGCCATGGTTCTGGGAAAAGGGGCCAGGGTCCCTGTGTCCCACTGTGTCCCCACCACACGGCAACCATCCTGGGTGTGCAGGAAGTCCTGGATGAATGGATGGATCCATGAATGAGTGCGCCAGCTTGTTCTAACGAGAGGTTGCTGACTTTCCTTCCCTGTTCATCCCAATTCCCCTGCCCCTTTGGGGAATGTAGTATGGGGCTTGTCCTGTGGCAGGTGCTTCCCCGACCTTCGGGCATTGGGCAGATGGAGTCAGTGGTCAAGGCAAACCACAGCACCCATGAGGTGACAATACCCTTACTGCGTGGATTATCCCCTTTATGTCTGAGAGGTTAATGCTGTTTTATCAATTTTAAGCTGTTTTTCATCATTGCCTTCACTGTGCTAAACTCTGAATCAGCCACAATTGTTTTTAAAAAGGAAAGCAGATGCTTTACTGCAAAGAGCGTTGGTTTGGAGCCCAGACAGTTGGAGACCTCCTCCAGGAGCCCCACTTAGCAGCTACGCAACCTTGAAAGCCTCCCTAACACTTCCTTCTTCTGTCCAGGACCTGAAAAACGGGAAACATGCGAATTTCTTGCCATTCTGCCAGGAACCTCAAGTGGGAGCACACAAATGAAGTGCCTGGCACATAGTAGGAACTTTAAAAACACTGACTCCCCTCCCTTTTCCCCAGGGCCCCTTCACACTCTACCCTCGTTTCCTCTAGCAACAGATTTGAAGGGGTTTTATGGCATGGGATGTTTATTAGAAAACATTCTTGCATGAGAGGGGATGAGGGAGGACGGGACCCACTGTTCACCGGGGAAATCCAACCTTGTCTACAACTGATGGACATTTGCTACCGACAATGTCACAGGAAGTTCAGGTGGATAGGAGCTCCCAAAAACGATTATGCCTCTTTCGTATTCTAATGAAAATCACCGGATCTCACTGCTTGGAATAAAAATCTTAGCACGTGAACTTGAGGAAGTGAGGAATGACACAGGCAGACCCTCCCTCCACACCTGCTGTTGGTGCTGCTAATGGATGTTCTCTTTCCCAAAATATTTATCACTCCACCGTACACAATAGAAACGGACTGAACCATTCTGAATCTTACCAGTTCCCAGACTGAGACACATGAAGTCTCATTGTGAGGGGCACAGCAACACACAAACAGGGCTTTTGTTAAAATTCATACATAATCAAAACAAATTGAATACCCACCCTTATTTCCACAGGGAGCAGCGCTATAATGATTAATGCTTGACAATGATATTTAATTAAAGCTTATTTACTTTATAAATACTTTCCGAGTATTTTTCCTATGGTATGCCAAGCATTCATATTCCAACACAATCTAACGCATCATAGATGAAAACTAGGGTTATAATAACAAGAAGAAACTCACATCAACATCAGGCAGAACCTGGGAACATTTCTTAACAATAAGGAATATTTGCTATGCATGAATTTGAAAACAATTTGATTCTAGAGGTCTGGAGAGTTTTCTCTGCCTCTCTCTGTCTCTGTCTGTCTCTGTCTCTGTCTCTCTCTGTCTCTGTCTCTCTCTCTTTCTCAAAGCATACATCACACAGACAAAAACATGGCTCCTTAAATGTGTGTCTACAATTTTTTTTCACCTATTTTTGTTGGAAAAGCCCTCACTCCCTTCAACCCAGCCTCAGGCTTCTGACATAATTAACTGAAATTTTCAGCTTCAGTATGTTCTTGCCTAAAAATTTAGAGATAGAATCAGCACATAGATCTTTCTCAAATCTCACACCAGAAATCTCAGTACTCCTTTTCAGATACTAGTACAGGACGAAGAAAGTCATATTATGAAATCTTCCATCTCTGAGACTTTCCCCCAAATTCCAACTGATTGGGTATAATCTTGTAATATCAATTAATGATCTTTAGTGTAACTGAAATTCTTACCCTTCCCAACCGGAAGAAATTTGCTTTTATTTGTGTAGTTTCTGGGAAAGGCCCAACAAACCCTATATTCACTGAGGAAAAAAGGTTCAAAGGCAGACTTTGGGAAACAATCACTTTTAAATTCAAGATTTTTTTTTTTTCTAATTAGTCACTAAGGTCAGGTGGCCATAGGGATAACTAGAATGAGATGGAAAATAAGCATGCATTGTGGCTCACTACAGAAAGCATCAAGTTCTTTACACTCTGCTTCTAGACCTTTCGCCTAAATAAACAGCAGGATTCCTGTCCTTCTAAATGAAACAGAATTTAGGAGTCTGCCTGAGGAGGAGGGAAAGCCCATGCCCTCCCCTCCCCTGGAAGCCAATACACAGATTCCTGAGGGTGCTGCTCAGCGAGCCCGTGGGAAATGCTGGCCACCTGTGGTCCTACCACGTGCCAGCCATCATACACACCATCTCACAAACATTCTTGCCCATACGGGAAGTGCCCACTTTCCCCAAGGAATTTCTGAAGGTCCCCATTTCTGATGAACTTACCTAATTCAAAACTCACATCATATGGGTAATGCTGACACAGGATGACAGGCATGTCATTTTTCCAGATTAAGAAGGGGGCGTGATGTGAGCGTGACATGTGTAGGGTGCACAGTTCTCTTGACAGGACAACTGCAAAATCCTCTACTTCTTTACATTTCAAAATGTACATTTTTTTTTCCTGATTCACATGATCTCAAATTAAGATGCATAAATTGGTTCCTTATTTGTATTTTAAGGGAAAGTATCTCGATTTGCATAATTGCAAAGGACATACATATCATTGGCCCACTGCCTGAGCAGCCCCATTTTACAGATGAAGAAAGGCTTTAAGGAATCTGTTTAAGAGGAAATTAAAAGAAGGTGGGGATATATACCCAGGGTCAACCCCAGGGGGCGGGGCACTATTCCATGCACTGGAAATAAAATCAGATGAGCTTTAGGTTTGCCAGCATGTGAGTGAGAGATATTCAGAGGATGTTGTCAGTTTGGAACCACATTAGCCCATAAGACGAGTTCTTTCTCGAGGTGTCAGTGACATCTGGTTTTCAAATCTAGAAGGTAGCCGGAAATGAACTGAATGTACTTGATTCTGTTTTTAATTCATGAAAAATATACCACTCTCTCTGCTCTACATGAGTTAATATTCCAAATAGGGTGCTTGCTTTTATTTCTTATCATATTAACGAAAGTGTATTTTATAACAAGGTGTTCTATTGCTTTCTAACGGTTCAGCCGACATGTGTACATAAATGTTAAATGAGCTGGAGAGGCATTAAAGCCAATTTTAATGCTTTTAAAACCAAAGGTGACATCCATTTAAGCTGACTTTCCAATAAATTCTGATTTTTTTTTCATTTGGTGAAAAATATATAATTGCTAAATTTATGCAACTTAACAAGGTATTTTTAGCCTCAGAATAATAAATCCCTTTGAAATCGATGGGCTTTGTACTTGTTACAAAGAGTTAATAATATAAGTAATAATATAAGTAAAATAATGTAAGTGAAGTAAGTGCAATTTTTAATGCCTTATTGATAAGTTGAGACCAAGAGTTACACCAACAGAAAAACTGTGAAGGAGGAGAACAGTGATGAAGTTAAAATATAAACAAATATATAAAGCCACTTTGCAGAATTAAGTGCACTGTCTAAAAGAAAAATTCAAGGAAATAATTTAAATAAACGGTATAATAAGATCCTTTTAAGAGACAGCTGTTTGGATCCATATTTAGATTCATGTTTTTTTATCCATTCTATGAATAACAACCAGCTTTTTTTTTCCTTACATGAAACCATTTTTAAAATAAATTTCAAGTGTTATAAATCACTTAGAATGCACGTACCCCTAATTCATGCAGTTTTATGGCCACTAAGGACATCATCATTCTTTTACACTTTGTATCTCTCTGTCTTTTTCTCCCAGTACACTTCTTGATTGCAGGAGCCTGGATAGTTAAAGGGGGATGTTCTGCTCCACTTTAACTATCATAATTGGGAACCCACTTTTTCAAATCAAAATATTTTAACATTTTTCAAAGGGGGGAAACTTCTCACCCTCGTTAAATACTCTTTACAGAGCTATAACAAGTTAATAGATGTGTAAATATCTACGTATTCCAAATACTGATTTATATGATTTTATGGAGCCTTTAAGGGCCTTCATTTTGCAAAAAGGCAATTTTGCAGGCCGTTAGTCCTTAATACAGACCAGCCTCTTTGGCAAATTTAAAGAAAAAAGGAAAAGTGTTCAAGAGCCAAGGTACTGAGACTTTAAGAGTGGGATCAACAAACCTACACCATTCCATTCCCATGTAGCGCCCCAATCACGTACTCGATAATGTGTTTCCATAATGCAAGACCTACACTTCACACAAAAATGCACATGATTGTACAAACACATGGCAATGTGTAGGTTCTTAATGTGCTAATACACACACACACAGGCAAACTAATCAATAACACAAGGTCCACGGTGCTCTTCGTCTATCAGAGCCCTAATGGCATGAGCTGTGACTACGGTAGAAATGATGTGTTGCACTCATACACAGCTGAACCAATCCATTGACATATCAGTAACCCTGCTTATTAATGAATCCTGGAATAATAATTCACATGCTCAAGTGTTGGGAAGATAGAATGACAGCGAAGACAACCATCCCTGTTTGCCCGGAGTTCTAGGGGCTTCTCAGACATGGCACGCCCACTACCCAAGCTGGAAAAGGTCCTGGGGAAACTGATGTAAACTGATAAGCCTAGAAGGGCATTGGGAGTTCATTTTGGTGGGGCAAGTGCCACAGAGAGAAGAAACTGGAAAAAATAACAGTAATCTAGAAAAAAACAACAAACCTGAGAAAAGAATGATTTGAATGTGTAGTCTAACAAGAAAGGTTACCAGAAGTGAAGGAAACTTACCTTGAACAGAGGCTTTTGGTCTCAAAAAAATGGAAAAGTCCTCAGCCTCAAAGCGGAATGGCAACTTCAAATGATTTGCAACTTCAATATCATTTCATGTGAAACGGGCTGTTTCATTTTACTTTCTGAAAAGAATGGATTCGGCGGGCCTGATACATTTTAATAGCATTTCTCAGTGTTTTGTGTGAAGAGTCAAAAAAATTTTAATTTTACCTTGTCTTATACAGATTTAAAAATGGTGAATGGTGGGGCGCCTGGGTGGCTCAGTTGGTTAAGTGACTGCCTTCGGCTCAGGTCATGATCCCGGAGACCCGGGATCGAGCCCCGCATCGGGCTCCCTGCTCGGCGGGAAGCCTGCTTCTCCCTCTCTCACTCCCCCTGCTTGTGTTCCCTCTCTTGCTGTGTTTCTCTCTGTCAAATAAATAAATTAAATATTTAAAAATAAATAAATAAAATAAAAATGGTGAATGGCAATGGTACAAAATCCTAACTGGGGGGAAAAAAGTCAGATCAATTTCACAAGAGATTACAGTAAATTTTTTAAAAAAATTAGAGCAAATTCCTACCTTAAATCAGTGAATGATTAAGACAAAGGTGCCAATGAAATCTGACAAAACTGATCCAGAAGCAGGCTTTTGAAATGTTACCCCCCATAAAAAGAGCCCATAAAATTAATCTACCTGGATGCTTTCCATGTTAAATCAGCACAGAAATAACTTTTAAGCACTTAGGACATTAGTTATAAAAGGCATGGTCTCTGGTTGTTCATATACACAGATGCATGATGCCGAGAACTTGGATCTCTCTAGCTCAACACGAAAAACACAGACGAGAGCTGAACAAGAGATGTCTTTCAGAAACACCCCTGATTGGTGCTTGTTAGAAAAAATAGCATCAGAAACCCAGAAGAGGAGGTGGGAAAAGTTGGAAATCCCCCAAATGATTTCAGATCGCCAGAACTCGTATGCGCCTTCCACTATCACTCTGGACCACGTGGCACTTGCTACACAGGCTGGACATACTAATATCACTCTCTTGGTACAGGTTGTTCATATTCCCTTTAAAGGATGACTAGAGGCTTGGGGAGGGCTGGAGACTTGCCTGAATGGGGCTAGATATGCCCAAGGGGACAAGACTTATTGCCCAGTGATGTGACAATCACAGGACTGCTGCCTTGGAGGCAAACTTCCCACCTTGAAACTGAGAGGAGGAAATATGGTCAAGAGAAAAAATCTTAGCATCCAGGTCAGACAGACTCCATCTGAAATTCAAGGTCTGCAACTGGCTACTTAACGTGTCATAAACAAGTCACTTAACCTCTCGGAGTGTCCCCGCCCCCAGTTTTGTTTCCTGCAAAACAGGACCCCAGGGTTCCTCAAAAAGTTAAACCTAGAATTACTCTATGACTCAGAAACTCCACTCCTAGGTATACACCCCAAAGAACAGAATGGGGACACAAACAGAGTCTTGTACACCCATGTGCCTACCAGCTCTGTTTGCAAGAGCCGAAAGGTGGAAAAGACCTAAGTGCTCATCCAGGGATGAAGAGATAAACAAGATGTGCTCTATGTATACAATGGAATATTATTCAACCATAAAGCGAATGAACTTCTGGTGGAGGTAACAGCACGGATGAGGCTTGAAAACATGATGCTAAGTGGAACAATCCAGACACAAGAGGGCACGTCCTGTATGGTTGCACTAATAGGAAATACCTACAACAGGCCAATCCAAACAGAGAGTAGACTAGAGGTTGCTAAAAGTGGAAGGGAAACGGGAATGGGGGGTTATTGCTTCCCAAAGTACAGAATTAGTTTGGGGTGGTGACAATTCTAGAAATAGTAATTGTGGGGGCACTAGATCCTGAATGCGAGGAACCACCCTGAATGAGACACTGAAAAACAGTTAAGATGGCAAATAAAAAATTTTTAAAACAAGTAACTGAACACTCACTTACAGCTAACACACAGAATTCAGAGAAATGAAAGTACAGCATTTATGGAAAAGTAGTGAAGAGGTGACAGAACTCATTGTGACTGTCCTTCCCCTTGATGGCACGTGATGAGGGCTGCTCAGTGAGACAACGGGAACCTACCTGGCTGCAGGGCCATGTGTGTTCTCAGATCTCCGGGACCAGAAGTTTTGAGCTCCCCCTCTGTCTGCAGGGTCTGTGTTCCTACCTACTCAGGAAATTCCCTTTCTCAAAGAGGAGAGGAAGTTGTGGGCCGACAGTTTCTGACAAAGGCAATTAACAAGTTGTGTGCCCAGGAACTTACTTTTTTCCCTAATCATGAGCTTTACAATTTACTGCATCTAGAAAAGAAACGGGATTTAAAATGCAATTATTGTGCAGTAATTAACTTTGTCCAAATGAGGCCCTTTCAGAAGGCAGCTTCTTTACAGACACATTATTGAGCCCAGTGTTGTTGGGTGGTTGTTTGGGGTTGGGTTGTTGTTTTGTTTTGGGTTTTTTTGTTGTTTTTTGTTGTTTTTTTTTTCAGCATCTTTTTTTTTTATTGTTACTAAATTTTTTTTTCTTTTTTTCCAGTGTTCCAAGATTTATTCCCCATTCCCCACACGCAGTGCTCCCCGCTTTAGGTGTCCCCAGTACCCACCACCAGGCTCTCCCATCCCCCCACCCCCTCCCTCCAAGTCCCTCAGTTTGTTTCTGTGTCCAAAGTCTCTGTTGTTTCGTTTCCCTCCCTAGATTACCCTAGTTGTTTTGTTTTGTTTTTATGTTTCTCAATAAAGGGTGTGTTTTGTTTTGTTTTTTTTACGGTCAAATTGGTGTATTTTTTTCAAAAGTCCGATTTGATATATTTGGGCATTTTCCAAGAACTCTGTCACCGTGTTCAGAGTGTCAGCTTTTCACTTGTGGGGGAAAAGAAAGAGTCTCATTTCTGTAAAGGAAATGTTTGTTGCCACTTGAAACAACCTCTCGGAAATCTGCCTCCAGCCAGCCAGCCTGAGACAATGGCAGCAACAGTGTGATGTCCTCCTGGTCCTCCTTCCAGAATGAACATGGTTTCACACTAAAACTGCCCTAAAATTGCCAGTGCCGTCCACGATAGAGTGTCAGGCGACCCCCCTGGCTGCACTGGATAGAGAGGCCTTTGAAGATGGGACAGACGAGGAAAATGCCTTTTCTTCACCTCCATAATCTTTTGAGATTATTACTTTTCTTCCCCTTATTTTGGCTCCCATGGATACCAGGGAGGCAAGACCACCCATGAGAATTAACATTCACTGGCCCAGACGTACTCACTGGGGACCTCAAGGTGGAGAGGGTCTGGGGGTCCCAAACTTGACAAAAGAAAAGGGAGGAATGGTAGAAGCAGACTGCTCCCCTTCTCTGTCTCCCTCTGGGAGAACATTCAAAGAATGGCTTATTTGTAAAAGGCCTCACAAATATTCCTTAAATCTTAAGAAAGAAAGAGAGAGAGAGAGAGAGAGGAGAATGAAAGAAGAAAGAAAGAAAGAAAGAAAGAAAGAAAGGAAGGAAGGAAGGAAGGAAGGAAGGAAGGAAGGAAGGAAGGAAGGAAGGAAGAAAGAAAATGAAAAAAACCCTCCATGTGTCTCCAAATAATGAAATAACGCCAGGTTCAGAAATCCCGGGCTCTGTCACTGAAGACCACCAGGAGGGGAAATTCTCAGTGTGCCGCTAGATAGGCTCTGAATCCAGGATGGCATTTCATATTATTAACCCCATTCGAAACACAACGGAAAGTGTGTCCAATGGGAGAAACTGACCCCTTCTCGTCTTCCCACAAAACCCCAGCTCCGCAAAGCCAAGGTGTTATCGGATTCTGCAGAAATTACCCGCCGCGTCCATGGGTTTTGCCAAGAGGAAGAAAAAGAAAGAGAACGAGGGAGGAGTGAGAACCTCGGCAGATATACGTTGGCCCTGCCAATGACTCTCTGTTTAACTTGTAATCAAAACAACTCAAACCCAGTTACTGTTTGCATATCTGCCAAGTTTCTCAATTTCAGCAGTCGGCAGCAGGCCCTCGGTATGACAGGCTGTCTTTCAGATTCCAGCGGAATGTGCCAAAGCCCCAGCTCAGAGGCAACTGGTAAATTAAATGCCAGCAAGTAAGGACATTCCTGCACCTTTCTTCTGTGCACACAAAGCAGCATCCCGGTACCTCATCCTGGCGGAGGCACTTTGCAGGCCCCAGGGCGCATGCGGAGGGATCCGGGTCTGTGCCCGTGCCCACGCAACCCCCTCCCCGCCCCGTCATTACACCCGGTGCCTGCTGGGCATTAGTCAGTGCACGGATGGAAATCAACGACCAAGTTTTCTTATTAAAAAAGAAACCGAGGGGGGGGGGCGGGAGGAGGAAGGTGGAGAGAACCACTCTGCCAATAGATGAAAAGAATACTCTCAAATCAAATAGACTCAGAAAAACTCGCTTTCAAGGACCCAAAGATATCATGCAATCTATAGATAACGCGGGGTATTCAGATTCGCTGCAAAGTGTAATTGAAAATAAAGTAGACATTAAATGCATACCGGCGCATCTTTAAATCTTGCATCCTAAAAGCTTCTTGTGAAACTAAAGATAAGGCTTCTCTTTTTCTAGGAAAGTGTAAGCTTTTAAAATCCAGTTGATCCTGGGGGGGGGGGGGGCGATTGGACCGTGCAGGTTCAGCTACCTCTACGATTATCCGTGCTGATTAGCATAGCAGATATTAATGAATAAGCATTGTTTTGACTGCAACTTTGACTGTAACCTGCTGATTTAATGACTCACACTAAGTTTAGAGAATGCGGGCTGCAATCTTAATTACACAAATGTGGCCGTGCTCCTGATATTAATAACAGCTAGCATAAATATCAGGACTTGACAGAAACATGTAATTAAGGCAGAAGAGACGCTCAAGTCGGTGGGCCCTACGGACAGTATAAACGCAAGTTTGATCTTCTGATTTCACCACTTTACCCAAAATCTGTTTCTACAGTAAACAATATGTTTGTTTCTTTTTAAAACTCTTATAGGTGGGACTGGGGTGCTTTACTCCAAATGACAAGGCATTAAAATTTAATGTTTTCAAGAGATGGGGAGAGAATGCACTGGCAGGAAAGAGAGTGAATGCAGGGGCGCTGTGACAGTAGTTTCATTTGCCTTCCCACCTGCAGGACATGCTGGCTGCCAGGGAGAGGGCCAGGGCTCCTCAGGGCCTGCCTACTTGTGTATTTATTGTGGGTCCCTGCATGGCTTCATGATCCTGGGGAATGTGCATGGTGTTGGGACTCCCTGCATCTCTGTAAGGGTATCCACATGCGACTGTACCTAGGCTTCCGTGTGCATGCAGGAGGCAGGCTCTGCAGAAGACCTATGGCCTTAGTCCAGGGTGAGAAGGGCCTGTGGTGCCTGGCATCCCTTTCATGTGCAGTCAGTTGGCAGGTACCCCTCTGCAGGACTCCTGGAGCTGAGATGAACCACTTTGATGCGGGCCTCTGATGGGCACAGGGCAGGGGTGCACTCTTAGGGTAATTCTAGCCTCTGTGCCCCGAGATGCTTTCTTTTCCAAGCGTGAGGACTTCATTTGAGAGGAAGAATTTGCTTAAAGTGTAACTCACCAATCTGCAGGTTTTCTTTCCCTAAACTGGCAGCATTGCCCAAAGAAAACAGAATTCTAAATGGCTCCGTGGTTTAACAGCAAGACCAATTACCTGGTGGAGGTTTCTGGAGACATAGCCACCATGGGAAAGCTGCTAAGAAATTCTAGTAGCCAAAATTTAATTAGCTGACAGGCAAATTCCCGTTAAGTTTCTGTTTTTCAATCAGGGAAGCTATGAATGGATCTGATCGCTTTCTGGGGAAATTGTAATTGTGTGTGTGTGTGTGTGTGAGAGAGAGAGAGAGAGGGAGGGAGAGAGAGAGAAAGAGAGAGAGTTTGTGCAGCTTGTGTTTGGAAGCAGGAGGCCTTCCAGTCCAGCTTCAGGTCTCGGTACCTGGGAGGACCCGCCTAGATTTTGAGCAGAAATGTCCCATTACCACCTTCCCCAAAGGCCTAGCATTTTGATCCCCGTTGCTGCTACAGCACCCAGTCCACAAGAGTCGTTACAAACCTACTAGGCTCCCAGCATGTTATTCGTATGCTAATGCCCAGAGCTGCCTCAATTTGCATGTCCTGCCTGAAAATGGTATTCAGACTTTGGCGTCCCATAGTGGGAGGAGAACGCCAGGAGATTTTTTTTTTCCCTGAGCCTGGTCAGACAGGTAAAATAAACTTAGCTCTGATGACAGAAGACACACGTCCCCTCCCCGAGGCCTTCTTTGGTCTGAACAGAAAACCAGGAGCTTGCGCCAAGTTAAAATACTGATATTCCCTTTTGCAGGAGATGTGGAGGGAGAGACCAGGTTCCTATTACAAACTGTTGTTCTCAATTATTAATTCCCAGCCTTTTGTGCACAGGCAAGAAGATGCATTCTCAATATCTTTACTTAGCATTGGGGTGGGGGGGAGCCTCCTCCTTTGCTTAAGATAACCCCTTCTCTTTGCATTTGAAAATAAATGTAAAGTTTACCTTGGGAACAAATGATTAATGAAGTGTTTTCAATGTACCCCAGCTGTTCACCAGAATAGAAGAATAATTTGATGTTTGGGGTCCTTAAGCCATTTAATGGCAATTGTGTTTTGTTTTGGGGTTTTTTTTGGAGGGGGCTTTCGGGTAGGGTGATTAAAGGGTTAATATTCAAATCAGAAATTTGCAAGGCCTGCATAATGGGAGCGCCACCCTCATAACAATAGGAATTTTTAACAATATCCAGCCTTGTTAGCAAGAGAGTTACATGCATTGAGGGCAATCAGTGTGTCTTGTCAGTTTCTTTTTATCTACCATCTCCAACCGCCGAGGAGCCGAAATGAAGCACTTTGGAATTATCAATTTCAGCCACATTTGCATAACAAAGCCCCCGAGGAAGAGGCATGATAAATGTGAAGGACCCCTCTTGGAAAAGGAACTGTCAACCGCGCCCCGAAAGATTCTCCGACCGAGCGCATTCTCCGGGACTGCAGTCAGCGAAAATAAAATGAAAGCATTAAAGAAAGTCATTCTCTCAGAGAGAAAAATCTCCCCCTCTGCACAGAGAGAACTGGATGAAATGACATTATGCATATGAAAATGTCCAGAAAGATGTTTGATTTATGTATGCATTAGATGCAAATTCCATTACGGTGCGCGCGCTGTTGTGCGATGTGGCGCTGAACACATCAGCGCCCTGATCAGATCTGATCTCATTAATTCCGACAAGGAGAGAGAGAGGGAATTGAGAAGAATTTATGGCCTGGACACTTGAAAGAAGTAAATTGTAATTCTGTTTAAAGCTGTAGCGAACCTTTTAAACACCTTTTATTATAGGAAAGAAGCACTCACTTTTATAACACTGTAAGGACTTACTTAATCTTGTACGGGGGACGCCGGGTCCTCATTTGGGGGGTAGAAAAAAATCTCTGACCTTGTTTAGAGAAAGGAAGAAAAAGCGGAAAATGCCTTCTTAGACTGAGATTCAGAGAAAACATCACAATAGTAGGAGTAAAGAAGAAACGGTACCTCTGTGAATAATTACGTAAACGTTTAGTTTTAAGGGTCTTTTTTTTTAGTGGCTTAATATTTTCAAATAAAATACCAAACAGCGAATGAATATTTTTATGGGACTGGGCGGCAGATTTACATTTTAAAATGTCTTTAACTGCGTTACAGATAAAAACAGTCCTAAAAAAATATATGATGAGAAATGCCGTGGCGCAAGTGTCTTGTGAAATCTTCACTTACTAGAACTGCTTTAGAAACCGTCCATTTCAGACCTAAATTAATGATAAAAATAACAATAATGATAATAACCCAACTGCCAAAACAGTTTTAAGAGGAAATACATTTCCATGGGGAAGACCCCAGATTGTTTGTGTCTGTCAATAATGATTCTGATCTTTCTTTTGCTCCAGAACAAGACTTTAATAAAAGTCGTTTCCTTCTTTCCGGAGCGATAATCACCCTTCATGGGTGAGATGTCCTGTATTTACTTGATACTGAGTATAAAGCCGAAATTGTCTCAATATGTTACTGCATCAGGGAATAATGGTCCCTCCCCCAGTATTCATGACCCCCTGGGGTGCAGCTTTGCCGGCAAGAGTTGCTTTCCCCTTGCATCTTTCATCTTCCTGAGCTATGATTAACCCTCTTCCCAGGGCCAGAGTGGGGGCAGAGACTGGATTCGGGGAAACCTTAGTTACCGATCATGTTTGATTTGAGATGGAAATGAAGATATGGTGCGGGCAAGCTCCCCCCAGTGTGGCCTCGAGCTTCCTGGGGGGGGGGGGGCAATCCACACCAATGGAAGTCATTGTTGAGTTTAGCAAATGTTTATCCAAATTGATGCAGCAAACTTACACGTGAACGCAGATCAACAGCGACAGGGAAGGCAAAGTGTTTCAGAACCAGGTGAACCTGTTTAAATGTCACATTTTGTCAGAGGCTAATCCCCATGTCGTCCCTCATTTCCACCCAAACTGTAAAAGTATCTCATGTGTGCTGTAGATATAATTATAGATGGAATGTGTACCTTATTTACATTATGCGTCTGTGTTCCTATCCTCCCATGCTGTTTTTAAGGACAAGGGGAATGCGTGGTATCTACTGGTTTCCCCACATTCCAACGTGCAACACCAGCAAATCAGGAAAATAATTGGGTTTTCCTTTGAGAAGAGAGAGAGGGAAAAAAAATTCTTCTTCCTGTGATGTTTTAAAAATTCAAAATTTCCTCATTTATCTCCATGATAGCTCTAACCACACAGTTGAAAGCTATATTTAGGCTGCAGAGATTGTATTTTAGAATGTGGAATTTCAAGTCCTCTCACTTGGAGGACTTGAAAGGATCGTGCACATTTTGAATAGGATTGTCTGCAAGTACGGGGAAAAAACTTACCTTGGCATTATACGAGTGAGGTTTTTTTTTTTCCAAGGCATTTTAATGTGTCTGGGTATCCGTGAAGGCATGCGTTGAAAAACGGATCCAGTTTGTCCCCCTTCAATTAAATCATCCCTCAAATACACACGGAAGGAAATGTGTATATTATATTTCACAAATAATAAGGGGCGGCGGCTTTCTCATATCTTCACACAGTCAGCCAGACCCTTACACACACACACACACACACACACACACACACACACACACACAGAATGAATGGGTAAGTCTTGGTGATTAAGGTCATGCTGTTTGTTCATTTCTGCCCTGGCTAATGTGATTGAATTGGAACAATACCTTTGAACTCCCTGGCTCTGATCTGCATACTAATTGATCCCCCGTCCTTGACAATGACCTTTACCAACCATCCACCCATTCTGTGCCCTGCTCAAAAGTTGCTATCAACATCCAGCAACAACAAAAAAGTCCCTTTTATACAGAGTGTCTTCCAGCCCTGTGTGTTACTCCCTAGCTCCCCCTGCAAGATGCTTTCAGAAATAAAAAGTGTCTGTGGGAGACTGGAAAACAGATTCAGCCGGGAAGGCTCGTGCTTCTGGTCTGGTAACCTCAAGAGCAAGGAGGAGGGAATCTGGTTTTCAGAACTAATTCCCGTGCTTGTCACATTTTTAACCTAAAATAAAAATCGGTGATAACAGTCTCCCTGCAAAGTGTTTCTATACACACGGTCTTGGAGATATCAGAAGGCTACATATGGATTTCATCTGCTTAGTATCAGGGAATACGACCTGATCTGTCTCTGTTGAAAACATAGGTATTTTGTTCATCAGGGATTTTTGTGCATTGATTTTGGTTTTTTTTTAAACACTGTATTAAATGCTTATTTCTCCTGATGACTGAATTTTAAATTTTTCACCTTAAATTTTTCACCTGAGGCACTTGCCTTTCCCCGGCCCCAGCCCTGCCAACTGGCATAACTGGAACTCTGCTCTATTCTTAGGGAAATCTGGAGCAAAAAAATTTAAAAAACTGAAAAAAGTGTATTTTTTCCAAAAACTTATACATATTTACCTACAAATATAAATGGACATGACAATACCTGAAACTAATATAACACCATATGTTAGCTATACTGAAATGAACATTTAAAAATACATAAATGGTCACAACAGTGACATATCTTGAATATCTTGTTGAGATAAAGACAGACTCCAAGGGACACACACAGAGACACATACATGCAAAGATAGTAATGCCAAAAAGCCAGGCTGTAGGTACCTTTTGAAGTCCTGTTGTGTAGTAAGGAACTAACCAGTCACTAGACAATCCCAGGGTCTCCATGATAAGCCAAAGTTACATTCTGGTGTGGCCTTAAAAAGAAACAGACATCGCCTCCGAGAACAAGATGTATCAAAAGCATTTATTAAAAGCACCAGTGATACAGTCTTAAAGCAAATGCTCAACCAAAACAAAGACATAAAATCTTTTCTTGGGTATTAAACCATCGATTAAATCAGAATGCAGGATTTTCTGGCCATGGGTAAGAAAGGGCATTTTGTATTTATGTGGGGCAGAATGTTCTGACAGGTTCCGCAGCGTTTCTCGGAGCTGACATGTCACAAAAGTGACTCTCGGCGTCCCAGAGTTGCACACACATATCAGGAAGCTAGTCTACACTCGCAAACGCACTGCACATAAAGGGTTTTGGAGAGGAAATAAAGAATCATTTTGCGATTGGAAACTATGAGGGGATTTTTTTTTTCTCCTTTCAGATACACAGAATACTTACCAAACGGGAGCAGAACTTTTTTTTTTTTTTTTTTTTTTTTTTCTGAAATGTGCAACTGTGTGAAACTTGTCTGGTTTCAGATTTACACAGAAATTTGGAATCATCTTGTTTTCATCCAAACAAATTCAAACTGAAGAGCTTCTTAACTAAGCTGGGAGCATATTTGCACCAAGAAACTGATGTTCCTAATTCATTAACCTACAAGCATTTGGTACCAGTTGAACTTACTAAATGTGTATGCCTTGGTGACTTGATTTTGTCGTCGTTCCTTTTCACTGAGAGCTGACTCCCCATGAGCACCGTCCCAGGTACGAGGTGGGAGACTAAAACAAAGTGGGTGAGGGCCACGTGGTATGTATTCTCTGCTTTTAAGGAACAACTTTAGATTTTTGGGTTGCTTGATATGTAGCTGGAGCTCAATAAATATTTATGAAGAAAGTAAATAACTCACACTAGAACACTTTAAGTTGTAACATGGGATAGAGATAGTGTCTAATTAAAAGGCCAAACCAAATGGTCCAGATGATGCCAGCAGTTCGGAGGTCAGAGGAAGGTGGGATCCTGGAAAGAGCTAGAACTCCTACCACACAGCATCAATATTTTTTTTTTTTAAGATTTATTTATTTATTTATTTTTGACAGAGAGAGACAGCGAGAGAGGGAGCACAAGCAGGGAGAACTATAGAGGAAGAGGGAGAAGCAGACTCCTCACTGAGCAGGGATCTCCATGTGGGGCTTGATCCCAGGACCCTGGGATCATGACCTGAGCCAAAGGCAGGTGTTAAACGACTGAGCTTCTCAGGTACCCCACAGCACCAATTTATAAAGGGATTTGAATCCATGATCACACTTAACCCTCTGTACAATCTTGTGCAATGGCAAGAAACACAGAAGAGAAGGTCCCTGTCTTGATGGGGCTTCATTTTGTAGCGTGTGGTGGGAAGATTATGCACACTGCAACATACAAGGCTACATGCCACGGAGAAAACTCATGAAAGGGATCTGGAATCCTAAGGAGTTCCACGGTGACATGTAGGTTTCTGTGTGTAGTGATTAAGAAAGCTCTCATAGGAGAGATGACATTTTAGCAAGGACAAGAAGAAACGGAGGGAGAAGCCCCATGTCGCTCTAGAAGAAAAGAAATGCAAGGGAAGAGCAGGTTCAAAGCCCTGCTTGGCACCTTCAGGAAGAACCAGAGAGGAGGATCCAGGGCTGCATTTGGAGCAGAAGGACCAAATACTAAGGGCTGGGGGGAGGGGGAGGGCCATGCAGGACCTCTGAGGACAGTGGGAATGCAAAGCCAGTGCAGAGCTCCGAGCAGGGGAAGAGGAGGGTCATGATCTGACAGTAATGACAAAGTCCTCTTCTCAGGGTTGTTGGAAAGGTTAAATGCCACAATGCAGGCAAAGAGTTTAGCTGAATCCCCAATCTAAAGCTCGCATGTGAATGTGACCAGCACAGATTGAATAGAGAACCTCAGGGTCCTAAATTCAAGACTTTCTACTTTACAGAAAGAAGGCAAGTAAATATGCAACAAAGAGGGAGGGAGAAAAATGAGTGTGTCCCCAGTTTTCCATTGCTCTGATGTGTACAATACATTCGTACATTTTCTTATCTGCAATCCTGGCTCTTCAACACACACTGCTAAGCCAGGAGGGGAAGAAGCAGCAGAAGAGATCCTTCTGTGTTAGCCTTAAAGATCTCCCACTGGGCTCCCTTGAATGGCAGCAGTCCTTCCATGGTCCCACTGTGGAGGGCCAGGCGGTCAAGCTCCTGGATCAGGAGAGTCCCAAGAGATGATCCAGAACACAAGCTGGTCAAGAGTCCTCACCTCTGCCCCTCACCCCCTCATTAAAGTAGATTGAACCAAGTTTTTTTACTTATAAAATAAGAGCGCTAATGCAGATTCTGGCTACCTCCGACCTGGTAGGGGCACAAGGTGGGAAATAATGAATGTGCGAAGGGTTTTGCTAGATACAATGCATTTTTATTTACATAAAAATATATAATTTTATTATTAGGCTTTTTAAAATAAGTTGGAAATAAGAAAGCTAGCGAGTGAATAAGCTAAACACATAACCTAGGCAATCTATGCTGATTATAAATATATACAAGTATGTTTATTACACAGTGTAAATTTTAAAAATACACATAAAAACTTAAAAATAAAAAGTTCTTTAGATTTTCCACCTAGAAAAAAACAAAATTTTTCTATAGTTTTTCAGTATTTCCTTCTAGTTTCTATGTTTAAAAAATAAATATACTTACATGAGTATCTGTATGTACTTATATCATTATTAGTATATGTGTGTATAGAATATGCCATCACTATGGCTATGTTATGTGACATTTGTCATAGTTAGGTCATATGGCTGTATCTATAATATGGCATAGACATAGTGATGCAAAATACAATATAGTTATAAATTATTTCATATGGTTATAGAACATATATATACACTTATGTATATATATAAAGCAGATTTACATTATTAAATATATTATTAAAAATTAATACAAATTTAATTTTTTAAAGTAGATAAGTCACATTATTGTTAAACAATCAGCAGTGCAGAGGTGCCTGTCTAGTCAGTCAGTATATCATGTGACTCTTGATCTCAGGGTCATGAGTTCAAGCCCCACATGGGGCATAGAGCTCACCGAAAACAAAAATAAAAAACAGCAGTACAAAGGCAAAGTCTTCTCCCATCTCTACCATTTTTCATCCAAAAAGGAATGTTTCTTATTGATGAATAACAACATACTGGACACACTGTTTTTTAACCTTTCTTTGTCACTTAAAATATATCTTCAAGATCATTCCATATCAGCCATATGTCGATCTGCTTCTTTCTTTCTAATGGCTGCATGGTATCCTACTGTAAGGATATTTTATGTTTTATTTAATCTAAAAATATAATTTAAGTTGTTTCTAATCAATCCCAATCCCAAACAAAACCACAAAAAGCACATTTTGTTGACTATGTGTTAGTACAAAAGAAAGTCAAATTGCTAAAATGGAACAAGGTGAAAGAGGATGAATTGTGTTAAGTTCAATACCTATGGGCCAACTTTCCCTGCAAAGAGGATGTACTGATTTACCACTTACATGTGTAATGTATACAAAGTTCTTTCTCTCCTTCTTATTTGCATTTTTCTATTTTTCTTATCATGAACAAGTTTAAAAACTATTTTTAATAGTCATTTCTGGGTTTTTTTGGTGAATTGTCTAACATTTTTCTTTATTTTTTCTTTCGGATTGTTTTCCTATTTTAATGATTTACAAGAGCTCTTTATATATTAAGGAAATTAGTCTATGATATACGTGTTACAAAACAGGAGTTTGAAATTTCTAAAAAGTAAAATGTATCAATATTTACTCTATGGCTCTGGACCTTGTGTCATGTTTAAAAACGCTCTCCTAATTCTGAGAAATTACACTAAAGAGCAAGGAGAAAGTACAGCATCGGGTAGAGAAAATGGCCAACATGAAGAGAAGGCACAGAGAACTGGAGCAGCTAGTAGCATTCAGAGGTAGAAGAGTGATGTGGGACAGGCCAGATGAGAGAAGAGCAAGAAGAATGATCTATGGGGAAAATGGGCAACCTCTGAATGGCTCCATTCGATCAAGGAAGGGACTGCACCAGATTTATGCTCTGAACACATCACAATGGGATGAGTAAGGAATTGGTGGACGCCAAGGAGGGAGCAGGGAGACCTGAAGCCCAGGTGAGTGGTGCTGGCAGAAGAGAGGACGGTGGGTCTGTTCAAGTGGGAAACATGGATGGACTTGTAGTATCTCTGATGGGTACCTGAGGGGAGGAAGCTGCGACGGAGGAATCCTAGGTGGATGGAGACCCACTGAAGGTAGCCCGAAACACAGGAGGTGGCAGGAAGCAGAGACAGACACTTCGCTTTGGGCCATGCTACTCTTGAGGCCCCCTCAGGAGGTGATGCTCAGAAGAGAGTGATGCAGGGTGCCCATCATGACCTGGAGAAGTGACTGCATCATTCATCCCTGTCGCAGAGTCCTCCTCTATGAAATGAAAGACATCACTTGGGAGAGAAAGATGTGCATCTCCTTGCAAAGGCCCTGTGGTTTTAGGGGCCACGAGTTTTGTCTTAAATACCTCTGCAAAGACATTATCTCCAAATACAGTCATGTTCTGAGATTCAAGGAATGAAATTGGGGGCACACGATTCTGCCCATCACAGGGCACATGGTGAGTTTCAGGCCCTTGGCCGGGCCCTGAGGATATAGGGGTGAGTGCAGTTCAACCCTTGACTTTGGGGAGCACAGAGGGATGAATACACAAGATATGATCAATCAATCGAATATAATCAATCAGAGAGACCTAGGTGTGCAACCTTTGTGGGAGAACACCAGGGAAGTTGCACTAGCAGAGAGTATGCCCCCTTGGGGTATCAACGCCCAGGCACGTACTGACTGCCAACAAGGCTGGTTTTTTACCTTCATCAGACTTTAACCCACAGTGTCCTATTTCACGATTTGCAAAGTATTTTCACACCAATGATCTCATTCCATCATCCGCAGGGCCCACAAGGGAGACAAGCTAGGAGTCACCACCCTGCTTTTGTAGCTAGGGAAACTGAGCCAAAGACAGGTGCAGGGATGCCGAGTGCCCATTCAGCCCTCCTTCTGGACATCACCCTTCCACCCAGGAAAGCCACGTATGTGCAGGAAAGACTTTGAGACAGAACAAGAGGTGGAAATCCTGAAAAGAAGCGCCCAGAAAGGCCATTCCGGAAACCAACAAAGTAACAATGAATGCCGGCTTTCTGCCAAAATGCAAAGAAGATTTAGACCCCACTGGCTCTTCCCTGCTGCCCTATGTCTACACTGCTGCCCCTCGCAGTGATGCCCACGGCAGGAGTGGTGCCAGGCGGTCACGAAGGCAGCCCCCTCCATCACCGGTGAGCTCCTTAAGGCTCCTCTATGGCCCCCATAAAGTCACTGGGAGACGAAGAAGGTATAATTCAGCAATAATGACCAGGCAGAAGTCTTTCCGGGACCCATAATGGGATGTTAAAGGCTCCAATCTTGACCCTCTAGCGGCCTATTATGAGGCTGGTAAAGACAGATAAACAGATCATTATGGCCCCTATAAACCTCGGACATTAATTTGAAACACTCCTGTTCATCTTGCTTCAGTCCTGCCTCTTCCACTTGTTTAAAAAAAAAAAGTGTGAAGATTTTGGCATTCGATGTGGGTCTTATTTCTACCTTCTTTAGTTTATCATTACTGGTAACGAGTGTGTGCAGGGGCGTAGCAGAGAGGGCCGAGAGAAGAGGTAGAGAGGTAGCTGCTGAGGCATTAAATGAGAAAATTCCCAAGGCTGGTCTGGGGTCCCCGAGCCCCCAGAAGCAAACCTGAACGCTCTACCATTTCTCCCAGTACATAATTACAGAGTGTCTTCTCTAGGCATGGGTGCTGCAAGGTGGGCTTACGTTCTTCTGGGAAGAAGAGAGAAAATAAAGAAGCAAACAAATAAAAGAGAGAGACAGTTGAGTTTGCAAGAAGTGCCAGGCAGGAAGTGTGGCCGGGCAATCTGGTGGGGTCAGTGAGTGGTTGGATGAATTTAGAGCTTAGACCCAGTGGTGGGGACCAGGGCTCTGAGTCCCGTGCTGGGAGCAGCAAGCACACAGAGCCTTGCGGCGGGAAGGAGTTGGGGTGCATTTCTCAGAATTAACTCGTGATTCTTTCACTTACCTTCCCCAGCCTTTCTCAACCCTTTGCTGCTGTTGTTTTTATGATGATCTTCATCTCTTCTGTGCTCTGGAGAACCAATCTCATGGCCACACTTTCTCAGGGGAGCCTGAGACAACAGCAATGTAGTCCAGGAAGTTTGCTTTCCTACCTTTGACAGAGGCTGCCCATTCCTAGGACTGCTGTCAGGATTCTCCAGACACCTCTTAAATTCCCGCGTTACACTGCAGAGTTCTGGGTTCATTTCGGGCTCTTGTCTCCCGCTTGGCAGAAACGGAGCTATCAGCAGTCAGAGAAGGAGACAAATTAAGAGGAAAGCAATCGCAGGGCACAATGCAGGTGTCTTAACTGACAAGGCAGCACACTCCCCTCCACCAGTGCCGGGGGGGCCGGCCGCCCTCCCAGCTCGCAGGCTGACACCCGGAGCCCAGAGACTTGGGGGTGAACCCTGCCTCCCCCCTCGAGGACCCTGGAGGACCCGGCACCTGAGCCAGTATCCAGGCCCGTGAGGGCCCGCCCCAGCCAAGTGGGAGATGGCAGGATGCTCTCCCCCGTGGGTGCTCTGGTCTACCCAGGCTAGGACTCCCAGGACAGGTGCGGCTCTCCTGAGAAGAATCAAGAGAGACAATGGAAGCTCTGAGGACGTCTCCAAAACAGCACCCCAGACAATGCCTTGTTTGCATCTCCATCTCTGGGGTCCAATACAGGGCCTGACACACACTATGTGCTCAGTAAAAACGTCCATACATGCATGCATGCATGCATGAATGAATGAATGAGTGCAAACCTGCTCCACAAAGATGCCATTTGGATGAGCCACCCTGAACCTGCCTGCCCTCATCCTGGGGTATCAGAATAGACGCTGAGATGAGGTCGTTGGTCTGTAGCCTCCCAGAATTTGGAGAGCAGCCCAAACCCTGTCTCTGATGGAGGCAGTCTCTCTGGACGGCAAGCGTGATGGAACCTCCATGCATCTCACAGAAACGGCATGGCGCTCATGCACTTGAAAAGTCAAACTCCCACGTTCGACTACCAATTAGAATTTGATAATCAAGGAAGGAGAGGGAAGTTTCTCCAGGTGAATTGCATGGGTCTTAACTGAATCCTGTTTCAGAAAAATAGTTTCTGATCCCCTTGTGTTTGTGTAGGGCCCGTTGGTCCTATTAACCACCACCGATAACTATGTCTGTCACTGCTGTCATTTCTTCGCTGGGCTAGATTGTGCTGCTGGTGGCAATTCTTCACCCTCCCTGCTTCTATGGCCTCATCAACGGTGGAGCGGACTTCACCCTTTGATTTTGGTTTTGGCTATCAAACTTGCCTTGGTAAATATTGTAGAGGCAGGGGTGCCTGAGTGGCTCAGTTGGTTAAGCGACTGCCTTCGGCTCAGGTCATGATCCCGGAGACCCAGGATCGAGCCCCACATCGGGCTCCCTGCTCGGCGGGAGGCCTGCTTCTCCCTCTCTCCCTCCCCCTGATTGTGTTCCCTCTCTGGCTGTGTTTCTCTCTGTCAAATACATAAAATAATTTTTTTAAAAAATTGTAGAGGCAGAATTGACAGCATGTGAGTTCGGGGCCCGAGTCTCAGAGACCTGGCATGTTTCTGCGTATCCTTTGACTCTTCTGCTCCTCCCGTAAGAAGACCAGGCGTGTCCTGGAGGAAAGAAGCTGGGCCGTCCAAGCCAACAGATGCATATGAGCGACAAGTGGTGATTGTCGTAAAACATGTGGTTTTACGCTTGCTTGTCACTTGGCAGTATTGTGTCAAGGACTAACTGACTCATCCCCCACTCACTTTTTTATTGTCATGTAACAGAGTACCATAAAATCAGAGGCTTAAAATATTGCAAATTAATTACTCACGGATTCCCCAGGGATGGGTTAGCTGCGTCCTTTTCGCAGAGTCTCAGCAGGTTGAAATCAAGGTGTCAGCCAGGGCTATGTCCCTTTCCAAGCCTGCAGACTCTTGGCAAAGCTCAGTTCCTTGTGTCTGGGGTTTCTCCCAGACCCTTGTCGTGTATCTTCCTCTACCGTCCCCATCTTAGCACGGCAATAGGCAAACAGGAGAATCTCCCTGCTTTTCGGTGCTGACCTGATCAGATCAGGTGAAGGTCAGGCCACAGGAGGATAATCTCCCTTTTGACTAACTCAAAGTCAACTGATTGCAGACCTTAATAACATCAGCAAAGTCCCTTCGCCTTTGCAGTGTGACCTCATCATGGGAGGGACAGCCATGGCACACACACGTTCTGTCCCATGCCAGAGGAAGGCATTTATGTAACGTGTGTGTGCCAGGGGCCTCTTAGAATCAGAACCCCCTTCTCGCCTAACCAGGAGTTGCTTCGGGAGAATTTTATGTTGGTAGTACAGGGGGACTGCAAAATGATGGTCTCGTCCCTTGTTCTCATTTTAAGAGAAATACTGGCGGCAAGATTGTGTCTTGGCCTCGGGACCACAAGCAATGGGTCACCTCGGGACTGTGAGGCCAGAGAGGAAGGCGCCCCACAGAAAATGTGGGGATGGGCTTCTGTGGCCCCACTGCTGTTCCTAGAACCTCTTTATACCCAGCAGGACATGAACTTGAAATTTTAATACAGGTTCAATTCAGATGCAAATGGCTCTGTCCAAGTGGTAAATGGGAAAGAAAGAGCAGGATGGCAGCAGGGACATTATTCCTTCCCGCACCATTTCGATGTTCTCTGAGTCACGACGATACAAGTTTGGGAGCTATCACCTCCCGGGATGACTAATGAGGGACCATCCCCCATCCGTTTTCCCTGTGAGCTGGATGGCAAATCCAATTAGTTATCTCTGAGGACAACCCGTAAATATTATCAGGACATAAAATATTGTGGGCATTTGGAAAGAAAATACAGTCATCTAAATATTGATGCTTTTCAACTGAGAATTGGAATTGGGATGTTCGAGCGGGGAAGCAGCTTAAGGCAGAACTCGCTCAGCCTCCCTGGTGCAGAGACAGAGCGGGGCAGGGTCCCTGACATTCAGTTTTCATTTGTGTTCCTTCTTTCGGCCACCTGCTTGTGAGATCAATGAGCCCAGAGGTGGCCTTCCTGCCAGGCCCCATGGAGGATCCTGGAATTCAAAGATAAATAAGACACAGTCGCTGTGATAGAGGATTATCTGATATACTGTGAGAAACTGATGAGTGAACTGGCCACTTTCATCTGTGTGGTGACCAAAGACAAAGAAGCCCAGGGCTCTGGGCACTCCCTGGCCTGCGGTCTCCCACCCACTCGGATATATCAGGGAAGGCTTCCTGGAGGAGGTCGAATCTGCAATAAATCTTGAATGCCTGAGCTCATTTGCTTCTGTATGCTTCGCACTGGGCACAGGCCCGGCACCAGCCAAGTGTGCACAACATATGAGTGTGTATAAGTAAATGACCACCTCAGGGATTTGCGTGACTCTTTAAAAGGGTTGTAAATTCCGATGTCTCCAGGGGCTACGCTGGAATTTTCTGTAAGTAAGAAGACCAGATGTAGGATCTAAGGTAGGGTGGAGATGATGGTGATCATGTGAGCAGTGCCAGCGGTGGCCATGGTGGGATCGCGATTTACTCCACAGAAATTAGAGATCTGGATTGATCTTATGAGATCGCCCAATCTGTATATGTGAGCAACAGGTCCAAACATTTTAAACACCGAAGGGGGGCCAGCAATCCATGTCTATGGCCCACTTGTAGCTCTGGGATGGTCAGTTTGTGCCTTCTGATTTATCCATAGTCCTAGGAAGCTTAGCAGAAGTTTTGTCTACGTTAATGAATTCCATCTTTCACAAAGTCAAGTGTAGAGATGGGGAGCATCGGGGTTCATGGAGGTTACTAAACAGGTCCTTATTCTGCAACATCGTTCTGTCTGCCCCTGCTGAGGAAATGATCGGATGAATGAATGAGTGAACTGGACAGCAGAGCCAAGGAAGGGATTCTAAGCAGAGGAAATTGCACCGAGAGAAAGAAGGCAGCTTGGATGTTCAGGAAACCCTCAGACTGCTGTGTTAGATGGAAGCGTGGTGGGGTCTGAGATCAGGAAGAGGCAGGGATCAGGCCATGAGCTTTGAAGGCTAGACCAAGGACAGGAAACTTTACCCTGAAATTAACGCACAAGAACTCAGACAAGTTTCTCCTGTGTTCTGAGACTTAGTTTCTCCAAGTGCAGAATGAAGACAGCAGGAGAGCTTACTTCTTAAGATTGTCGTGAGGACCCCGTGAGTCCCCACACCAAGGGCGGGGCCTGAATGCTCGGAATGGCCAGGCCATCGACACCACACACTGATGTCAGGTCGGCCTGGACCTCCCTCTGCCACAAGCAAGCCCAGGCCAGGCCAGCTGCTCCCTGGACCCAAAGTAGCCAAGCGGATGACAGCACTCGAGATGCCAAGAATGTCATTACAAGGTGGTCCCCTCTCTATGCTGTTGGTGAATAGAGGACAAGGGAGGAGGCCGCTCTGTCCCAGATGACCCTCTTTCTGGGACCACCACCGAGAGGCCTGCAGAGACAGGAGATCAGCTCCTTCCCACTCCAGTCACATTGAGTCCCTGTCAGGTGTGACTCGTGCATTCAAATTCATGGGTCACAGGTGTCTGTGAATCCCAAGGGTTTGGATTTTAAAGAAGTAAATGCCCAATGCGAAGTCATCGTGACGGTACCAACTACCATTCTCTTGCCCCGTTGAGGGCCACTAATTTTCAGGCTGACAGCAGAAGGTAGCCGTGATGATTTCCATTGCCCAGAAGAAAAGACAGAGGTTCCTAATGTTCAGCAAGTTGCCCAGGCCCATTGGGCAAAGGGGCAGTGAGGTCAGCTCTGCACGGCTCTTTCATGGTGTGGTCCCCTTTCAGAAGACGAGGTTCCTGGCACCCCCTTAAGCTGGCCCATCCTGCACAGGCTGAGATGTGGGAAGGCTGTGATACGGCAGGGTTGCTGGCCGGGGTGATAGAGCTCTGAGGACAGCAGAGGGGCTGTGAGTTCAGCAAAAACCCTCCCCCATCCAGTTCAGCAGCTCCTTCCACCCCCTCTCCCCCACAAATAAATAAACCCGGAACAAGGAAAAGGGTGGAAAAAGTTTCTGACTTTCTGTAACCTTTTCTGAGAGTTCAGGTTATTTCTTTAATGCATTTGTGTGCTTTAAAATTGTCTCCTTAGCCTCTCAAGGGAAACCAATATAATACACCATCACATTTCTCACCGGAGAAAAAAGAACACTTACTCTTAATAGGTGGCAATTTTGCCAGATGTTATTGACATAGTAAGTGCGAAATTTCCGTGATACTCAATGCCGAGCACAGCAGATTAAAGAACAATGAGCACAGTGCAAAATGAAGTTTCAAAAGCCGCAGTGTCAAAGTCAGGGAAGGTGTAAAAAAATTACATCTTCGCAACACGTTTAAGAGCAAGTTTACTAATTACTCCATCCAGCGCAAATTTCAGAGTAAATGCCCCAAGACTAGGGAAAGTTTCACAGGTGTTATTTTTTCCCCTCCATGCTTGTCAGCATTTCTTTCTCAGGCAGCCGAGAGACAGAGAGAGAGAGAGAAAGGGAGAGAGAGAAAGAAGCCGAGTGAGCGTGGTCCGGGGCTGCCCCCTTTCTGGAGTGGAAGAGGAAGGCTGCGATGCTCACTGACCATCGCCTGGACACACTCTGGCAATCAGGAAAGCTTTGTCCAACGCCAGGGAACGCACCCACCGGGCCCCGCATGGGAGGCAGGATGAGCACCAAACCTGCACGGGCCTCTCTGAAGCAGGAACCCTTACCACCCACCTCCCAAAACCGATTTGGACATGAAGATACAGAAGCTCAGTGATGAGACTCACACAGACACCGAGTCTCAAAGGCAGGTCCTTGGGCGCGCAAAGCTCACCCTCTGGTCTTTCCTTCGAACACAGCTGTGGCTTTACATCGCTTTGGAAGCATCCTTTTCCAAATGACATCTTAAATTTCCAAAATATAAAACAGATGAAAGCAGAGCTATTGCATTGCGAGGTTGCCTGGGGTTCCAAAGTGTCCCTTGCCCTGTGTGTCTCTCTTCTTGGAGGGGTCCTCAAGTAGCCTCCATCTACGACCCATGTCTAAGAGTGTATGTGTCCCTGTCCCTGCTCACACGTACGCACACGCATGCGCGCGCGCACACACACACACACACACACACACACACACACACACACACAGGAGAGAAAGGGAAGGGCTCACAGAATTTACCAGGTTCTCAAAGAGATTTACGATTCTCCCCAAATTTAAAGGAAAAATCAAATCTTCGGGAATCACATCATGTTAATCCTGCTTTGGAAACTCCACTCATTCTACCCGCAAGTGTGCCCATTCACCGACATCCTGACTTAATAAAAGCCACAGTTCCTGGAAACATGCAGTCAGTGCCAACTTATTTCTTCAATTAAACTTTTTATGTGGACATAATTGTAGATCTGCATGCAGTCATAAGAAGTGATGCAGGGGTATCTGATGTACCCTCTTCCCCGGTTTGTCCCCAAAGTCAATACCTTGCACAACTACAGGGTCATCATACACGTTATATTCAGATTTTCCCTCGTTGCACTCATTTGTGTGTATGTGAGTCCAACTGTTTTTTGGTTTTTTTTTTAATGAAATGCTTCTCAAAGGAGCAAACACCCATGTAAAAAGACTTCCACCTGGAGGGGAGAACAAGATAAAAGGCGGAGTGACCCATTTTGTTCTGAATGCAGCGGATCTGAGATGCACCTTGACCCAGAGTAAATGGAGCAGGTGCAAAACGAGGACGTGGCCCATGGGGGGGCTTCAAGGCCCAGCCCCGGGGGCGGCCGCCTGGCTCTGAGCAGGTGAGCCCACGCCTTCCTCACCGACAACTCAGATCCTGGCTGGCTTTATAGATGAGAGTTATCGCCCTCAGTATTGCCAGGAGGCAAACGCCTAGACATGCCGATGAGACTTGGAGAGAAGTGGCTGGCATCAGTCAAGCCCGCGGCTCTCTAGGACACTTGTGCTGTGATTCCAGAGACTTCGTGCAATCAGGCAGCAACGACAGAGATGCAAGGAACACCGGGCGGTGCTGCGTTTCTGGGCAGATACTTCAGCTGGTATCCCTGAGCCCCAATTCCACCAGCCTGCCACGGCTCTCTTATTCCCCTAAAGCATGCCCAGCCCTTCCAACTCACAGACCCCGAGATCCACAGCAACAGAATCCACTCAGTACTGGAGGGGCCATAAAGTCCAACCCCTTCGTCTCATGGGTGGGGAAACTGAGACCACAGAAGCAGGTGGGGAGACCTACTTTCACCTGAGAGGAGGACAGAATGAAGTAAAGGATAGGTATGACACCCAGGACAAGGCCCAGTGGGCCCCAGGCAAAGCACTGGTCAGAAGGCCGCTGGTAACCTCTCTGAGGCACAAATACGCCATGTATACCAGAGGTTAGCAAGGCACTCCTTTAAAAAAATACAAAACAAAACAGTGTTTTAGTCTTTATAGCTATGGAGTCTCTGTCTCAACTATTCAAATGCTCGAAAATAGCCACAGACAACATTAACAAATGGGTGTTGCCTGTGTGCTAATTACACCTGATTTAGAAAATCAGCAAGCAGGATTCTACCCTGGAGCCGCAGTTGGGTGATCCTTGATCTCTCTACCCAGTAGGTTAATAGTTCCTCCATAGGTGATCAGGATGAATTCCAGAGATGATATATGTAGAATACTCTAGAAGAATGCCTGACTCATCATGGGTGCTCAAGATACATGGGTAGGATGCTTTTTTGCATAATGTATTGTATTCAAACACATATATGGACCTACACGTGAAGTGCCGACTGATAATGCTCAGGGACCGGCAAAGTATACATCTGGAAGCTTTCAGTAGAGATGTGTGCATGAGGAACAGGACTTCAGATCTTTAGACACATTTTGCATTTACGTTTCAAAGAGGTTCTTGACCCAGAAAAGGTAGAAACACATTGAACCATTGTGTGCCATTTATTTTTATTTTTTAACTTTTTATTTGTTATATTGAGGTATAATTTATGTACAACATTGTATTAATTTCAGGCACACAACATTCGATATTTGTGTGTATAGGGAAATAATCACCAGAATATCTAGTAACATCCCTCACCACGAATTTTCTTTAGCCGTGCATCTGTTGATGAACACATGAGTATTTTGTATGTCTTGATTATTATAAATACTGCTGCAGTGAACATAGGAGTACATATATCTTCTTCAGTATTTCTGTATTTCTCCAGATAATACCCAGAAGTGGAATTGCTGGGTCATTTCTATTTTTTTTCTATTTTTTCATTTATTCGTTCTAGGAGTTTTTTGGTAGAATCTTTAGGATTTTAGATATAGATACAGATAAGTATAGATATACATACAAACATAGATATAGCTATGAATAGAAACAGTTTTACTTCTTCCTTCTTGATTTGGATGCCATTTTTTCCCCTAGTTTCTGTGACTAAAGAAAAGAAGTGGGGAGAATAGGCATTTTGTCTTTTTCCTGAATTTAGAGGAAATTTTTCAGATTTCGTGATTGAATATGTTAGCTGTGACGTTGTTATTATATGGCCTTTAGTATGTTGAAGTACATTTGCTCTATACCCCATTTGTTGAGATTTTTATCATAAATGTCAAATCCTTTTTCTGCTTCTACTGAGATGATCATATACCTTTTATCCTCCATTTCATTAATGTGCTATATCACACTGATTGATTTGTGGTTGTTGAACCATCCTTGAATCCCTGGAATAAATCCCACTTGGTCCATGGTGTATGATCCTTTTGATGTATTGTAAAATTTGGTTTGTTAATATTTTGTTGAGGATTTCTGCATCTATGTTTATCAGGGACACAGACCTTTAATTCTTCTTTCTTGTAATGTCCTTGTCTGGTTTTGATGTCAGGGTAATGCTAGCCTCATAAAATGAGTTTGGAAGTTCCCACCCTCTTCAGTTTTTTGGAAGAGATTGAGAATTGTTGGTATTAATTCTTGGAATAAAATTCACCAGTGAAGACATCTGGTCTGGCACATTTGTTTTTGGGGAGGTTTTTGATTATTGATTCAATCTCTGTATTAGTGAACAGTCTATTCAGATTTTCTACTTCTTTGTGACTCAGTCTTGGAAGGTTGTAGGTTTCTTAGTAGTCTCTTAGGATCCTTTGTATTTCTGTGGTAATGTCTCCTCTTTCATTTCTGGTTTTCTTTATTTCAGCTCAATCTTTTCTGTCTTTTTCTTGGTGAGTTTGGCTAAAGGTCTGTCAATTTTGTTTATCTTTTCAAGGACGCAGTTCTTGGTATCATTGGTCTTTTCTATTGTCTTTTTATTCTCTATTATATTGATTTTTGCTCTGATATTTGTTCTTTTTTTTCCTCTACTTTGTGCTTTGTTTACTCTTTATCTAGTTCTTTGAGGTGTAAAGTTAGATTGTTTATTGGAGATTTTTCTTGTTTCCTGAGGTAAGCTTGTATTGCTATAAATTTCCCTTTTAGAACTGCTTTTGCTGCATCCCATAAGTTTTGGTATGTTATTTTTCCATCTTCACTTGTCTCAAGGTATTTTTTCACTTCAGTTTTGATTTCATCATTGATGCATTGGTTATTCAGTAGCATGTTGTTCAGAATCCACATATTTGTGAATTTTCCAGTTTTTTCCTTGTAATTGACTTATAGTTTCACACCATTGTTGTCAGAAAATATACCTGATATGACTTTAGTGTTCTTAAATTTGCTAAGAATTGTTTTGTGGCCTAATGTGATCTATCCTGGAGAATGTTCCATGTGCACTTAAGAAGAATGTGTATTCTGTTGCTTCTGAATGGAAAGTTCTATATATATCTGGTAAGTCCATCTAGTCTAACGTGTCATTTAAAACCAGTGTTTCACATCCATTTTCTGTCTGGGTGATCTTTCCATCGATGGAAGTGGGATGTTAAAATTCCCTATTATTATTTTATTGCTGTCAGTTTTTCCCTTTGGATCTGTTAATATTTGCTTTATATATTAGATATTTCTATTTTGGCTGCATAAATATTTGCAATTATATCCTTTTGTTGGATTGACCACGGTAGCATTATGTAATGCCCTTCTTTGCATTTTATTAGTTTTTGTTTTAAAGTTTATTTTGTCTGATACCATAACTTTTTTTTTTTCCATTTCCATTTGCATGGTATCTGTTTTTCCATCCCTTCACTTTTACTCTGTATGTGTCTCTGGGTCTGAAATGAGTCTCTTGTTGGCAAGCATATAGATGGGTCTTATTTTTTGTTTTGTTTTGTTCTTGTTTTGGAGGTCTTTAAAATCCATTCATCCACTCTTTGTCTTTAACTGGAAAATGTAGTCCATTTACATATAGAGTAATTACCAACCCTTATTCAGATATGTCATTTGCAAATATCCTTTCCCATTTTATAGGTTGTTTTTTAATTTTGTTGATTTTTTCCTTTGCTTTGCAGAAACTTTTTATCTTGAAGGGGTCCCAATAGTTCATTTTTGCTTTGTTTCTCTAGTCCCTGGTGACATATCTAGTAAGAAATCTCAATGGACCAGATCAAAGAGATTGCTGCCTATATTCTCCTGAAACCAGTATTGAATTATATGCCAACTACCTAGAATTTAAATTTTAAAACAAGATAAAAGAAGAAAAACCATATTTACTGACAAGTATGTATTTCTTGCCATTTTGCTAATTGTTTTCTGGTGGATTTATAATTTTTGATAGTGTTCATTTCATCTTCTTTTGCTCTCTACCTTTGTGCCTTGATGACTGTCTTTAGCAGCATGCTTTGATTTATTTATCATTATCTTTTGTGTATAAGTTTTTGCTTGGTGGTTACTGTAAGGCTTACATATAACAACTTATTTTTTACCAGTATATTTCAAATTATTAAAAATGTAAAATTGAATGCATTGTAAAATCCTGTATTTTTACTCTTCCCCCCACACATTTTTTGATTTCACATTTTATATTTTTTCTTATATATCCCTTAACTAATTACTGTAGTTATAGTTTTTTCTAATACTTTTGTGTTTTTAAACTTCATACTAGCTTTATTGAGTGATTAATCTCTTACTTTTACTACCTATTTACCTTTATCAGTGAGATTTATACTTTTCATGCTTTCTTATTACTGATAAGTACCCTTTCCTTTAGCTTAAAGAAGTTCTTGAATATTTCTTGTAAGGCTGGTTTAGTGATAATGAACTCTTTTACCTTTTCCTTAACTGGAAGACTCTTATCTCTCCTAGAATTCTGAATGATAACTTTGCCAGGTAAAGTATTCTTGGTCGAGAATATTTTTTTCTTTCAGAACTTTGAATGTTATCATACCACCCCACTCTGGCCAGAAAAGTTTCTGCTGAAAAGTCTGCTGAAGTCTTATGGGTGTTCCCTTCCATGTAGAAAGTTGTTTTACTCTTGCTGCTTTTAAGAGTCTCTCCTTTAACTTTGACATTTCAATTGCAATGTATTTTCATGTAGGTCACTTTCAGTTCATTGTATTTGGAACTCTGTGCTTCCTGGCCCAGTATATCTGTTTGCTTTTCCAAATTAGGAATGCCTGCAGCCCTTATTTCTTCAAAAAAGTTTTCTGTCCCTTTTCTCTCCCTTCTCTTTCTGTGATCCCTATAATACACTTTTTTTTTTTTTTAAGATTTATGTCTTACTTGGGAGGTCTGGGATGGGGGAGGGAGGGAGAGAGAGAATCTCAAGCAGATTCCCCCTGAGCATGGAGCTTGATGCAGGGCTCACAACCCTGAGATCATGTTCTGAGCTGAAATTAAGAGTCAGATGCTTAAACCACTGTATATAACAAATGTTACTCCACTTGATGTTGTCCCATAGAGTCCTTAAGCTATCTTCACTTACTGTCATTCTTCTCCTTCTCTCTCTCTCTCTCTCCCTCTCTCTCTCTCTCTCTCTCTCTCTTCTGCTGCTCTATTTGGAGGCATGCCACTTTTCCTGTCCTCAAGTTCACTGATCCCTTCCTCTGCTTCATCTAGCCTGCTGTTGAGCCCTCTAGTGTATTTCTCAGTGCAGTTATTTTATTCTTCAGTTCTGTGACTTCTATTTGGAACCTTTTTATATTTTACATTTCTTTTTCCAAGCACTCACTGTGTTCATCCATTCTTCTCCTGAGGTCAGTGGGCATCTTTATGACCATCACTTTGAATTCTCTATCAGGTAAATTATTTATCTCCATTTCCTTAAGGTTTTTGTTTATTGCCGGAGATTTTGTCTTGTTCTTTCATTTGGGACTCAACTCTCTGCTTCTTCATTTTGCTTGTGTTAGTTTCTGTGCATTAGATGCAACAGCCACCTCTCCCACTCTCGAAGGGTTAACCTTAGACAGAAGGTGAAACTTAACATCCAGCTGTGCCCTACAACTTGGTTGACTCTCAAACTTTTGTGATATCCAGATAGTCTATTTTATTCAACGGTATGCCAAGACTGGTCAATGTCCAAAGGTGGAACATTTCAGTCAGAACCTAGATTTTAGGCTGCTCAAAATCCTGACCTCTTAAGGGTAGCAACTTTTAAAGAATGCAAACATATACAGTCCTATGGAATTGCAAAGAAAAGACCCTCCAGTCTGCAGGCCAGGTGACCTAGAGGTGTCCCTGTGCAGCAATCCATAAAATTGGGGCTCTAGCTGAGTATACAAGTTTCTTTTTTTGGAAGGTACTAGTGAGCTGTAGTGAGGCAGAGGGAGAGCCCACAGATGGTGTCCCCAGCTTCTGTTCCCTGAGAGCCTCTAGATGTGGCCAGAACGGAAGCTTTCCCCTATAACAGCAAGTAGTCCTCTTTCACAGAAAGTCTGAGGTGTTTAAGTGTGCTTTCTTTGCAGTGTCCTGGGGGTGGTAGCCTGCCAAGACTTGTCTCTCTGATTGTGACAGCCCCATGGACCCCAGAAACAAAAGCAGAGCCAGGGCATCAAGGAGTATACCCAGAGAGCAGCCATGAAAACCAGGGAGAATACTAGACTTAAAAACTGGGTACTGGATAGGTTTAAGTGCTCCCCTCTGAGAGATGCTGATGCTCCAGAGCACAGCAGGGAGACTGCAAAGACAGGGTCTTCCCTCTGAGTGCTCAGGAAAGGTTTCCAATCAGCCCTTCGATGTGTGTTTAATTAGAACTCTTCCCCTCAGGCTGCAGCTCTGATGATAAGCTAATAGGCCCTTCTCACAGAAAGACTGAGCTCTGGAGTTTAGGGCCTCTTGCTGTGTCCTGGAGGGGGTAGCCATTCAAGAACGGTTTCTCTGTTGGTTACAGTCCTGTAGGACCCAGAAGCATAAGCCCTTTGAGTCACCACAGTCAGGTGACATAGAGATGTCCTCTGGTAGCGGCTGTAAAAATGGAGGCACCAGACCAGGGTGTAAGCTGCTAGCTAGAAGATACCAACCGGGAAGCTAGAACAAGGCGGAGGGACAGCACAGGCCTCCATTTCCTGAGAGCACCTTGGCAGGCTCCTACCCTGTGCTAAACCAGAAGCCTGCACGTCTGGCCAGTGCTCTTGGACAACCACACAGGCCTCTTTCTCAGAAAGACTGGGGTACCAGGGGGCTCAGTCTGTGCAGTGCCCTACAAGCACTTGTCTGCTGAGAACGCTTTCCAGTTGTTCTGGTCCCATGGAGCCCAGGAACGCAAGCCCCGCTGGCCTCTAGAATAGAACCAGGCAATCAGGGGATAGTCCCTGGGTGGCAGCTGCAAAAACCAGTGCACCGGGGGTAAAAAGCGGGGTCCCAGACATGGTAGAAGTTCCCTTTTGGAAGATGCTGGCACTCTGGGATGTCACAGGTGGAGTGTACAGATGGCCCCTGCTGAAAAAAAAAAAGGGGGGGGGAGAATAAAAGGAAAAGGAAAAATAAGAGAAGAAAAAAAAAAAAAAGAAGAGGAAATATAAAGAAGAAAGCCATGGCATCCTGTGCCTTTTAGCAAAGCAGAGGAAGAGCAAGCAAGATGGCGCTCAATAGCTGGAATGTAAAGATGGCACGTTGGGGAGGGGAAAAAAAGATGGTACCTGCTGGATTCTGAAAGACAGAGGGAGAACAAGAAGATGGTGCCCCCCAACCTCTGACCCAGCAGGGTCCCATCCTCAGATCAATGCTTCAAAATCAGAAAACAAGTCTAATTCACATGAATTATAGATGCTTCTCAAAGCACTATTTCTTCATGGGGTCCTGGGGTGGATGAGTCTTTGTGCAGGCATTCTTTAAGTTGGCCCTGTGGGTCTTCTGGATGTGGGCCCTATTGGTCTTCAAAACCAGATGTTTTAGGGACTTGTCTCTCAGATACTGGTCTTAAATTTAGGGTGCCCCATGCATTTTCTGATATGTGTCCCTAGTAGCCAGGAACCATTCCCTTCCCCCTAATGACCACACCTTGCCCTCAAGTCAGCAAATCCATCAAACAGTGACTGCATTGCCCCAGTATTCTTCTAAGTACACACACCATGAAGACCGGAAGGCATGATATTGCTCTCACAGAGCTTGCAGTTGAGTGGGGAGACAGATATAGAAAAATAATCACATATTTGTATATTAAATGGGGCTTTATTGAGTCATTATCCCCTCGACTGTTGAATTAACAAATATTTATTGAGCACCTCCTATTTGCAGACCATCTGGAAATTCTGATGTGTGGGTCCAGAAAATCCCCAGTTTGGTGTAGATAGACCTCATTTAGTAGAATACCATCTCTCGCAAACTAGCCAGCAGTGCTGGGATCAGGCTCGAGCCCACCTGGGGGAAGCCAGGCCCCGGTTCCGTCTCTCCCTCAGGTGAGTGCCTATATCACTTGATGTGTCAGTTTCCTCCCCTGGAAAATGCAGGGAATGATTTCCTATTCCACAAGGGTCTTGCCAAGGTCATAGGAAGTCCCAAGATGACTCTAGGTGCCCTAAAGATGTGACAAAGAGAAAACAACCTGACTTTCTGGTATTGTGCTTTGTTACTCTGAGCAGAACCTGGAGTCAGGGTGGCCATCTCCTTTCTCGCTCACCTAGCACTTTCCCAGTGCAAGCCCTGAAAGTCCCGAATCTCAGGGCTCTGTCTTGGGCAAACTCGGACTGTTGTTCACCCTGCTGGACTCATTTAAGTTTGCCACATTCATCTTGGAGGACCTCCCTCTCTCCTTGCGGCCTCCAGCTCAGTGGCTTGCAGATCAGCGGCCCTAGAAAAACTTGAGCAGTGGGAGAACTGGTTGCAGGGTGGGTTCCTGACCAGGATTCCCCAGTTGGAGCAGATGGTTCGGGACTACGCATTGAGAATGGCTGCTCTTGCTTCATCTTCCCATTTAAAATCTGTCTCTAAGAAATGTCATTTTACCCTTTGGGACACCCTGTCTGCAGGAGCGGTTTTCACGTTTAACCTTTGTCCCCTTCTATAAAGGAAGAGAGAGAAGCTGTGGTTTGTATGAAGGAAGGAGCAGGGATGGCTAGAGAATGGAAGGGTGGAATTCACATCTGTTCTCTACCCTCATCTTTGAATTTGCTTTTTGTTTTACTTCGTTTAATATTATTTGTTGAATAGGTCATAAGTCCTTGGGATGGTTTTGAGCCACAGTGGATGGGGGGGGCAGGGCAGAAACAAGAGTTACCTTCATGAAGGACTCCAGGGACACACACTGCAACTGAAGAGAGGCTCCCTCCTGCCAGGTGCCCTCTCCCCTCCTTCGGTTTTCACTTCCTCTGAACCCTGGTCATTCTTCCCTCCTTGTCCCTTCAGTCCTGGGACAGTAGCAGGTCCCCAGTGACTAGTCCCTGGATGAACCCTGAGTCATACTGATGTTCTGAACTCTGCCCATCACACAGTAGCTACTCTCTTCATTGACTTCTCCCAATGGCTGGACGTTCCATTATTTCCCACAGGCCGATTCCATTCCTGGGTGAGGGGGCTATGCACAAGCAAGATGATAAGTAAAAAAGGGGACAAGGTGGGCGCCTGGGTGGCTCAGTTGGTTAAGCGCCTGCCTTCGGCTCAGGTCATGATCCCGGAGACCCGGGATCGAGTCCCACATCGGGCTCCCTGCTCGGGGGGAAGCCTGCTTCTCCCTCTCTCACTCCCCCTGCTTGTGTTCCCCTCTGGCTGTGTTTCTCTCTGTCAAATAAATAAAATCTTTAAAAAAAAAAAGAGGGGGGGGACAAGGAGGGAGAAAAGAAATTACATAAAACCTTCATCTCTGTGGAAATGAGCCAGTGGTTCATGTCACGCCTTCTGAGGGACTGCGCTGCAATCTTAAAACTCTGCAGAGAAAGAGTTTGCAAAAACGTAACTGATGTATGTGATAGAACGTTAGCCTGGAGAAGGCAGGACACAAAACACGCCTGGCTCTGTGTGCCTAAAGCATCTGCCCAAACAACTGAGCTCTACAGATAGAGGATTGGATTAAAATGCAGCAATTCATAAAAGAAAAAAAAAATGCACCGATTCATAGTGACTCTTTGCAGAGTTTTTTTTCTTTCTTCTTCTTTCCACTGACCGATTTATTGTAAACTTCTGACTTTGAGTGTAAACTTTGGAAATGAAAAAATAATTCTTTGTATATGAATATTCTTACAAAGGAGGAGCTTACCTAAGGCTGAAACTGAAACTGAAAATAGAATTTAGGAATGTCTGCAAAGGTCACCTAATCTAATGCTATAATTTTACAAGTAAGAAAAGAGATGCATGGAGGAGAAGGGATTCTCTTGGCCTGAGCCACATAGCAACCACATCGATTCCACATGACCAGGTGGAAGCAGGAATTGTCCTGAAACCAGGTCCCCACACTCATGAGCCCTTTCTCTACCCAAGCATGGTGCATGAGCTCTGCTCAGCTGAGAATTCTTGTTTTTTTCAGTCCTCATCCCCAGACTGCCAAATCTCTTTCCCTAAAACTTTCTCAAAAATCTTTACCATGTTGTTCTGGAATGCTTAGACTCAATGGATTGCCCATGCCACACCTACTTGGCTACTTTTTATTCACCTAACAATTTCACATTCAGTTCCTTTCATTCATTCGCTTCAATTTCCCATCATGCCAGAACTCTTCATTGTCTGGCTTGAGTTGCTCAGTTTTATTTGTTTTTCTTTTTTTTTTTTAAGATTTATTTATTTATTTTAGAGAGAGACAGAGTGCACGCATGAGCAAGACGAGAGACAGAGGGAGACGGAGAGAGAGAGAGAGTCTCAAGCAGACTCTCTACTAAGCACAAGCGCCCGACACCACGACTCTGAGATCATGACCTTAGCTGAAATCAAGAGGTGGATATTTAACCGACTGAATCAGCAGGCACCCCAAGAGTTGCTCAAAGTCTAACTCAGACAGCTTGGGTGGGATTCTGCAAACTCTGTTCCTCCTCCTCTTGCTGCTGCTGCTGCTCCTGCTGGAGGGAATGAGGCTTTTGAAAATGAAAAAGCAGAAGCTGAGCTTGGGGGAGCGTCCCAGGGTCCAAGGGACATTGGAGAATGAGAAGACAAGCAATCGCTGACACCTGATGGCTGATGTATTCCCTCCCAGTCATGTGGTTAAGAGGGGCTAGGAGAATAAAAAGAGGCCTAGAATAGAAAGAGAGACAGAGATGAGTCAGAGAAGGAGAGGGGATGGCAGGGGGCAGACTACACCCACACAGTGACAAATCCAAGCTTCTCAGGTGGAAAATGTCAACCTAATTTAAGAGCCCATTTCCCCAATCCCTAAAATAAAAGCTGCCCAGGTAATTTGCAGTATTAATATGGATGTGATAATGTGTGTTTTGCATTGGAAGGAGCCTGGATCTAGAAAAGAGAAAGAGGGTCGTCTTGGTTCCACTTCCAAGTGCATGACCAGCAGCTGCTGAACATCTGAAGGTGTTGAGCTTAGTTTCTTAGTCTGTGTAACGGAGACAAGACACAGCATTGAGCCTCTCTTTGAAGTAGCACAGAGGAGACTGGATCCTGCCTCTGAAACCAGAGGGCCAGTGTTTAAATCCCTGCTCCCCCACTTACTGTGTGAATCTGGGCATGAGGCCTTATCCCTTCTACCTCTTTTCTCATCGGCAAAATGGGAATAAAAATGACAGCAATCTCCTAGAGCTGTATAGAAGACGAATTGAGTGATAAGAGCCTTGGAGTGGTACTTAACAAGTCATAAAAGCTCTGTCAGTGTTGATGGTCCTTGTTCTTCTCAATTCCTAGACTACTTATGGTAAAACTATAATGGGATCTGTTATATCTGGGAGGTAGGTTGCAAGAATCAAGGGAAATAAGTTTCCACTTGGACATGTAGTTTCTATTCTAATTTAATGAGTTCTTTGAAATAGAAACATGTTTCTAGAGTTGCATGATCAGAGAAGGAGGGAATAAATCAGTTAACCTATGGACATAAATCACTAAATCTTGCTCCCCACCCTTCCAGCCAGACCCACGTCCATCTACAGATAGCCAGAGAGGAGCATCCTGGCACCCAGAACACCCACGAGGGCTCTTCTCAGAAAATGTGAGTTTCTTGTACTGAACACCCACCAAAAATAATAATGATAATGATACGAATACATAAAAAGGCACACAGCTTGCTAAATGTTTGGAGATCCATATTCCCTCGCAGGTCTCCTTCTTGATATTTTCATCCCATTCTGATACTTTCTTGAAACTTTTTCTCAAGTGTCCTACTCAGAATCCTAGCCTTTCTCCTGCCATCATTCTTGCTGCCCCCTCTTCAAGGGTTTCTTTACCTTCCTGAACCAGCATACTCCACCCTATTCCAACAGCCTCTTTCTTTGTCTTTGTCCTTCACTAAACTTCGAGCTCTTCCAAGGGCAGGGATGAGGTCTTCTTCATCTCTCTAACCCCCGGCTGGCACAATACATACGAGACAGATGGGTAGACAACTGTCAGATGCATAATTGAATGACAACGTTGATTGCTGAGAATCAGTGGAACTCTTGAACCAAAAGAAGGTGAATCAAGCCCTCAGTGGGTTTCATAGACACGCAGAGGTTAAGACAAGAGCTCAATGGCTAAGGGGGTTGAGAGCACGGGGGTGCCCAGTAGTTGAAGATAGGTAGTCTAAGTTTTGATTTAATAATTCTGGGAACCTAGCTGCTGGTTATGGGAACCTAGCAGCAATTTCCTCTCTGTGGGCTCAGTGTGTTTGATTTGTTTAAGCTGGGATCCTTAAAGGAACCAGGCACTAATGACATATAAAAATAAATTCTGCACCAAACTCTGACAAAGGTTATTTGGAAACCAGAGATGTCAAGCAAAAATGTGCCTAAATTCCACCAAGAATCCAAGATTCCTTGGCATATCCAGACTGGTGGTGACCTTATGGCTTACCTGGTGTCATGGATATGCAAATTATGCCACAGACATACTTTCTGCAACATAAAGTATGTCACCAGAGGCTATATAAGACTGTATATTTCATGGAGTCAAAACCCCACTGCTATGCTAGCTGTAATATTTGTGCATAACTTCCCATATATAACTTCATGTTTCCCAAATTGCCCATTTATAACCTTTAATGCAAATGCCATTTTTAAAATCAATTCTTCCCTGTGTTAATTTAAAGACCCCAACATATGTCAAGACAATGTAGGCAATTTCAACTAAACAGCAGTTGGCAAGAGGCAAGATTTATGCTCTGTTTATATCACATTGAGATATAATACCAGAAAAAGAAAGAGAAAAAGACAAATCCATGGGATTTTAATGGATCATTTTGTCAGCAACCAATACATGGTAATGTGGGGTTGGGCCCAAATCGCAGGCTTAGTCTTAGGTATTTCCACTCAGTACATCCAGGGCACATGACGGTATATCCAGCTTCTCCTATTCTCTTCGAGGCACCATCTGTCCACTTATTTCTTATAACATTTTATCGAGCACCCTCTGAGTGTCAGCCTATGTGCCTGGTGATTGAGATTTTTAAGTGAATGACACAGCTGTCCTTCAGGGATACAAAATCTAACAGAGAACTCAAGGCAACTGGATTCCAGCTGTGATACCGTCATGCATAGACAGGGACGGCCTCGACAACCCTTTTAGCCTAGAGAGTAGTCCTTGTGGTTCTTATGTGAGCTTAAGATTAAGCATGGATGCCAGGGATAAGACCAAATATTGTGATGGCCCCGGAGACAGATCTTTATTCTCTCCTGTATATGGGGGCAGTGGCCAGCAGTCAAAGGTTGGTATGGTACCTGGTGGGGTCAGAAACTCAGGTATCCTCTCTTCTTGCTACTGGCAACATACGGACTGCCATTTCCAAGATGGCCGCCCCTGTGCTAGTAGGAACAAAGGATCGGCGTGTTTCCCAGTAGTGTCACCAGCCACTGTCGCTGCATCTCATTGGCCAGAAAGTTATCACATGGCTGTCCATAGTTGCATGAGATTATGGGAAATGTGCTCTTGATTTGAGGTGCCCTTATGCTAGCCAGAAGCCTTCAACTATGGAATATGGGTCCGCATACTGGGGACAATTGCAGCTTGCCACAGTTTTCTTCCACCCTTCATTATGGAATGACCGGACTGGGCTTTTTTTGGTTTGTTTTTTGGGTTTGTTTTTTTTTTCTTCCTCATTCTGAACCTTCCTTTGCTTATCCATAAAATTACAGTTCGAGCTAGATGGCTTCAAGGGACGCTCCCACCTTTCAATAAATATGAAGTGAAAGAATGCATAGATGAAAATAAACGAGTATCATCTTTTGATTTTATGAAGTAGACAAAACGAGCACTACATTACAGCTTGCTAAAAACACGACCGCCATCCATGCCTGTGCACATTAGTTCCTGCATATTTGAATCAAAATTTCTCTGACCCCGCAATCTTTGCAGCATTTTGACTGAAAGTTTCCTGGCTCATTCATTTTCCCTACCATCTTATCACCCTACGTGACAGAGGCATTTTTGTGCCTCTCGGTGTCTTTCTTGAATTTCAAAACTATTCCCATCAAAAGTTGGCATTGCCTTTTTCCAGTGAAGCCCAGCCGAACCCGAGAATAACATAATCAGCAGGTTTCAGAGGAAATTAAAGTCGGATCACTGCCTCCCGCACCCCATCCAGCTGCAATGAGACATGCTTTATCAATGCTTCAGTTTTTAATGTTCAGACGTGTTAAGTTAAGCCAGCTTGTGCAAGGAAAGGATTTACTGATTAGTTCCTGATTTGGTCCATAATTGGCAATGGCAATGACTTTTGCAATGTTAGCTAAATTAAAAAAAAAAAAAAAAAAAGCTTACAGGTAATTCATTGCAAGATGCTTGAAAAAGATCTGGGTCCCCTCACATAAGAATCACAGTTTAACTTAATCAATGATGACTTCATCAAGAGTTTTTATTTATAGCTAATGCAAACGTTAAAAAAAAGTACAGCCATTAATTATTAGTAGGTTTTTTTAAGCCAAAAGTACGAGTTGAATAAACGTACTTTAAGACACTTAAAGCTCCGGCATTCTTTATAAAATGACTAGCTAAAGAGTCCCTTGGGCTGCCTTTTAACTGCTTTCAAAGCTCTAATAGCACTTTTTCCACCAAAGACACACCCCTTGAATCCTCCGAGAGATACAATAGCATAATTGTTCTTTTAGGTTTCAAGGCCTTGACATATCTGTCAGGGGAAGAATAGTGAATAATAATACCAGAACTATTTTATGCAAATTTCACTTAGAGGTTTCAAGATTTCCCTGAGACGGATCTTGCCCCCTTGTTGACATTTGCATTGTCACATTAGCTTTACATAAGAAAGTGGCTCCAGTTTTCCTTTTGTTAAATAATTCTCATTTAAAAAAAAATCTTTCCATAAAGTTAAAAAACAAATACAAAAACAATGAGATGGAAACATCAATTTGGAGTTGTATCAAAGGGAAAAACAGTGTTCACTGGAATGATTTCTGCCCCCTGTAGTTAATCACTTTGCTGGTTGGAATTCTCCCTTAACTTAAACTATGATGGCAGAAAATGGGTGTTGATTAGAAAACGCAACATAAGCACATGCACACGTTACAGCACCGGGCCCACCGGCAGCACGGAGGCACCTGCCAGAGGCCTGAGTTCTGAATTCACAGCTCCTCCGGGTGGAGGGCGCTTAGGACGATCACATCTTTAGCGCAGATCGATAAATATAGTTAATCCGAAAAGCAACCCATTAGCCTCAGAAGTAGATCACAAGATCAAATAAAACAATAATTACAAAGCCTCAGTGCAGAAAGACACCCGTGGGTTTGGCAGCCCTTCCAGCCCTCCCGTAATCCAGATAATCCTGCGAGGTTATCAAAATATAAATCACAAATAAGGTTAATTTCCTCCCACACAAAGGACAAAAACGGAAGAAGAAGAAAAAAAGCCTGTGTGTAGAAAGGAGCTTAAATTACCAGCAGCTTTCCTGACCGTAGAGAGAGGAAACCATCCCAACCCATCAGTCTATCTGTCCATCCAGCCCTCCATGCCTGTGCGTATGCCTTGAACCATTACGTCTTACTGGTCACCACCCAGGGGCTAGATTCACATTCTGCAAAGTCAGGCATACTTGGGACACATTGCCTGGCCTCCAAGACTCATAATCTAATGAGAGAGACTATGGGTGAACGCAGAGAGGGAAGATCATGGAAGAAAGTGAGTATCGAGAATGCCTTTCCGTGTAATAGGCTCTTGATTCCCTTTGGGTGTATGCTCATGAGAGGGCTTCGCGTGGCCTCTGTCTCAGTCCAATTGGGCTTCTAGAACAAAGGGCCCTAAAATGCATAGCCTAAGCAACAGACACTTATTTTCGTACAGCTCGGGAGACCGGGAGCCTGAGATCAGGGCACCAGTAAGGCTGGGTTCCAGGAGAGCACTCTTTGTGGTTTGCAGAAGTCTGCTTTCTTGCTGTGTCCTCACACGATGGAGAGAGGGAGGATCAGTAAGTGCATTGGTGTCTCTTCTTATAAGGACACTGAATCCATGATGAGGCCCGCTTTCATGACCTCATGGAAACGCAGGACCCTCCGTAAACCCCACCTCCAAATACCATCACGCTGGGTTGAGGGCCTCAGCATAGTAAAACCTCCATAATGGCCACGTGCTGGCTGTCGACAGCCCCATGAGTGATGAGGTTCTAGGCTGTGGGGGCCAGTGGGGCTTCCGTGTAGACCTCCCAGGGACACGAACAACTCCACAGGTGAAAGTGATGAGAAGAATGACGAGGCTGCATCGACAAATATTGCATGTCAGACGCTCTGGGCATGTCATCGCATTGGATCTTCTCAAAAGACCCACATGTTCTGCCCATTTTACAGATAGGAAACTGAGGCTCAGAAAGTGACCAGCCCACATCACAGAGCTGGCAACTGCCTGGGCTGGGCTTGGATGCTGAGTTGGACCCCTACAGAGATCCAGGACCCAGGCCCCCAACACTGCACAATCTCTATGATGAGAAGAGCTGCTTGAAAACATGTCCTTAAATCCTTCGGTGTCCCCTCCTATCCCACTGAGACGCCCGAGTTCCCCCAGAACATCAGCATGAGGGGAATCAGGGTCTTTGTGGACAGAACTCAGGGCACTGCTCTGCCTGGACCAGCACAGATCTCCTCCCCACTTCCTCCTGGGAGTTTGCTGTCTCCCACTCTGTTTGGCTGAATCTCAAGACCAGCACCATCAGACTCCACAAGGACAAAAGGAAGGACGGAGACCCGGAGCACCGGTGATTTCCAGCAGTGGAGCTCAGTGCAAAGAGCAGTGATTTTCTCCTCACAGAGACCTGCAGCTCTGTGTGCAAATGGCACCTACTTGTATCTACCTCTGCCTAGCTGTGTGACGTTGGGTCTGCACATGAACCTCTCTGAGCTGCACTCTCCTTATCTGTAAAGTGGGGGCAATTACTGCTAGGACATGACCTAATGCAGGTCCAGCCAGGTCTGGTCTGGCACACAGCAGGCTCTCCATAAAGGTAGCTATTCCCATTCGCCAAGTATCTCACCTTGGTCCCTAAGGCGCATGCCTAAATCTCTAACATTGAACTCTATACGACAATAGAGGCTAACATCCCCTTTTATCCTCACCTGGATGGGAGGAAACCACTTTTGAGCCAGGGAGAGGAGCAACCTGCATGCTCATGCATCAATTTAATGCCTCCCCTGGGGGACTAGGAGGCTTAATGTTTATAAAGTACTTTGAGATCCTGAAAGCAAAGACTTTATACAAATGCGAGATAATCATGATAATTAAACCACTGTTATTGAATATAGGGAGGCCTTATTGTTCCCTCATCCTGCAGCGAGCAAACCCCTGGCGGACTCTTTTGCGCACTGAAGAGATAATTTGCTAAATCATACACCGTTGCCCTGAAAGTCTTACCCACCTACAGACAGGGACAAGTTCATAGTCAACAATAACGCTAACAGCAGGTCTCCATCAGCACCGCACTTCACAGTTTACAAAGCACCGAGAGATAGCGTCTCCCACTCCCAGAGGGACCGAGAGGGACAGAGATGGGAAATGATGCCTGGTCGACTTCCGGACAACCCGGGGACAGATCTAAGAGTTCCTTTACTGTTAGAAGATCTCTAATCTAAAACCATGGCATTTAGCCCAACACCCACATTTTGTAAATGGAAGCGCGGAGGTCCACCGAGGTGAAGCGACAGGAGATGGGGCTGGTGCCAGGCCCCCAAACACTGCTGTACCCACTGGAATCACGTGCCCCGGCTCCTGGGACATGGCTTGACCAAAGGCTGGGCATCAGTCCCACTTGCTCGGCCAGGGGTTTGCTTGGACTCCTCATTCAAAACTATTGCTGTATTTTAAAATACAGTTTTGATTATTATTCAGGTGTTACGGAGGCCAACAGAGGAGGAGACAGCTGTCATTGAAAGAGCTGGTTTTACTCATAGATGGCGAGAGGAGGGCACCCCAGGTCCTGGGGCTACGGGGGAAGCTCCAGGCTCCGTCCCAGGAGCAAGGGTCTTGGCGGTGCTTTCCTTGGACCGAACCACGGGGCTGGGGACAGGTTTCAGATTGGCTAGCTGGAAGAATTTCCGCAGGCTCTGGGACTTAGAGAGTGTCCTCAGGTGTCTGGCACCTGGCCCTGGGGCGGTCAGGACAGGTGGGTAGTGGCCTGGCACCTGAGAGACTGACGGGGGAGGAGATCTGAGGTCTGAGTTTGGTGGGTTTGTCTATAAAAGGCAAGCCCTACGGGCAGTGGTGGGTGGAGGGGTGGTCCCTGGGGAGTCAGCAAGTGTCCAGCAAAAATAAAGAACATGAGGGTGCAGGTCAGACAGGCTGGGCAGGACATGAGAGGCCATGGGATCAATAATACCTAAGGCCCAGATGAGACACCTGAGGTCAGACCGAGGATAGAATCTGTCGAGGGTTTTGCTGCCAGCCAGTGGTGATCAAGGTGCTCTTTTAGAAATAAGTCTGACCAAGTCTTATGCCGAATCCCCTTAGCATAGTCCTGCTGCTTAGAAAATAATCTCTAAGCACCTTACTTTGGGGACCATGGTCGCCCCAGCTCTGGTCTCCCCTAGTCATCTCCACTCATCTCTAGTCCCACACTGAATGCTCTAGAGGCCGGAAAAATGCCTAGTCCTCTTCTGCCATGACTTTGCCCTTGCAGACCTCTCCTCTACTCATCTCTAGTTGCTCAGATCCCTTCTAGCACTTTCTCACCATTTGGTGTTCTGGGGAGAGCCGTGGAGATGACCTTCCAGAGATTCAGTTCAGAGCTTCCTTGCTCCCCGCAGCTTTGGTTGAAACCCCACGGGGGACTCAGGTTCCTGACCATGGGCTCCAGGCTCCCCCGTGCTCCCCTATGCCCAAAGCCTCCCTGACCTTTTTGTTTGAAGGTCCCTGTCCTCCACTGGGTGGCCAATGGCTGGAAGGCAGGGACCTTGTCCCACTCCTCTGATAATCCCTGGCATCGAGCGCAGTAGGCAGTACATAGCAGTACTTGAGTATTGAACCCGAGTCCCAGGCTAGCAAGTAGGACCCTGAGTCTAGCGCTCCTTTCTATACATCCACACTGGGAAGTCATCCCTCAATTTCTGTAAAAGCAGAAAGGATTAAACACTGGGCACTGCTTTTTCTAAGCTATGTATTTTAGACCTGTGTTATAGCTGTAATTACTTTGTGCTGGGTTTTATTTTATATTTTGTTCCTTTGTCAGAATCAGCTGGATTTTCCAGAAGAAAGCCTATCTGCACATCCAAATCACGGGCTCTGAATCGGACTCCCCTCGCCTGCTTTATACCTGTAAGGGGCACTCCCGGAACTTGTTTGCCTGGGTGCCCTTCTTTCCCTGCTGATCTAGAATCTGCAAATAGATATCTTCTTCCAAAACATACCTCTCCACAAAGCCAACCCACTGCCTCAAGCTCATTATCTTAAGACAGCTCTATGGCCAAAGGTTATGTTTTTCAGGGCTATATTAATCTCTTTGTCTAAACAGCACAGGCTTAATTGGTTTAGATCAGAGTTGCACTGTTTTGAGTAAAAGGGTGTGATTAATGTGGAGCTAAAGATGGTTGGACGGGCACAGACTCATTCAGTAGCATACACAAACCTATTATCATCGGAACCGTGAGAGCTTTAGGGAAACCTGCCCCAGTGAGCGAGTTTTTTTCTCCAGAAAATCACAGAAAGCTGAGCAGGGCTCTGGAGACCCTGGGCCAGGCAGTGTAGTACAGGCGTCTTCCCTCACCTCCTCAAATAATGCAGGAGCCCAGCCCGTGTCCAGGGCTACAGAGAGGGGATCTGGGCTTTAGACCTTGAACTCCTTTGCTGTCCCCACACAGGAGAGTAAGGTGTTGCCCTGACTGGCATGTGGCTTGATGACTTCCTGACCGGGTGGCTGGCTCTCTTCCCCTTGGCCCCCAAATCCACTGGTCAGCCCTGCTCACCCTGCTCTGACCCCCCACAGGCTAACCTCTGCGGATTGCCTCAGTGGGCTCCCTGGTCCTGCGGGGCAGGGAGGAGGTAGAGGAGGAGGTCAGTGTATTTATTCCCTGGGGTGCCCCAAGCCGTAGCCCTTCCTTGGCAGTGCTCTGTGTGGGTCTCCTTGCCCTGCAGACTAAGACGGGGGCAGACCCAACCTCTAGCCCCAACTACTGAACCATACCTGCTCGATTCTTCTCGCTTATTAGACACCAGCTTTGTTCTGTAGGCTTTAGATACATTATTTTTTAAGCCCTCAAAACCCTACCAGGGATGCCCTCCTTGTCTCTTTTTATAGATGAGGAAACTGAGTCACAAAGAGACTGAACAACGTGCCCCAGGCCACAGGTGCACTAGCGGGTTAGAATCAGAAGGCACGCTCAAGCTGCCAGCCACCAGCACCTCCTCCTGGCACCGGGAAGGGGAGAAGGGGGAGGGAATTGCAGTGCTGGAAAACAGTGCAAGCAAAGAGCTGGAGCTGCAGGGCGACATCTGGAAATGGAAAAGTCCAGTGTGCTCCGCAGGGGGGGTGCAGGGAGGAATGGTGACGGGGCTGGTAGCAGTGGGACTCTGAATGCCGTCCTCCGCAGTGTGCATGTTCTAGTTCAACCGGGATTCTCATCCGGTGCCCATATCTTAGTGTGATGAAGGATGGGCAAAGCCCCAGGCGGGCATGAGGGGTACACAAACCCCAGAGAGTCACAGCCCCATCCTCCTGGTGCAAGGGAGGGCATATACATAGGACGATGGGAACGGAGGCAACGGGTTCTGCTGCTGGCCAGGCTGAGATGAGGACAAAGCGAGGCAGATCTCCCACTCTGATACAAATTTTTACTAGGGCATCAAAAAACTCTGCCATTAAGATAAATATAATTTTAATGCAAAATTTTTTTAATTCAAAATTAATGCAAAAAAGTCCATGATGAACAAAAGATCAAACTCTTACTTGATCCTACCTACAAGATGAGTCTTCCTGGTTTTTCCTTTTGTCTCAAGCTCAGAGATAGCTCAGCATGTTGGATCCCATATTTATTTTAAACTTTTCTCTTTTGTTCCTCATGGGTTTTGGGGGAGCATCACTTTTGATCTTTCAAAAAAGAACTGTGTTTTAAATAGTGTTTATGGTGATGACTGGGTTATTCGTCACCCTCTTGTATTTTGCATCTGCAGGATGCCTCACCCTAGTCCTAATCTCCTTGCTCTCTGGGACATCAAACGTGAACTTTCTCCTGTGGGCCGTGGGTGGTCTCGGGGGGGAAAAGTCAAGAGGGTCTGTCTGCCGTGTAGAGTGACTGCTCTCTCTGCAGAGGAGAGGACTGGCTGGGAAAGGTCAGGATGGGGGAGGCGACAGACAAACTGGGTAAAAATGCACCCTTGTCCTGGGAACAGTCCTGAGGGCTCAGCACAGAGAGAGTCGGGGAGTCAGAAAAGTTCCCTGACGTGGATTTGGAGCCTTCCTTTTGTGCATGAACACAGACTGTTCCTTCGGTGCTTGGCCTATTTCCTCTTCCAAATCGTGACCAGATGCATGTTAAATTAGAATTAATGGAGCTCCTTTGCGGTGCATTGAATTTGCTCTGTGCACAGTAATAGTTTTCGAACACATCATACAACCTTTCTAAGAGGTTAAAAATTATAGACTTAACACCTTAGCATATTTGTCTGTAGTCTGAATGATTCCAAATGGGAATAATCAGTCTACTTTGTTAAGGGAAGACTGGTTTAAAAAAAAAAATCAGCAGTGAGCATCTAGTGCCTGTTTAGAGTTCAGTAGCATTTTTAATATAAACATCCAATTCTTGATAGAATTAGCTGGGCTGCCCTCGCTCACTGCAGCCCAGCATTTGTACTATATATTTGGGTGGATTCTTTGCACATTACTTATTTCCTGGAAAAATCTTTAGAGAGGTCTGGACCGCATAGTTATAAAAATTATTGTAATGTATTTTCCGTGCATATTAAATTAGCTCCCCAGACTGATAAAAGGTTGAAAAGCTATTATTCTTTATTCTTCAGTTTACTACAACCCTAAAGTAATCGCCTTCTATTAAAGTTTATTGATTGTTCCCACTGTTAACTAGCAAGTTGGTATATAAAAATAAAACAGAGAAATCTGCCATTTCTCCCTTGTTTCTTTTCCCAGCATGTGTCCCTCGAGTAAGATTTCAAAGGACCCATGTTGGCTGCACTTTGAGGAAGCATCGGGGGTTTGGGGAGGTTTGGGTTCAATTGTTTATTTTTGTTTGTTGCTTGTTTTTGTATTTCCAAGACATTGGTGCTTTAATAATTCTCTCTCTCTCTCTCTCTCTCTCTCTCTCTCTCTCTCTCTCTCTCTTTGTTTTTTTAAAGGGAAAATAACAAGAGATCAGGTCTGGGAGAGGGTCCTGGGTTATAGCGCCTGTGGTTTGCAGGTTTCACACATCCATTCATTTCCCAAATACGTTTGACCACCTACTACGCGCCAGCCGGGTTTCAGGCGTGAAGAATTTAAGAGTGGGCACCAGACTGGGGGCTCGCTCTGCTAGTGTGTATGTCCCAGATGATAAACAAGCAAAGAAATAAAGATTTGCTTTGTTAGATGACAATAAATACTATAAAGGAAACAAAGTGGCGTGAAGGAATAGAAATTGTGATGCTGACTTTATGAGTCCACTCGACAGGGTCACACGGTGCCCAGATATTTGGTTAAACATGATTTCTGAGTGTGTCTGTGTGGGCATTTCTGGATGAGATTAGTGTTCGAATGGGTAGACTGAGTAAAGCAGAATGATCTCCATCTCCTATCAGTTCTGTTTCTCAGAAGAACCCTGACTAACACAGAGAGCGATGGGCATTTGTTTAGGTCAGGAGGTCAGAAAAAGCCACTCTGATGAATCATATTTCAAATGCAAGGTCATGAGGGAACCTTCCTGCAGATACTCAAGCAAAGAGAACTCAGCAGGGACCCTAGGCTTAGGAAGGAGACACCTTAACCCAACCATGGACAGCAGTCACACAAATGCTTGGGAACATCCACAAAAGAGCATACATTACACCAGACTCTGAGAATAGAATAATCAATCAAACACTAAAACGCAGCTTCTGCTTTTGCTGAGAGCTCACAGTCTTAGTGAGGGGCTCAAGATTTAAAGACAGCGCTGGGCAGCCTTCAAGTCTTAAAAAGACAAGTAAACCATCAGGTATACAAGTTGCTCCTTCCATGTACCGTGTGACACGTGTCAGGCTGGGGTCAGTCAAGGAGCGTCTCAGGACATCAGGAAGAAGGTTTTGTCTGCTTGCCACAGTCGACCTCTGAGCAAAGCAGGACTCAGAATCACTAAAGAGCAGGCGCAGGGGACCCCTGTTGGCATGATCCACAAGACGATGAGGACAGGGGAGCAAAAGCAGAGAGGGAGGGAGGGACAGGAGAAGGAGTCAGTAGGGATGGTGTTGGGTTAATGAAAGGAAGTCATCTGCTGGGTGATGACCATTTGAAGGGTTTCAAGCAATGATGCAATTTTGTCAGATATTTACTCTAGAAAGATAAATCCGGCAGCCAACCAGAGAGGAGCAGGAGGACAGAGCTTTGGAAAGAGAGTCGCAACCCTGACTCCTGATGTCCTTGTGTGTAGAATGAGAGTGGTGGTTGGGATCTCTAAATTTGCAACCAACTCTAAAATTTGGGAATGCAAAGATATCTGTAAGTACCTTAACTTATAGAATTAAGCGTGTGTGCTCTCTCTCTCTCTGATGCAGATTTTAGATTTTTCTGGACAACTTTTTGCTCTTATCCAATGAGTAGCTCTGAGTTCCACAAACTGATTGTGAAAAAGAAAACATCCTTATTTTTTGATGAAATGGTGCTTTCACCACAGCTCCTTTTAGTTGGCTGTGTGTGTGTTCACATATATCTTTGTTTCTGAAGTTGATGTTTGTTTTCCCCTTTCCTTCTCTCTACAAATAAATATGAGTTTTGCACTTCCCATGTTCATTCCAAGTTATGGCTCTCCTATTAAAGATAACCTTACGCTGAAGTATTTGGGTCCAAGAAATGCAGAGGTGGCGCAGAGGTGGGAGGCATGCACGTCATTTTTATCTCCATGAGAAATTCTGAGAAGGAAAACCAGGTTATGTAAAACATTGCACAGGAGAGAGACACAAGGTGGAGCTTCCAGGACCCGTGCTGAAGATGATTTGTGAGAGAGGAGTTCACCTTGCTTTTCAGGGAGTGTTCTGGAATCCTACAGTGAAGTCCAGGGGATGCTGGTTCCAAGACTCCAGATAACGTGATGTGTGACCTCCAGTGTTTTAGCTTTATTATAGGGAAAGGCCAGTTGCTGACCCTCTCTGCTTCAAGTGTTTACATTCCCACAGATGAAAGTGGATGAGGTGCATAGCCCAAGCAGTACACTGTCTATGAAAATGTGAGCGCCTTTTGAGTTCTCACTGGGAAACCGCTGTCCAGCTCAGGACTGCATTTCCCAGGCTCCTTTGCATCTAGGTGGGTCCATGTGGCCAGTCCCCACCAATGAAATTTAAGTGGTGGTTAAAGAGCCCACGTGGGTTCTCTGTCTTCTCAGCCACAAGCTAGGCAGAGGGGAGCAGGACCAGCTGCTGGGAAAGACCCTGAGTCTCTGAATCGCCAGGTGGAGGAGGGCCCCCCAACCAAACACAAACACCCACGCCAGTGTGTTAGTCCAGCCCTAAATACAGTGTGTTTTGATGCCTCTGATTTCTAATGGACATGAACTTCTATTGTGCTAGCCGCTGGAAGGTTGGGGGTTGTCAGAATTACTGGGGTTGTCACAACTGTGAGTGTCACCCTAAATAATACAAAAGTCAGCTGGGGATGCTCATATTTGGACATCGGTGTTGGTACCTCAGGGACATTGCTCTACATTCTGGGCCTCAGTTCTCTGGCTTGTCATTTTAGAGCATCCTCACCCAGTGAAGCCTCCACACTGTCGCTCTGGGACCTGCAAGATGTCCTCTCAAGAGCAGCTCGCCCTTCCATTTGCAAACGGGGGCGAATATCAATACTTCTGCTCAGGTTACCACGAGGATTACATGAGCCCTTCCACTCGGAGCGCATAGCCCAGAGCCTGCCCCATATAAAGTAGTGACTTTTATTATTTCTGTGTGATTATTATTGTGATTATGATATAATTGTGCTAAACTTGCAATATTGAGAGGCGGGTGTGATGACTGCTGCTATTTCCATTTTTCAGAGGAGCATGCTGAGAAAGAAAACTTAGCTCAGATTGTGGGGTCACTAAGAGACAGTCTTCATCCCAGGTCCTGTGCCTCCAGGGCTCCTCCCTCGCTGCTGGGGTGACCCTGTGGGTGCTGCCCAGCACCCTCACCCAACTCCAAGCTCAGCACTGGGCGTGACTTCGGGCAAGAGTAAAACACATCCAAACGAAAGACGTTGAGCTAATTGGCTTCTCCTTCAAGACAGATTTCTTTCTGACAGGCAGCAGGACACGGCAGGAACAACTCGTTCTGCATCCTGTTGTATAAATAGGGATGGGACAAATGGCTTGGCTAAAATAAGCATAGGCCTGAAACAACCGAAACTGGAACCAAATCCAGACGGACTTTCTTTCTTTTCTCCCCCCATTTATTTCTCTCTTAATTATTATTTTTCAGGACTTAAAAAAAAAAAAAAGTCCATTCCAATTTTGTTCTCTGCAGTCACTCATTCCTTCCAAAGGAGAAGTCAAAAACTTAGAGAAAACTAAAGTGGAGAGGGGAAATAAAAATATGCATTGGGACTTTAAAAAGAAAGACATAAAAATCAAGAAGGAAGATGCATCCTGGTTTGGAGGAAATCCCCTGGAGCAGTGGTTCTGGACTCCCCCAGATGGAAATCACAGTTCATGGTAAAGTTTAGGGAATTCAGCCAAACAAATTGAGGTTCAAGCCTTGTTAATAAATATTTCTCCTTGACAGTTGAACAATAGCTCTGCCTTCCCCAAGGCAGGAAAAAAAAAAAGTCAGCAGTGACTTGAATGGACACTTCTATTTTCTTGAGGGTCCTCAGGTGCTCTGTCTGGGGAACTCCAAGATCAGAACTATCTGAGTCAAGTTTACCCAACTCTCATTTTTCTGTCCAGAGACACAAAGCAAGTTTCTCATCTTTTTGGAGCTCTAACTGGGAAGACAACAAAATCAAGAAATGATCTCTTCATCATTAAGACTATTCCAGCACTGTATGGACAACCACTTCATGGGGTCATCAGAAAGAAGATCCAAAATCAAATGACACATTCCACTGTGTGAGTAGTTCCCAAGCATGAGTTTCTGTACTGGTGGCAGGTTCTCTTTTAGTTGGAAATGTGCCTGCATTTCCAACTAAAAGAGGGACAAATGTCCCAGCCGTGAATCCTCAGAACAGCCAATGGCTGGTGTTTCTGGACATCACTTCCAACTCTGAGAATCCATGATCTTTCACCCCAGGCTCCAGATCACGGCTCCCTGAAGCAGCCCAGACCGGCAGATGGAGTGGAAATTGGTCGTGTACCAGCTTTAGTAAAGATCAGATAAAATAATGGTGAGATTCATCTGGAAAAAAAAATAGATACACTTTTCCTAAGTAGTATGTGAAATAGAGGAGCATATGAGACTCATCATGTATTGAAATATATTTTAGAACAATAAGAACTGAAAGGGTGTGGTAAGACTGTAAACCAGACAAGCCAGTGAGTGAAACTAAGTAGGAAGCCCAGACAGTGTGTGAGGCCATCCTGAATGTGTGCTGCGTAGTCTATTCCCAGGACCGAGCAGGGGCCTGGCATATAGCAATGGCTCATAAATATTTACTGAGTGAGTCAAAAATGACAAATAAGAAAAAAAGTGCTTATTTAATAAGAGTTTAGAGTAATTAATTAGTGAGTTGGGAGGAAATCAGTTTAGATTCAGATTGTGTTCTATGAATTAGAAAAGATTCTGATAGATTAAAATGTGAAAAAAGTAAAAAGTAGGAAATATTAGAAAAATCAAGTATTTATCCGAATTGCCATGGATTACAATATAATGGAAGAAATATCAAAGAAAGAGCCAGTGTCTTTCTACATGTAAAAATTAAACAGCACAGAGACAATGAATAGGGACAACAGGACAATGGAATTCGGAGAAAACATAAAATATGACAAAAGAAGTATTTTATATGCTGGCATCCAAATTTGTATCGATAAATAACTGGGTCAAAGGGAATAGCAGATTGCAAATGGCAGTAAACACAAATAGTAAATAAGCAGTGGGAATATGCTTTTCCATTATAATAAGAGACATGTAAATTAAAATAAGCTTGAAGTTCAATACAGAAGAAATGGATTAATAAACCAGGAGAATCTTCATGTAGAATATTCTAGTCCCTTAAAGCGATTAGCACGAGGCATCTGCAAAAACATAATGAAAAGTTTATGATAAAAACTCAAATAATAGAAAGGCAAATGCCAAAGAAAATATACAATCACCTTACGATTATGTGAAATATCAGAAGAATCGTGCGAAAGTGAAAATATTTTTTTTTTCTTTTGAAGAGGCTGGATGGGATCTTACAACCGGCGTTGCTTACAAAATCTTCACTGGTGCTCTTAGAGTATTTCAAGGAAAAAAAGGAGGTTCTTGCTTGTCATCGTGGATCCAAGGAATGAGGGGCCAGCCTTCTAAGGCGTAGTAGGAGCACGCCGACACCCGTGTGCACGAGGGTGCGTGAGCACATGTGTGCATGTGACCTACGCCCAGCACCGTGTCAGGACCAGCACAGACAGCGAGCCGCTGAACTGGTTACAATGCACGCATCTGAGTGTGTATGAGCTAAACACCACCTTCACGACTTCTAGCTGGCAACATCCGGCAGTTGAGCGCATCTTCCGCACCTCAGTTTCTCCACCTGTGAAAAGGGAACAATGTTGTCTATCTCCTAGGATTAGCAGAAATGGAGCCTATCTCTACCATCTAGGAGAAGCAAATATTACTTACCTGTCCTGATATTAATAAAATTTAAATACAAAGGACTCCATTCATAATTGCACGTTTGATCACCATGATGGCAATGAATAATTTCATTATGCCAACTGGTACCCATTCTTAGAGAGGACACACATGCACACACACACACACACACACACACACACACACACACACACACGGCTTTTGGACTGAGCTACAGGGGCGATTCTTGCTTAGCCATTTAGCCGCCGTGTGACCACGAGTGAGTTAACTTCTCTCCACTTCAACCTCTTCCTCTGTAAAATGAAGATCCTAACAATCACCTCTCCCCAAAATTGGCTGGGAAAAGAAGTGCTAATACTCAGTGAACGTGATTCACCTTCCACTTAGCCTAGGTTTGTACCTGCTTGCTTTGTTGGATGAGAGACGTGGCCTAAGCCAGATCGCACTGGAAAGCAAGAAGGGACCACAGATGGATGGAAAGTGGGGAAAGCAGTTCACGAATTTCCAAATGTGCTTCTCCAGTCATTGCTGTGGCCCAGACGGCCCAGACACTGTAGGTCTCATCCTAGCCTCTCTGCCCCATCCTGCCAGAAGAGGAGGGGAACGCTGGCTCCACTTCGGCCCAGTGTCCTTCCCCAATCTGGAACTGCCGACCGTCAGCACATCGGCTTCCCTCCTCCCAGCTGAACACCGCAGTGCTAACTGAGCACTTTTCGAACCCGAGTGCAAGTGAAGTACATGATGCCAGCTTCAGGAGTTTGGCATTTGGAATCCACGCTGAGAAAGCAGGGGGACAGTGCCAGGCAATGAGGAAACCCAACCTTGGCCCATCTGGGAAAAATCAGAGCTTCCTGGGATAAAGACATATCACTGAACCATCCGATTTGCGGCTGAAAATAACCCCAGCCACCTCCCAGGCTCTGCTAGATACAGAGCTAGTTTACTGCTGCCTCTCCAGTAGTGGGTAAATGAATAAAGAGGCCGAGAACTGACGAGGGGAAGCAGCTTGCCCAAGACTACACAGCTAATGAGATACCACACAGGTGGAGCCCCCAGGTGGCCCTCCTCCCATCCTATGACGATCTTCCCCTTGCAGGTGGAGACCGACATGTACCATGTACAAACAGAAGAGCTGGTGCCCCCAAGACAGCCACCAGACTGTGTGGTCCCTATTGGTCCCCTGTGGCTCCAGCCAGAGTGGGACATGAGCCAGGTTAGACAGTGCCCCCGAGGGCATTACCACACTTCCTAAGCTTCCATTTTCTGGACCTTTCTCCCATTTCTCTTGTGAGCCGGGGCTTCCCAGACTTATCTCCTGGATCCACAGAGCTGTGAGCAGGAAATGCAGGCAGCCTGATGCTGCCATTTCACAGATGAGGAAACTGAGCCACAGAAGCAAAGTGCCGTCCTCAAGCTCGGCATTAAGCAAGTCACAGCCCCAAGCCTGTAACCCGCCTCTTCTGACTCTACACCTGGGGACCACCTTGCTCCATTCTAACTTTCAAGTGCAGTGCAACCAAAGGTGACCCGAGAGAATGCAAAAGGAGGAGACAGCAGAGCCTGAGAAGCCCAGAGAGGCAAACTGGGACAGGTGTATGCAGAGAAAGACCCCGAAAGCCCAGGAGAGGCTCTGCCTGCTCTGGAAGTCGGGATCCAGGAGAGGGGGTATGCTCAGCCACCCTCTGTGGCCCCTCCCCCAGAAAAACGGAGCTTTTTGTGCCTCCCTTGGTGTGAGCTATATCATTGATTATAGTAATGTTTTTTTCTTTTTGATTTTAAAAGAAATTAAAATACTTTTGTGGGTCCCTAAAAGTGCCCTGGGCCCTGACCTGATTGTGCCCAACCTGAGAGGTGTCCCTCCTAAGTGCCCCCGACTGGGTGCAGAGCTTTGGGGGCACCAAAGAGAAACAAGGCTGTACTTGGGGGGCTTTCATGCCGGAGGAGAGAACGTGCTCTGAAATAACTATAGTGACAGGTGACAAAGAGTGCTATCCTGCTGTCACACAGGGAACTGGAAAGCTCTGAGAGGGTGCAGAGTGAGGGGCTCCCAGGAAAGCTTCCTGGAGGAGGCAGGCCCTGCAGGCCTGAGGTCGTGGGAGCCTCCCCACTGCCTTTCAGGGAGCAGCCGCAGATATGAAGAATGGAGACTGGAGAGTGCCCCCCCCCAACATGCATAGACAATGCATTTGTTTTCCTCCCCCCCCCTTTTTGGAGGAGAATTTAAAAGAAGAAGTAAAGGAAGGAAGGAGGGCAGGAAGGAAAGTAGGATGAGAAGGAAGGGCGGGAGGAAGAAAGGAATGGAGGGAAAGGGCGAGGGAGACAGAGAGAACCCTCCACGCTAGCACTGTTATCACTCATGTTGATGTCAACATCTCTACAAAGACAGGTAGCAGGAAAATACCACCAGGGGAGCCTTTGAGGGCGCACAGCGGGGTCCTGGGTAATTACCGTGGCCTAGTTATCTCTCTGGGAAAGGAAAAAAAAGTCCAGCACCCGATCTGCTTTTTTTTTTCTTCATAGGTGAAGTTGAACCTAAAGCACTGTAATTTTAATCAAATCTTTCCCGTCTGCATGCAGTGTCTCTGAGAAGTTGAAGATTTAAGTGTATGTTATAGGGCTTGTGGAATTGTCCCAGCGGGGGAGGGAGAAGGGGCAGAGGGGCGGTAATTATGCAACATTAAAGGTAGTTTGGTTGCGGGAAGGATTTTTTTTTTTTAATCTCCTCTTTCCCTCATTGAGGGTTTGGATGATGTCATGGGCAGGAGAATAAAAAAAAGGAGGGTGGGGGACCGTAGCAGCCAGCACGGTAAGCAAGAGGGAAAAAGATAAAGTTGCAATTTTCAGTTTGGGTGCAGGTCAGGATAGTTTGGTAAAGGGGAATGTGTTGTTCTGAAGGTCACCGTCCGAGGTAGAGATGGACCCACATTCCCCCCCCACACACACTCATGCTCATGAATCCTCCTCCCTTCAAGATGCATCCAAGCACCCACACGGGGACACGGGCTGCCGAAGCCCTCCGCCCTGCCCATCGGCTCCGGGAACACGCCCGCATCTTGTACACAAGCACACAGGGGACTGAGCTCACACGCCCAGCGCCCAGCACACCGCCTGCACCCCCAGCCCTCTCCCGCACAGGCCTACCCGCGAACGTGTATCTGTGCACAGAGAAGCACATGCTGGCCCAGTGCACGCAGGCCGCTGCAGACAAGCGCGCCACGGGATGTGCCAGGACCCGCCAGTACCCCGGAGCCCATGACCGCAGCTCAGCCCTCAAAGATGCACAGAATTGCTGGATGAAAACAGAAATCTGCAACCTGAGGCCCAAGGGCATGGGGCATGGGTAAAATGCAGGTGCAGACGAAATGTGGGGAAGGGGAGATAAATCTGGGTGCCCTTCGGCATTTTGTAGGAGCCTTTTATTTTATTTCCGAAGATTTTATTTATTTATTTGACACAGAGAGAGGCACAGTGAGAGAGGGGATGCAAGCAGCGGGAATGGGAGACGGAGAAACAGGCTGGATCCCATGACCTGAGCCGGAGGCAGAGGCTTAACAACTGAGCCACCCAGGCACCTGGACCTTTTATTTTAGAAGGGATTTAGACTTCGAAGTTGGGAAGACAGCACAGGGCTCCCCAGGTGCCCCATTGCCCAGCTCCCCCAACCACCAACTTCCCACATCCGGCTGGCCCAGTCATTACCATGAATCAAGTATTACTGACTCTGGTTTTTAGAATTTGAGGGGGACACTTAGCCCCCACACTTAATGGAATGTTTAAACACAATAATTCCAAACGTTGGGGCATTCGGAGATCTCTTCAGAAGCTGTGTCAGTTACTGCACAACCGAAGATGTCACTGTCCCTGGAGGTGGATGCCAGTGAGACACTTAGCAGAGGACCGTGGTCCCTGGCCAGCTCCGATCTCCGACTACACCAACTGGGGCAGGATTTCTGGAGCAATGATGCCTCCATGGATTTTGCCCTGAATAGGCGTCCATGGTCTCACCTGTTGGTTGAACAACATGATTTTCCAAGTCCGCACCTCCCACAGAAAGACTGAGTTAGAATTCCAAGGGAGAAAGGGGTGGTTTCTTTCTTATTGAGGCACTGTTGCCTTATTCAGCAAATTGGGAAGAAGGCAATTCCGTTCCTGGAGGGGGAAAGGCTACAAGGGCCTCTCACAGCATCCTGAGGTCTGATATCTCTCCAAGTTTCTTCCCCTGACTGCTCAACGCCACACTTCATCTCTACAGATCTCCCTCACACCCAGATTTTGAGCCTCAGCACGGTGCCACCTCTGGCGGGAAGCCTCCGTGGGTGCCGTCTGTCCTCTCACCCCTCATGGGACGCTCCACCCCACATGGTGTTTCACACCTGCCCTCTTCCACCAGAGTCTGCTGGGCCTGCCTAATCTCCTGTATTCCTTTCCTAGGCTTGCTGTAACAAGGACCACAAACAACAGAAATTTGTCTCAATTGTGGAGTCTAGAAGCACGAGATCCAGGTATCAAGAGAGTGGTTTCTTCTGAGGGCTGTGAGGGAGAATCTCCTCCAGGTGCCTCTCCTGACTTCTGGTGGCTTGCTAGCAATTGGGGGCATTCCTTGGCTTACAGACACCTCGGTCACCCCCACCTTTCTCTTGGTGGAACATTCTCCCTACATGTTTATCTGTCTGTGTCCACATTCTTGTTTTGTTGGATTAAAGCGCACCCTAATGACCTCATCTTAACCCAGTCACCTGCAGAGCATCTATTTCCAATAAGGTCACACTGACAAGTGCCAGGAGTAAGTAAGGACTCGGACCTCTTCTGAGTGAAGGTGATTTGGCCCCACTTGGGGTCTTCCCCACTTGGCTCACGCTTCAAAATATGTAGCCTCCATTTTGGGCTCACTCTGTAGCTCATAGGATCTCCATATGCACTGGACAGGTAGCAGGAGCTGAGCAAAAGTTTATTTTAAGAGCTACCCATTCAGAAAGCCAGTATTGAAACAACATTACAAACCACTTCAAAAAAGATATCATTGTTTCCAACCAGATAGAGTAGGAGACACTGGCATTTTGGGAAAATAACTTGGAGAAAACAAACTCTTCAGAAGACCTCCTCCGACAGGATCCCATGGAAGGCACTATTTAGATAAACAACATCTCCCCACAGGTAACACCAACTGACCCACTGACATAGTCATTAGTCTCCTGTCCCTTACCACTGGAACTCCAGCCATGGGACAAAGGAATAAGGAAACCTACCATGCATTAGCAAGAGACTGCTAGACACAGCAGCAGGGAAAGGAGGTGGTAACCGTCCCTTCCCCGATGAGAACTTGAACATCCGGGTAGAGAGAGCTTGTGACAAGTGCACTTGACCGCTATGCTGGGCTGCAAGGAATAATGAAAGACTAACTCTGGGTCTTGAAGCAGGAAAAAGAGCCAGTTAGGTGGCAAGGAGAGGAAAAGCTTAAGCAAGGCTGGACTTACTGCAAAGGAATTGGGTTGCCCAGACTCTCGGCTGAAGCAGAACCCTCTGGAACACAGTGATGCTTTGTCCACGTGTCTGCATGTGCAAAAGGAAGGTTCAAGCACCGGGCACGAGGTTCTTGCAGTGTCTAGAGCCGAGCCAGCCTGCAGCATCCGAAGTGAGTCCACACTTCTTTATAATCTGCATGAAGCTCAGTGAGCCCTGGGACCTTTCTTGGCAAAATGAGTCCAACAGGGAGGTCTGGAGGGCATTGTCCCTGAACCCATCTGAGATGTTGGGTCTGAGCCCAAACAACTACAGATTCCAATAGGAAGAAATTAAGAAAAAAAAGAGAAAAGAAAGAGCCCTCCCGTGGAGTAGCCAATCCGGAGAAAGAGGGCCATCCATGACTCCTCCAGCAAATGGATATGAACTTTCTCACCATTGACAGTGTAGGCAGCTGGCCCCATTGTCTGCCTCTTTACAAAATCCAATATTTCCCCTTCTGTTATTCTTGGCACAATGACAAGAAAGGAAGAAATAAAAGTTCCCCTTTTTAATGAAGCTGTTGAGGATCCTTTTTTTTTTTTTATCAAAATTGACATGACCATCACCATTTTGATTCCCGCTCTGACACAAGAGTCACATAGCAACATGCGCCTCTCCATGGCAACCTTCCCCACTCCTCACACAAAGACAATCTTGACAGTTTAACATTCAATAAAAAGTACTTTTAATTAAAAGATGACTAAGAACTGGCAGCACAAAAAAATATATTGAACACATATGTCCGATTGTCGTTAACATTCATTTATGAAGGAAACTACCAACCTAAGAGTGTCTTTTGAAAAGAACGGTCATCTGCCTCGAACGAGGTATGGAAAGATGTGTGGAGTCCACCCGAAGATATTACGTTCCATCCAACAAATCTTTTAATTAAGTGCCTGCTAATGGCTAAGCTTTATCCTAGGTCCCAAGGGCAAATTTTGGAGTGAGGCCGTGACAATGGACTGTATGAATAGGACAACAGTCATGGTAGCTGGGCCGTAAATACCACCATCTATAGAGGGTTGACTGGGTGCTGGACACCATGTTGAGTGCGCCCGCATTTAATTTCATGTCACCCTCCCAACTGCTGGTTCCCTCATTTTATATATTGGGAAACTAAGCCCCAGAGGTGACCCATAACATGCCCAAGGCCACACAAGGGAGCTGTGGCAGTCAAGACCCAACCCTGGAGACTGTGACTATGGCGGTGCTGCTGTCCCACCTTGCGCCTCAGAAGGAGGTGGGAGCAGCCAGGTTGGGTGACGTGAGCCACATCACAGGCCACAGTGAAGGCATCCTGGAGGCAAGTATGTATCGAGAGTGTGTGCATGTGTGTGCCCACATATGCGTGCGATGGCGTGATGTAAGGTCTTCAAGGGAACAGGAGAGCACGGTGATTCAGGACATGGACTCTGCCTGGCTCAAAGCCCGGCTTGACCACTTACTACCTGTGATTTTAGACAAGTTTCCTTTCCTGCGAACTGTGCCTAGTAGCACCATCTCTCTGCTACAAGAATAAAATAAGTTAGTGCATATGAAGAACTCAGAATAGTGCTTGGTCCGTTGGAATCATTATTCACGTCCTTTTTCTTCTTCTTCTTCTCCTTCTTCTTCTTCTTCTTCTTCTTATTATTATTATTATTATTATTATTATTATTATCTTGGCTCTTTCTTCCAAGTGGTGGAAGAGAAGCTTTAATAATATTCTGCCCAAATTAGAGAATGAATTGACTTCATTATAAGAACTTTCCTTTTCATTCAGTTGTTTGGAAATACTGTGGTCAGACTCAGCTTGGGGCTGGATCCCTTGAAATGAGTACTTTGGCTTTGAACAGATAAACTACTCCAGGTGATAAGAGCAGGAATTCATTCATTTTTTAAAAATATTTTATTTATTTATTTATTTATTTGACAGAGAGAAATACAGCAAGCAGGGGGAATAAGAGAGGGAGAGGCAGACTTTCCGCCAAGCAGGGGACCTGAGGCAGGATTCGATCCTGGGACTCCGGGATCATGACCTGAGCCGAAAGCAGACACTCAATGACTGAGTCACCCAACAACTCCCCCCCCTCTTTTCTTTTAACATGGTGGCTGCAAGGTTGGTCACTGGAATATTTTAAAAAGATGAAGGACCATACATACAAAGTAACCCCAAGGGGGACACCTTATTCCTTATTTGTTATGGAAACCCTGTTAGTGTTATTGGTGGGAAGATAGTCACTCAGAGTTTCTAGAGCACGTGTAAGTACCTCACCACTGCATCCGTTATGGAGAAACCATTACTGTCCTGGGGCCATTTTTGAGATCGGAAACCCATAACAGGCTTGATGAAGAAGAAATGAGCTCAGTTTTTGACAGATAAAGTGTGAGGGACATATGAGATCTTCAAGGAAAGAACTTGCCAAGCAAGAGAAAGATAGGAAAGTGCTGGTTTATTGGGATCATCATGGAAGACCCTGGACCCCAAAGGAATGGTGGGAATAGGTACCGCATTGGGGTCGCTTGAAGGGAAGTGGAGGGGGTGACTGGAGATAGCACCCGGGACAAGGCCAGCATCCAGAGGAAGATGGCGTAAGAGAACACAAAGAAATGAATTCAGCCTGCGGGACCACATGGGCCTCTTGTTCAAACCAGTCCTGAAGCTGGCATTTCATGCAGGCTGCTTACTCACAGATCTTTGGATGTTCTGAGCTTGTGACCTAGAGCCTGGACTAAGGCACCATCTGAGTGTCCACCAACAAATGTGGAAATAAAAAGATTTTCCTTCCACACTGTGGAGAAGTGTGTAGACTGTGGGCAAAGATTCCCCATGGGCTGCTTTCCAACTAACATAGGGACCACATTTAGCAGACTGTCATAAGGTCAGGGGTAATAGAAATGGTCACTCCTTTAAGATTAGGAATGGAACAAAGACACTTGCACTCACAGCTTCTATTCAAAGCAGTACTGGAAGTCCTAGCAGGAGCATTTGGCAAGAAATAGACATAAAATGCATCCAAATCAGAAAGAGAAAACTAAAACTGTCACTATTTGCAGATGACATGATATTATATATAGAAAGCCCTAAAGACTCTACCAGAAAACTATTCGAAGTAATAAATGAATTTGGTAGAGTTGCAAGATACGGAATCAATATAAGAAACTGATTATATCATAGATCAACATATCAAAGCATGTGACCTAAAAGTAAATATTTGACCTCCCATGAATCAGTCCTTCAGCCGTTCTCAGTGTGGGGAACATCTCTGAGCCACTTCTCATGTCTCCCACTGTCACCTCACATCTCTGAGCTCCCTCCTTCCTTCCCTCTGCCCCAAGCCACCTCGTCGTCCCCAGCAAGACAACAGGGATGGACAGCACACCAAAAAAGTTGTGTCACTTTCTAGGGGGAGCCCCTCTCCTGGCCTGCTCAAGGGGCTCCTGGGCTCTCCCAGTAGTGTCTACATGTGTGGGTTTTTTGACACGAAAGTGTCATTATTCAGTGTGATGGTTATTTTTATGTGTCACCTTGACTGGGCCACGAGGAGCTCAGAAATCTGGTCAGGTGGGATTCCGGGTATGTCTGTGAGGGTGTTTCTGGATGAGAGTAACATTTGAATCTGCAGAATGAGTAAAGCAGATTGTCTGCCCTGGTGTGGGTGGGCCTCATCCAATCAGTTGAAGGTGCGAGTAGAACAAAGGCTGATGAAGAAGGAATTTGTTTTCTCAAACTGACTGTCTTCAAGCTGTTCCCTGCCCTCAGACTGCACTCTCCCAGGTCTGCTGAGTGCAGATCTTGGACTTCTCAGCCTGAGCCAATCAATACCTTGTAGTAAATAGAAATATAAACATAGATAGAAGTATATGTAATATAATATGATTTATTCTACCTATATATACATTTAATATTTCTGCATCTCCAGAACCTATTGGTTCTGTTCTGGAGAACACAGACTAATAGACGAGCATAGTCAACATCATCCAATATGTAAATACACATACAGCCGGTGTTGTTATAAAACCATGCACTTTGCAGAATCCCCCAGTGAAAACCACAGGAATTGTGGTTAAAAGGTGTTAGGGCCACACATTCAGCAATGCTTCATAAGAAGAAAAGCCCCCTTTGAAGGGATAAAAATGTTTGGAAATTCATAGAACTAATGGTCATACAACATTGTGAATATCATAAATGCCATAGAATTTTCCATTTTAAAACAGTTAACGGTGTTATGTGAATTTCATAACAGTTATATGAATTTTCAGTTAACGATGCTAATATTATGTAAATTTCACCTTAAGTTTTTTTTAAAAAGATTTTATTTATTTATTTGACAGAGAGAGAGAGATCACAAGTAGGCAGAGAGGCAGGCAGAGAGAGAGGAGAAGCAGGCTCCCTGCTGAGCAGAGAGCCCGATGCGGGCCTCAAATCCAAGGACCCTGAGATCACAACCTGAGCCGAAGACAGAGGCTTTAACCCACTGGGCCACCCAGGCACCCCTTAATTTTTTTTAAATAGATAAGGATTTTTAAAAATCACAGCACTGCTTTCTGTTAAATCCTTGAGAAAGGGAGGAATGCTGCCATCGATATGGCACTTAGTGAAAAGTCTGCAGCTTGCCGGGAGGGTGTGCAGTGGGCATCGGAAGGGGTGCAGCTAGGAGTCTTTGTGAGTGCTGTGAGGGGTTAGCCAATGCCAGAGGGGAGGTCACACACAGATGAGTGCAACTCGGTGCACGCTGGAGCTGAGGGAGCAGGAAGGTGTGGGAGGGTTGTGCATGGGCTCTGTGCTCCCATGAAACTCCGGTCGGCTGGGTCCTGAGTTTCTTCTGCTTCCACTTACTGCTCCCCAGGTGTTTCTCTGGGATATAATCACACATATGCAAACATGAAATCCAAGCTGGGCTCAGCTGTCTCTAACTTTTAGGCTGTGTTGGCGCACATTGGTGTTTTCAAAATGAATGTCAAGGCCGGACTGACCGTGTGGTCTTCTTTGACTCTCTATACAACAGATGGTCAGAGAAATCCTGTTGCTGGCCCCACCACACACACAAAAACAGACTCAAGAAAGAGGCTGAAGCTTCTAGTCCCTCACCTGTTGCATTTCTTCTTCCCACTGCTACCTCCCTGGATACACAGAGAAGGTGAGTAATCCTAGGACTGGGGGGCTGGACAAGGTGCTGGGCCCATCATGTGCCAGGAGCCTGACAGAAGGAACCTCAAAATTATCAAAACATCCTGGTAACCGAGTTCCCATTATGCTTCCTGGGGAGAAGAGGAGCCTGAGGGTCAAAGAGACGACCATCCTTGCCTTAAGGTGCACAGGAGCCTGGAACTGAGTAGGAGATTCAGCATGAGCACCCTGACTCCACGCCCCTGGATTTCCTGTTTGGAAGGAGTCGGTGAGTTTGCCTGCCCCCCCCCCCGACATCCACAGGACCCCTGACTCCACTCCCCCTGAAGTCACTTGACCCTTAAATTCCTTCCAAAGGGCGGTGTCCCCAGGGGCACATCCGCTTTGCCCTGTGTGTCCCAATTAGGAGCAACAGCCTCCAGGTGAGGTTTGAACACTTGCCTTCGGAGTAGGAGGCAGGCCTCCCCGGCCACCTTTCCAATCAGAGGCAGCTGTCCCTTCTGCTCGCCAGTGTCACAGCGTAATTGACTCTGGCTTGAGATCATTGTCTTTATTACCTTTAACAGTCCCATAGCCACCGATTGCCTGCGCTGATGGCTAATTTAATTTCTGTCAATACAGCACTGAATGGCTTTAAAAGAACCATTATCCACAAGGGCAGTGTTTTGGGGGGGGGGGGTGTTAGCGGCTTCCCTAAACACAGCACTCGCTTTCATATCACGGTCACAGTGCGTTCGCAGCTGCGAGGACCTCAGCGGTGTCTAGCCCAACCTGTCAGTTTGCAGATGGGACAGCTGAGACCCTGACCAGGTTCGGACTCCACCCAAGGTCTCCTGGGAAGGGACTACCTCTCTCATGACAGTGGTATAACTTACCCTGTCTCTCCTCCACTCTGCACCCAGAGGACCTAGAAAAAAAGGCTGGTCGGAGGCTCTCGCTTTCCTAAGGGATGTCTGGCCTCCCGGGGTGGTCCCTGCTGGCCTGTCCACCCCTGTTGGTGCCCCCTTCTCCGGACACCCCTTACATCCCTGGCCGAGGGAGCTGAATGGGCTTCTGTGCACTCACCGCCCGCTGTCCCTCTGAACCTCTGCGCCTGCCTCTCCTACCGGCAAAGTCCTTTCTGACCTCGTGGCCTGGACAGTTTCTCTTCATTTGTGAGAACACAGCTCACCTTCTCTGGAAAGCTTCCCGCTTATTTCATTCATTCAATAAATTGTTGCTTACTTGTGGAAAACCTACACCACCACCACCACCACCCCCCATTAGCACTGGGATGAAAAGGGAGAGCAAAGCCACACATGGTTCCTGCCCTCAGGGAGCCTGACATCCAAGAGGGGATACATGGTAATAAAACACCATGCTGACTATAGGAAGACCCCCTAAAGAGGAAAAACTGGTCCAAGAGAGGCTATATTGGGAAAGTAGATCTGGCCAGGGGACTTGGAGACCCCTGTTTTTCTCCTTTCTTGACTACTTATACCCAGTGCATGTGTTAGTCTATGCTCAGAATTCTAACAGGAGAGCTCCCCAAGGATCTTGCACCCCATCCAGGCCTCCAAACCTGTTTATGGGATTCATGGAACTTTTTCTTTTCTTTATTGAAATACCGTCCAAATCCATATGGACAACATTCAATGCCTAGAGTAATGAGGACTTGTATAGTATAACAGCTGAAAAATATTTTCTAGAATGGCAATATCGTGCTCTGGAAATTGTCAAAGCTAGTCATCTATCCATCATTCATACATTCATACATCTATCCATCCTTCCATTTATCCATTCATTCATTCACCCATCCACCTTCCCATACGTTCATTTACTTCATCCATCCATCCATCCATCCATCCATCCATCCATCCACCCATCCCTTCATTCATTCACCTATCCCCTATCCATCTACTGAATACGCACTTACTGGTCCCTAGTATATACACCAATCATGTGATAGATGATAGGGAATGTAAGGGGAATCATACTTTGCTTTTTACTGTGTAATTCTTATATTCCAAATCTCCTTTAGATCAATCCTTCCAGGAATCTCCACTCCCTCCCAGGATAAAGTGAGGTCTCCTTGTCTTCCCCACTCTCCTTACCAGCCCCCCAAAGACCCCATTTCTCATATTCTCTGCTAAGATTGATCATGATTTTTAGTACAGGATCGTATTTGCTTAAATATACTTGTATTTTACACAAACCTGGGAGCTCCTCCTTCTTATTATCATCACTTCATCAAAGTAAGAACTTCATCCGCATTTGTGAATGATGAGTGGAAAAAAGAAAAAATTAATGTGAGTAAATCAACACAGCCTTTACCTTTAGTGGTTGAGCTAAACCGGTAGAAGCCAACACCTGCACAAGTAATAACAGAGAGATGAAGCTACATTAGAAATGGACACAGGCTTCAAGCCCTGAGGTCCAAGGAGGGCTGAGGTGGGATGGGTATTCCAGGCTCAGAGAACAGCCAGGGCAAGGTCTGAGGCCCAGAAAACACACATTTGAAAGGAAGAGGTAATACTGTCCATCTGGACACAGCTCTGTGTGTAGGACAAAGTGCAGAGAAACGAGACTACAGAACTTTGGTAGACTTCCCCTTATAAGTCAATGGCATTTTCCTTTTTAAACAGCTAACTGGCATTCTTCCCATATAAAATCTTAAACCTGACCCCAATTATTTAGGTGAGGAAGTGGAATTGCCCTGAGTTATCGTTTATATTATATGCAATATAGAAGGAAGGCCGACAAATGTAAATAATGAAGTTATTTTGACAGACAACAAACTTGAAAGTAGGGATTACGAATCCCCTTTATACCTGCCCCAGCTCTTCCTAGAAGAGGAAAATCCCAACACTTATAAATGGTCGTAAATGGTAACAGATTGTTTGCTGTTTCAGCAACCCACCTTGCACTCTGGGGATACTTTCTAACTAAACGGACTCTGAAGCTCATAAGAGGAGAAGTGAGAAATTTTGTTTCTAATTTGAATCTTAACAATATTTAACATCTAAGATTTCATAGTTGCTAAAACTTGGCCCATAAGATACTCTGGTGATGATATCTCCCTTTTCCATGGCAGGTTCTTTCAGTAAGGCTGTCATTGGACCCACGTGCTGAATACACCTCACTCTAGTCCGTGTGGATACGCAAGAGGGGTCAATCCGAGAGAGATCAGAGAAGGAACTGGGGGGCACTGGGTTGCAGGTTGGGTATCACGTGTGAAAGAGCTTCCAAGGTACCAACTAGAGGTGTTCCGAAGTTTTGTGACACAAATATCCCTTCCTCAAATTCCCTCACTATGCAAATGCAGTTTCAGGACAAGTTTGGAAGGCCAACCCAAATGGGAGTTCTTGGTGCTTCCAGCAGGTACGAAGGACACTGAAACACTGGTGTGCACTCAGGCAATGGGGAGGATGAAACGGAAACCCTGGTTTCAGGAAGGAAGGTTGCTTTGGTTCAAAACATGCTGAGTCTGTGCTTGGCATTGTAGACAAGCCTGGATGTCCCACATGAGTCAGTCATAAATGAAAGATGGGTCTGGAGTACAGGTGAGAAGCGGTTGGTGGAGAGAAAGATTTGAGAGTCTCTGGCTTTAAGGTCGCCTTCGTAGGTACAGGATGTTAGGACTTGGACATGCCTTTCTGAGGGACACAGTTTAACACACTACACAAGTTGCCTCCTTGATCCCTGGGGAGACACAGCCTTCCACCTGCCCCAGGAGATCAGACTTGGCTGGTTCATCTTGACAACAATGACAGTCCCATCTGCTCTTGCTACACGCATACTTTCTCTCCAGTTTCTCTTACACGGGGAGGTGAGCTAAGTGGCCAAGAGGCATCAGGGGTATTCTGCTGGGGCTTCTGGGAGAAATAGGAGCAATGTGGTTTTGGTCCCTATACCTCTTTCCTGCTTTGGACGCTGGTGTGAGGTCACAAGCATCAGGTGGCAGCCATCCTTGAAGCACAAGAATGAAAGCCAGCCCACTAAGGGCCTGAGATGGCATTACTGATCAGCAAAGTGATGCCAAATTCTGATCACCTTCAGACCTGTCTAACTCTTCATTAATGTCACTGTTCTTTGGATATTCTTCTATGTATGAGTGAGCCCATCTCTGCTGATACACAATCTAGACCTAAGGGCAAATGGCGAAAGAAGGGGCAGCAAAATTAGCAAAGAACATGCCCCCAAGAAACAGAAGGTGACATCCTAGAAGCCAAAGAGAGAGAGAATGTGGAGAAGGTTGTCAGGAGTTGGGAGACCAAGAAAGATGAATAAAAAAGGTTAATAAGCACGAGTTGACGATGGAGGTGAGAAGCTGGTGACTTACTCATTCACGGCCCCTGGGAGGGACCAGCCAGACCCTTGGAAGACCACCTGCGAGAGGCTACATATGCTGGAGACAATGGGCTGAAGAGAATGATGTCCTTGATTCAAGAAGAATGAGGGAGTAAGAGCAGGCATGAAAAGAAGAAAACGGAAGCCTCTCTTGGAGGCAGAGGAAAAAGCAGGGACCACCGCAGAATGAGAAGCAAAGCTTTCAAAGGGTTTGTTGGAGGGACAACAGATCAGAAGGGAAAGCATGGGTGGAGGGGAGGGATTTGGGAGGACGTGGGAGGCTGGGACAGCACAGGGCAGAAGCTTTCTAGGGGAACAAGGAAGCCGGCCAATGGAAGCAGAGCTATGGGGCTGGAGTGGATCATGGGCTTCTCTTCATTCTGCGTTTCCAACAGGCAGGTGGTGAATGGAATCTTCTGCCCTCTTTGTACCAACTTCTTGTCAGCACCTGGCGATGTTTAAACATTCTGCATGGAGAAAGGGAAATTGCCTGGCTGTTCATCTCTGTTATGACATATACCTTCATGGAGGCAGAAGGAGGAGAGCTCACCAGCGACCGAGGAACCGGAGACATACCCTGCCTTTCCTCATCAGGGAGGAAGGATGTCATAACAGAGAATCAGCCATGGCCTTACGTCTGGGCCTGCCAAGCCGCCATTGAGCAAGGCAGAAATGTCTCTGGCTGACTGTGATGCAAAATAAAAGTGCTCGTAGTGTGAATTCTGCAGCCAATGCGGTAATATATCGGTGGGTGTTTGTAAGGAAGGAAATATCACCCGAAAAAATCTCCTGGTTGATTATATATAGGCAGTGTCTCTGGCTTGGGTGAGCTACGCATGCCTTTAATTTATGTCTGTGTTTCGGTGTGCATGTATGTTTACTATTTTAGCGCCCAGGGGGGACCTGCCATTTTGAGATAACAATCCGGTTTTTCATTGCTGAGCGAGGTAACCGGAGAAGCCACAGCGACCTGTGTTTTTATGACAATGGTTTCTACCTATTTCCGCTTCACCCAGAAGAGGACCCACATCCCACAAATCACGCTGCAGGCAGGAGGTGGGCACCAGTATGGCAGGAAAGAAAATCTACAGCCAGTCCAGTTCCTAGAAAAGTAATTTCCCATGTCATGCATCAGCTCTTCTTCATCCTTCATTGGGAAATACCTTGCAAAGAAAAGATGAGACAGTGACCTTGAAGGATGATTATTAGCATGTGGCTGAGGATGGTGGAGGAAAATGCTCATTCCCATGTCCCGTTTGTTTTTGACGGCTTCAGACAGCATCCCCTCCAGGCCCCTTAGAAGGCCTGCAAACTACCAGGCCACCTTCCTTGGCCCTCGGTGAGATTTCTCGTGGCTTCTTGAAGTGACATTTATCTAGTGAGAGAAAGTCCCTGCTGCCCTTGAAGATGAGGTCTGCGCCAGATGTTCAGTCAGCGTGAGCTTCATCCATCAAACATAAATTCCCAAATATTCAAAATGATTTTTAGAATGTTCCTCCTTGAATGTTGATGGGAAAACAGGTTGGAGGCAGTGGCAGCTTACTTATTCTGGGTGAGGCCTGGGTGGGAAGCATTCCACAGGCATAAGAGGGGAACACCAGTGGTGTCTTGGAGAGACTCCCAACAGTCGGAAAAGCAAGTTCCACACAGCTTGGGCAGACAGAGTCAGAGGTGAAGTTCAGGTTCCAAAGGGATGCAGGTGGAAGGACAGAGATGGGAGAGGTAGATCAAAGCCAGCAGACTAGAGAACAACTCGCTTAATTACAGAAAGAGGGACAGGGACCAGGTGGTAATGATTTTGGCCTGAGCCCCTGTGTATTTCATGTTATTATTAAAGTGTGAAGACTGTTCACTAATGAAGAAAATTCAACTCAAAACAATACAAGAATAAAATCAGATCTAGAATCTACTCTCATAAAATGATGCTACATTCTCAACTTAATTCTTGTAATTATTACATATAACTTGACTGTTTCTGGAAAGGGTTTCAACTAGTTTGTTCTAAAATACACACCTAGAGGAGAATCAGAAAAGAAGCCAGTAATGAAAGACAGAGAATTGCACTCAAAATCCAGGACAGGTAAGGTTATGATGGTGATGCAATGAATTTAATTAAGTGGGAGTTTCCTAGCAATGAAAGTAACAAGAGAGACAGGGTGAGTCACAAAAATCTCATGGTCATGAAAGTTTCAACATAGCATTCAACAGTGGAGAAAAAAATGTACATAGCAGTAACATTCAAGGAGAATTGATCATGGGACTTTTTATCCAATAAACCATTCAATGAATACTGTCTTTGATAAAAGCTTTACAGAAGATGCAGAAATATAAGTTTTCATCCAAATTTTATAAGATCCTATATTAGAAGCTTGAATGGAAAGCTCTTGGAGAGCCATAGGTCACAAAACACTGGGCTCTGGGCTGGCTGTACCATACCGTGTACACCTCTGTTTCCAACCGCATTGAACTAAAGCTTCCTGAATGTTTGCCCCATCCTCCCTCTCAAATTTCAAGGAGAAATTTTTCTTGAGGAGAACATTTGTTTTTTTAACTTATGTATGTGTCCCAGTGCCCAGCACAGCTCTGGGCGCACAGTAGGCATTTTATAACGGTGTTGAACACAGGATGGAATTCAACCCCTTAATGGGACTCAGCGTGGCATACCCCCTAGTCAAGGGTCTGCCCAAACGAAACCTGCATGAAGGTTCCCACCTGTCGGCCGGCATCATCATCACCGGGTGACTTTTTATACAGAGAGATAATGTGTGTGCTGCTGCCCAGATCCCCAGCGTGATCCCATTTCTGGGCTTTCTGGAAAAATGGTCATTCAATCTTTCCTTCATCCCAGTGAACTCTTCCATGTCCTCCCAGCACATTGCCCTATTGTTATGTAAATCAAAGTCAGCTCCTGTGGCTCTAACAGGGTATCTGATCACAAGAGTGCCAATGCTTGCACCAGAGACACTCCTGATCTCCCCTCACAACCTTCACTGGCCTTCAGGCTCATGCTCATCTTAAAACCAGTTCGCATACACCGACTTCGTATTTACCACACCCCATTATCTCCAAATAGATGAACTCCCTCTCATTCCAACCACACACCAACTTGTGCATATGCAACATAAGCCAATCATATTGTAGCCTCTGTGACATCAGCTGTTGCTATGTTGATTTATCTCTCCCATCATGGGCCCTAGCACATGTAGACCCATGGTAGGTGCTCCGATTTGGCTGAAAAAATAAATTAAGATCATTTGGTTATGGCCCCTAAATGTGGAACTGCAACGAGCTGTCTGACAAATCCACCTTTGGAAAACCATCATTTTCCAGAACCATCTGTGTGGCCTTGACATGTCATCCACTCACCTTGAACTTCCTTTGCTTTATCTGCCAGAAGAGTTATGCCCTTTGTTCTTTAAGGTCTCTGTAATCTAGAAAATATCTTCCTGGGTCAATTCATGACATTACCTTAACACTTTGACCCCTGCCTCAGTGTAAGCCCAGGGACCATATAAAACCACCTCCCCAACACTGGCCCTTCACATTATGCCCTATTGATATTCTTAAGTGTCCAATATATTGTCTTAAATGTATTTTATTACTGACAGATACTTGCCCTATTGCCATGTTTTTATAATATATGACTCCAAGTAATCCCTTGAATTGGAGATCAAACTGAGTTTGACCAATAATTATATAAATGTCACTAACATTTTTATTTTCTTTAAGGTTTTAGTTGATTTTTCTCTCATTAATCATAAGAAGTTGAAATGATTTCATGTCAAGCCCATATGGCTTTGCAAAAGGAAGATAGAAGATCGTACTCAGAGCTGCAAGCTGATTCACAGGCTGCATTTCCAGTCTGATATCAACTCTAAACTGTTTCTGCTGGGTGTCCTTTCTTAATACTCATAAATCCAGAGGTTACAAATCACTCAAACTCCCTTTTCTAAATAAAAGTTCCACATTAAGGTCATGTCTTCAAACAGGACTTCAACCTCCATAGATTAACCATGGCTAGAACTGGAGCCAAGAATTCTAAAGAAACTTGAGCCAAATCATAATGTGTGCTCAATTTTTATAGTCATGCAAATGTGTATCATAAGAAAAATAAAAATGGAATTTGTTTAAGAGATTGAGCATTGGGTTCCTTCTGATCTCCTCCCTGTAGCCAGGGACATAGGGTCAGAGATGCCTTCTCTTCTGGTGATAGGATCACCCAAAGCATTTTGAGTTGGGCCAGGAAATATGGGTACAAATTCCCTTAGAAGGGCCCTGGGCACACCCTCAGAGCGGGGAAAGGTGATCTGAGGCCTAAAGTTGTGGCCATTCAAGAGCTGTCCACTCAGACCTCAAGGAGTCCAATGCTGCCATATTCCTTTCTGTTCACCCAGTGTCCTCTTGGAGAGGCAGACCCCACCCCACCTTTCTCGAAGTAGAAAGACTACTGTATTTGGAATGGAAAGATCTGTGTTCTGATCAGTATCTACCACTGGAAAGTCCTGAGATTCGAAGCAAGTCCTTTTAAATTTTCTGAGCTCAAGTCAGCTTATCTGTTAAAGGGGTGCATTCTTGTATTGTATGGTGCCCCCTCCCAGTCTTGTTGTGGGAATCCAAGGAAAGGATAACATTCTTTGCCTGGATAATTTTCCATAGTCTTTAGTCTCAGCTCCCTTTGAGAAGCCTTCTGTGCCCTCCCCTTAAGTCTCTAAACCAGGTTGATGCCCCTCCTCTGGACCCAAAAATCACCTTTGAGCTCTGCCGTCTAGAATATGAATAACCTGTTGCCTATGGTTGTTTATGGGCACGTCTTTCCCTTTAATTTTTTATTTTTATTTTTTTTTAAGATTTTATTTATTTGACAGAGAGAAACACAACCAGAGAGGGAACACAAGCAGGGGGAGTGAGAGAGGGAGAAGCAGGCTTCCTGCTGAGCAGGGAGCCTGATGTGGGACTCTATCCCCGGTCTCCGGGATCATGACCTGAGCCGAAGGCAGTCGCCCAACCAACTGAGCCACCCAGGCGCCCCACGTCCTTCCCTTTTAGATGATAACCTCTCGCCACTGTGTTGTGCATTCACTGCATTGCAGAGTGCATTGTGGGAAAACAGTCAAAGGACATATTCCCAATGTCCACAGTTGGAAGACCATAGTGCCATGTGATGGGAAGTTCCACTCACTGTGGCAGCCTCTCCGTTGTGATTTTTACGATCCATGACTTGCGTGACCAACTGTTTCAACGTGCCCAGGACTGAAGATGTTCTCAGACGTGCGGGTTTTGGTGCTAAAACAAGGGAAGTCACATACCAGCTGGGCTTAGCCGGACACCCTGCCTAGGAGCAAACCAACCCATGCACTCTGGGGCCAGGGAAATCGGGGCAGCACAGTCAGCAGGACAGGCTGGGACACGGTGTCTTTAAGAGCTGAGGCCACACTAGACATAACAGCCCTTTTATACCTAGCACTATGGTGTGACATCACGCTAGAATAACAGTTTGAAAAGTTGATTGAATTTTATTTTCCCTGTTCTCTTTGCCCTTTCCGCCAGCCCATCAGTGCCGTCCCTCAGCTCAAGAGAGGGATGCTATGGCAGAAAATCAGGGAAAGCTCTGGTCTGTTTCAAAGGGCAACACTTTGAATTTGGAAGCACCTGGGCTTTGGGGTTTAAGGAGTCAAAAGCATGAAGGATTTGGCTTATACAACACTTTTCATAAACAATAGGTTTTTATAAAAAGATGAAGAGTTGCATTATTTTCTTATTGCTCCCATAACAAATTGCCACCAACCACAAACAACAAGCATGTATTTACTTTACAGTTGAGAAGTCAGAAGTTGGACGCGGGTTGCCCTGGGGTGGAGTTGGAGTTTCAGCAGTGCCATGCTCCTGCTGGAGGATCTGGGAGATCCATTTATTGGCCTTTTCCAGCTTCTAGAGACCACCTGCATTCTGTGGCTCACCACTCTTTCTCTATCCTCAAGGTCAGCTGGCTAGCTTGTCTACGACAAGTACCAAGCAACTGTGCAACCTGAAGTATTTTCCAAACTGGAGAAGGAGGAGAGACAGCAGGTCATAAAGAAAGGAGAGCTCCATTGGGCCCAAAATAAGAGGAGTCAGGGAAATAATGAAGACAGCCTGAATTGGCTTCCAGACCCCATCCAGCCTCGACTTGAAATCTCATCTTTTCCCAGTACCAAACAGTTCCATAGAAGCCACTTTCAGGTCTACACGTGGTCCAGTCTCCAACTCAGAGTACTCTGCCCTATGTCAGTGACCCGGAACCTCAATGGCCACACTGCTGCTACTGATGTCCAGCAAGAACATCTTCCCATCATCCACAGCTAATATGGTCCCCATGGACCATTTGGTGGCATAAACCACTCTATACTGTGCCTTAGCTGGATCCCTGGTACAACCAACCCCATATGGACAAGTTCTAAGCATGAAGGCTTAGGATGATTGAAATCTCCACTAAGAAGGAGGATAGTATACTGGGAAGGAAGGAAGGGAGGAAGTTGGGGGGAGAAAGGGAAGAGGAAAGGAATCGAAAGAGGAAGAAAAAGTGGGAGGAGGAAGGAAAGGAGGGAGAGAGGGAGGGAGGGAGAAAAAAAGGGAGGGAGGGAAAAGAAGAAATTCGCTTCCCACCCGGTACTTATATTTGAATGGGCATTGAATTAAACCAGCTCAAAATCTCTTTAAGACGATGGTAAAACATTGTCTTATTACAGCATCATTGTTTAACTAAATGAGAATCTTCCCAAGCTCAAAAACATGGGATTTCCTTTTCTTTTTCTTTCCTTTTCCCGTGGCCTCCCTACCACTTTAAAATTGAGTCCCTATCACCCTACCCTCCCTACCACCTTAAAATTGAGTCAGACATTACAATGTTAGCACAAAAAAACAAAAACAAAAACAAAAGCAAAACAACAACAAAAACCACAGGGAACCATGGTAGAGTCACCAAAAAATGGGTCAGAGAAACATCTTAAAGTTTCACAAACTATGAATCCTGACCACTTGATTATTATTTTTAGTGAAAAGAATACAAACGGTAGAAACAACACATGTGAACCCATCCCGCACTCAGCAAACCCTGGGAGAACAGGCCCTCCACAAGTTCAAGGTGCTACTCTCTTGTCTTATTTTCATGGAAAGAAAAATCTCAAATCAAAAGCATCTGTCCTTTCCCTTGTATATGTCAAGATGTAATTGGCAACGGTTGGGGTTTGTTGCCTTTATTGCTTTTAATAGCTGTATAGCCGCTGATTGCCCAAGCTGATGGTTAATTTAATTTCTGTCAATACAATATTGGGGCTGTCTGCATATTCAGACCATGATTAACTACTGCTGAGTCCATAACACTGCTGTTATTATTACTGCATTTAACTACCTCTCGGGAGAAGACAAATTAAATTATGTTGAAAATGCTGTTGATTATCATTACGAACTTATTTGTAGAGCACAATTACTGATCTGTTGTAAAATAAATCAAATTTTTTATCATCTTGGTATAAATTAACTTTACTGTAGGAGAATAGTGAGTGGAGCCTGAGTTTGGGCCTTCTTGTGTAAGTCAACGGAGAACTGCATTAAAATAATAATCACACACGAACGTAATATTATATTTTAATAATGAGCTACTTCATGACTGAGAGTGCCTCATAGATTCTGGAATTTCAACAATAAGGCAGTGAGCTCAACGTGTGCTGTGCCCTGTTGACTCCAACGTGGGTTGAGATTCAGGGGGATGAATTATTCCCGGGCTGTGACTCCAATTCAATCTGAAATCACCACTGGAGTAATTTAAAGAAGGCGGCTTTAAGAACACAATTACATTAATAGCTTACATGTGATCATCGCTTAGCTTTTGCCATTTCTTTACAATTTACTGGGTTCTGTTACCATAATGCAAGTGAGGCCAAACCTGGTTGCGTGGGATCAATAAGCCATAGCCTGTTACCTCTGCAACTGCAAAGACCCCAGACCTATGGGCTGCAGGGGCTCTGACTCGCTGTCCCATAATTAACGGTACATGCAAGCCTGGTCTCAAGCTGTCCATTAATGGCCAGTGAAGGCAATAATATTCCACGTTCCTCTTGCTATCATTCTGAGCAATTTCTGCACCTTTAAATAACTAAGTGGATCAAATGGTTGAGTAATTTGAGTAAGAAATATGTACCACCAGGGCTTTTATTTAAACCCATCTGGCTATGTGGCCTGACAGGGTAACAGACTGCGAGCCTAGCAGAGGTCAGTTCAAGACCCTTCCCTGCCACAGACAGGCCGATCTTGTTCACGATGGCCCATCTTACTGGGCCTCAGTTTCCTCTTTTGTAAAATGCGGAGGTTTGAGTTTCATGGCTTCGTTCCACAAATTATTATTTTTTCTATATTGTGTAACAAATTACCACCAATGTGGGAGCTTAACGAAAGACCCATATATTAGCCCCCAGTTCTGCAAGTCAGAGGCACAGGGGTGCAAATAGAGACAGAATTATCACAGGACAACTATAATGTTAAGAATGGTAAGCCTGAGTGGTTCAGTCAGTTAAGCACCCAGCTCTTGATTTGGGCTCAGGTCATGATCTCAGGGTCATGAGACCGAGGCCTGCGTTGGGCTCCACACTGGGTATGGAACCTGCTCAGAATTCTCTCTCTCCCTCTGCCCTTCCCCCACCATTTGCATGTGCTCTCTCTCTCTCTCTCAAAAACAAAAAAACAAAAAACCCCCTCAAAAACCTTAAGGTTTGTCATCAACCACCAGGAACCAACCAGGAGAGAGGCATAGAATAGAGTCTCCTTCAAAGCCTCCAGGGGGAATGATATCCTGTTGACATCTTGATTTGAGACTTCTAGTCCCCAGAACAGTCAGAAAACTACATTGTGTTGTTTGAAGCCTCCTCATTCAGTAGTTTGATAGGTCACCCCAAGGAAATGAATACAGACTATCATTCTTTTGGCATGAGAAGCATAAGATCTACCCAAAGCCTCTCCTCTGGGCCAGGCCCTGAGAGTTCCAGAGAAGAGCACCACCAAGGAGCTCTGTCCTGAAAGTAAGTCTGCCCCCTGCCCATGGGGATATTGACCCTCACGTGTTCCCAGCTCTCCTGATTCAAGCTGCTCTTTGGGGTCGGGGGGGAGCTCCACTGTGTCCATCTGACCAGGAGTTTCCAGTAAGTTACCAGTTCCTCTGTTGCCCCCAGCCAGATGACTCTGGCATGACCACTGACCTTGGCTGGACCACGAAGGAACAGCTTAGGGCCGTGGAACCGAAGGCCATGTCTGCTCCCCAGGGAAGAGTTGTCGCCATCCCATAAAGCCGCCCTGCTGCCCTACAGAGTTTGTACGACATGGACCATGGGCATTCTTGCACACAGGGGCCCAAAGGTAGAGAGAGCCCAGCTCTTAGTCCCACCGCAGGGATCCTTAAGCAATTGTGTTATTCTCTGGGACGTGCTCTGAGTGGCCTTCTGAGGGCTAGAGTCAGATTACCTCAGCTCCCTGTCACAAATTGGAATGGATGTGTCATTCGGGTGAGAGCTGTATGTGGTAAAGAAACACTTCATTTGGGTAAAATAAGTGTGATCTGCAATAGTGGTATTTTTTTGAAGAAGAAGATACCTCAGTGTCCACCCCAGCTCTAAAGGGTGTTGGTGGGTTCTAGGGGCAGGGAGAAAGATGAGCTGGAGTACAGAACCTCCAGGATATTTTTAAAGCACAGAGTACTGGCTTCATAGATGGGGCTGCGGGAGGGAAAAAAGAACCCATGTCTGGGCTTTCCAACCTACGTCTTCAGCTTTCCCTTGGAAGACTGGAACTGTTGTATGGCTCCCGAGAACCAGGTGGGAGCTGAGGCCACTGCCCCGGTGTCTACAGGCCAGCCTATTAGCATATCCATACCTTCATCCTCTTTCATGGTTCCAGAAGGATCCCTCAACTGCCCCTGCCCCAGCCCCACAGGAGGGCTGCAGTATCCACATGCCTCAGCACGGACACCACTTTCCCTGTAGTGTCCTCCCTGATGCATGAGGAGTGTGTTAATGCATCCTTGCTCTCTCCCTCTCCCCACCACACTCCTTGCCCTGTCCAGCCTCCCTGTAACCGAATTGGCCTCGTCACCTGCTTGCCTGACCAGCTCTGGGGCCCTCATTGCTTCCCTGCACTGTCATTAGCCTGCTCGGCCCACCCTTCCATTATGTCAATAAATGACTAAACATGTGGAAGACCATCTCCCTGTGTTTTAGGGATCCACTTCCAGAGACCCCTGTCCCCAGAACACTGGGCTCTGGGAGGAGCTGTGTGTCTTCATCAGCTTTCCTTCACTGACTGCACAGAAACTTGACAACACATTCCCAGACCTGGATGGTTGTCTCATCGTCTGCTTTCAGGCCCCGAGCCTCAAGCCCACTCCAGGTCGACCTCAAGAGTCACGTATTTAGTGTAGCCCACTGGGAGAGTCGGTAGCAGCTTTCCTGAGGTTCTTGAGATCTGTAATGGTCTCCAGGGAACCCTTCAGAGCCCAGGCTTTGCTGTCTATCATGCCCACAGCCCTCCAAATGGTCATAAAAGCTCTGAGTTCCTTATTGAGAACAGCTCAAACAGGTTTTTTAAGACACAGCAAACTAGGGGTGCCTGGATGTCTCAGTGAGTTGAGAATCTGGCTCTTGATTTTCATGATCTCAGGGTCATGAGATGGAATCCAGTTCCACGGTCCATGTGTCTTCTCTCTCTCCTTCTCCCTCTGGTTCTCCCTCCTAGGCACAGACACAGGAGCTTACTTTCTTTCTCTTCATCTCTCACAAAAAAAAAAATCATAGCAAACTAATTCTGAATTTATCTAGAAAGACAGAGGCCCCAGAATAGCTAAAACAACCTTGAAAATGAAGAAAAAGCAGGGTAAGAATTACTCTACTCTACAGTAACTCTTACCATGAACATAAAGAATCATGAAAGTGTGGTATTGTGTGAGAGATGGGCATAAAGATAAGTAAGACAGAACAGAGACCCAGAGACAGACCCACACCAATATGCCCAGATGCTTTTTGGCAAAACTGTAGATACAGCTTGAAGGAAGAAGGAGGACTTTTCCAGAAAGGGTTTCTGCTGAAATTGGCCATCCATGAGCAAAAGAAATTGAGCCTCAATCTAAGCCACACATCTTATATAAAAGTTAACTCAAATGTAAAATGTGTAACTAGAAAACTTTTAGGGAAAAAAGAAAAGAAAATCTTCAGGAGCTAGAGCCAAGCAATAAGTTCTCAGACTTGACACAAACATTTGATCTATAAAAGGAAAAGTCCATCAATCATACCTCAACAACAAAAATTTCTGCTCTGCAAAAGACCCCATTAAGAGGCTGGAAAAAAACAACAACAAATAATCCATGTAGAAAATGGGCAAAGGAGGGCACCTGGGTGGCTCAGTTGGTTATGACTGCCTTCGGCTCAGGTCATGATCCCGGAGACCCGGGATCGAGTCCCACATCGGGCTCCTTGCTCGGCAGGAAGCCTGCTTCTCCCTCTCTCACTCCCCTTGCTTGTGTTCCCTCTCTGGCTGTGTTTCTCTCTATCAAATAAATAAAATCTTTAAAAAAAAAATGGGCAAAGGACATGAACAGGCATTTCACCACAGAAGATATTCACATGGCTGGGACGCCTGGGTGGCTCAGTTGGTTGGGCCACTGCCTTCGGCTCAGGTCGTGATCCTGGAGACCCGGGATCGAGTCCCACATGGGGCTGCCTGCTCGGCGGGAAGCCTGCTTCTCCCTCTCTCACTCCCCCTGCTTGTGTTCCCTCTCTGGCTGTGTTTCTCTCTGTCAAATAAATAAAATCTTTAAAAAAAAAAAAAAAAAAAAAGAAGATATTCACATGGCAAATGAGCCCCAGCTGCATTAGCCATTAGGGAAATGCAAAGTCAAACCCCACAGTGGGATCTCATGACACCGACCAGAACTGCTAAAATACCAACAGGCACTTGCCAAACGCTGGTGAGGATGTGGAGAAACTGGGGCGCCCTTACTTACTACGGCGGAGGTAACATGGTGCAGCCACCAAAATCATTTGACAGATTCTGTAAAAGCTGAGCCGGCAGTGACCACACGACCCAGCAATTGTCCTCTTGGCAACTGATCCCTAGAAGCAAAAACTAATGTTTACACAAAAGCCTGAATGTGTTTGTTTACCACAGCTTTCTTCCTAATATCCAAAAAGAACCCAGGTCCTGCAGTGGATGGGTAGTTGAATAAGCTATGATGACTCCACACCATGGAATATTAATTAGTGGTAAAATGGATCAAACCACTGTTACTTGCAATGGCTTGGAGGGGGAAAAAAGTCAATCCCAACAGGTTATAGACTGTATGATTCCTATGTGGAATGTTCTTGAAATAAAAGAATGATAGAAATCAAGAACAGATACGCAGTTAGCAGATGTTAGAGGGATGGGGTGGGGGACCTGCAGGAGGGAAGTGGGATCCTTGTGGTGACGGAAATGTTCCATACCTTGACTGTGGTCCTGGAGACACACATTATAAAACTGCACAGAACTAAATACACACTCATACATACACACAAATGAGTACTGACGAAATGGGAAATCCGGATAAGACCTCTGGACTGCATCAAAGCGAGAAAGCTGTTGTGTAGTTTCACAAGATGTTACCATTGTGGGAAACAGGGTCAAGCGCCCATGGGGTCTCTCTGTATTATAGGTGAATCTGCAGTTATCTTAAAATGAAAAGTGTCATTATAAAAAGAACCCATCCATAGCTGGAACTCATGAAGGATTGCTGTTTTTCCGGCCGATTTTGGACTGCTACCACATCCCAGTGTTTTTAATAGATACAGTTAAGACAGAAGGATGGCTCTCCAATGCAGTGAGTCACATGTCATCAGAAGGGCACTGTATTCTTTGTTTCTTCTTGCAAGGCCTCTGGGTCCATCCCAACTGTGGAAAGGAAGAAAAATAGCAAGTGGTTTCTTCTCTGAGGCTGATGTGTCACTTACTTCTTCCGGATACTAAGCGCGCACACACAAAAGAGGAAAATGAAAAACCAAAAGAGCCCTTTATCTATCAAAAGCAACAAAGAATATTAGTCAATATCTCCTTGATGCAAAACTGCAACATTTTGCTTCTCATTTCTCCATGCCCAACCTTCTAAGATGCACAATAGATGTGAGCAAAGTATAGATTAAAAGCTAGACTTTGAACTGTGTGCAGAAACTTAAATCGGACTTCTTTATGATTTAAGACATGTTAGGTCATTCATAATTCATCACAAGCACATCTTAGTTAATGGAGTAAGCCGAGTGCCACCCAGGCTTTTCTACAGGTAGGAGGAGCAGCAAAGAGAGGAAGGAAGTGTGTGCAGGTTGGTGCGTGCACACCTATGCCCATGTGGACAGATTAATACAAATTAACACAAGTCTTGCCCCCCAAGTCAGCATGGGCTGAAATAAATCAGAATTGGGCGAATGTGCAATTTCAAGCTAACTTCAGTGAATGTTCCAGTCAAGACCTGAGCATGAGCCTGTTTCCCTCATGCACCTGCTGGTCCCCTGCTGATAAGCTTCACACTACAGGCAGGAAGCCTGAACAACAGAAGGACGTGGGTTAATCCAGACCATTCCACCAGCCTAGCTAGCGGTGAGCCCTCAGCGGGCTGTTGGCACCCCAGTTTACATTCCTCAGTTTCCCAGTTTACTACTCCCCCACCTGTGCTTGTTTTTGATTTTGGTTTTTTGTTTTTTTTTTGGGGGGGGGCTTTATTGAGGTGTAACTGACAAAAATACCTTAAGATATTTACAACATACCTGAAAGTATACAAGGGGTGATTAGATACAGGTAAAAGGTTTCCATCACCCCCATGTTGTTAATTACTACATCCATCACCTTGCACACTCACCCTTCCACGCCCCCTTTAGGTAGAGTAAGAACATTTAAGTTCTAATTCCTTCAATTTCAACTATACGATACAATATTAGTTACCAGGTTATGCATTAGATCCTCAGACCTTACCCATGACAGAGTTTGTAGGCTTTTCCCAACCTCTCTCTGTTTTCCTCAGCTCCCTGGCAACCACTCTTCTAAACTCCGAGTTCCACTGTTTGTTGTTGTTGTTGTTGTTGTTGTTTTGTTTTGCTTTTTGGTTTTTTGTTTTTTAAGATTCCAGTATTTATCTTTCTCTGTCTGGCTTATTGTATGTGGATGATGCCTTTCAGTTTCATCCCCAGACTGCAAATGACAGACTCTACCCCTTGTTTAATTGCTCCTGCATAAGGTTCCTTTGTGTGCAGTCTGTGTTTGAGTTGTTGGTTACGAGCCTCTTTCCCCCAGGTAGGGGTGACGCCTCAAAAGCCCTGGCGGTGTCTGATGAACAGCTGCAGGGCTAGAGCTGCGCCCAGGGTCAGTCTGTGGTCATGGCTGTATGACTGTGTAGAATGCCTCTCCATTTCTCATCCACTGAACTGTTTTCACATCAAAATCACCTTATTTTCCAATTGCACCATTAATACCGGCAGCACTTCCGGGTGTACTCTGCTTTTCTCTGTTGTGTCTGTGTCCGAGGAGACTGCCCATGGCATGATGCTCCCTAGGCTTCTAGGACCCCTGGATTCCGACTGCATTCCGTTAAGGAGGTGCATCACTGGAAGTTCCGGTGGTGGACAGAAGCAGTAGGATTATTCCCCTCCTCCTGGCCAGCCTCGGCTTCTCCCAAAATGCAGGCATCCAGGTGCTAACAGCTTCCTGTTGTTGTTACGTCACTAAGTATGCCACTGTCTCCTGCTCTGTGGGCTGTTGGCCAAGGACTGGGGCTCTTCCTGGCTCTGGCGAGAAGCGTGCTTCCCGGCTTCCTCATCAGGCAGGACCGCGTGGCTACTCCTGACACCTTGGCTGGCGATGAAGAATTGCCGGAGGCACTACCAGTCCCATCTCAGAGCGAGATCCTTCCATGAACCGCGACGAGTGTAGAGGCAAAGGAAGGACGGCGAGGCAGAGCACAGGGACCTTTCTAAACATGTGTCAGCGAGGAGTAAACGGAGATTTGTCACTGCAGGGGCACCTCATGGATCAGGACTTCTGGAGTGACCATACCCCTGAACTTCTGCCAACCATCACTTTGTTTTTTTTTTGTTTTTTGTGTTTTTTTTTTAAGATTTTATTTATTTATTTGACAGAGAGAAACACAGCGAGAGAGGGAACACAAGTAAGGGGAGTGAGAGAGGGAGAAGCAGGCTTCCCGCCGAGCAGGGAACCCGATGCGGGGCTCGATCCCAGGTCTCCGGGATCATGACCTGAGCCGAAGGCAGTCGCCCAACCAACTGAGCCACCCAGGCGCCCCAACAATCACTTTGCTGAAGGCTCTTCAATTCCCTTTGAATACAACATCCATTTCCCATGAGAATCTAAGTGATGGTGGCCCACTTGGAAAAATTTGATAAGTACAGAAAAACATATGTAAGTAAATAAACAAAAATCTGCTACTCAGAGATAACAACTATAAATATTTTGGCATGTTTCCTTCCAGTCTTTCTTTCTTTGTGTGTGTATGGGAGGGGGGCAGTATACGTTTCTATGTTTTTGCACCTGACAACATCCTTCCTCTTGCTGCCTAGCATCTCCCAATAAGGTGAAAATTTAGCAAAATAGTGACAATAAATTTAGCCAACACAGTTTGACCTTGTTTAATTGAATGGACTGGTACCCAGAGACGAATAGCCAAGAAGGGCCAAACCACACAGTGATCTGATGGCCATTTCACAGAAGCCTGTTTTTCTGCCAGGCTCTTATAGTGAGGAAAAGAATGGAGGGAGCTCTGCCAGAGGAAAATAAAACAGCCGACCCCAGGGGAGCCAGGCACAATGGTTGCGCTAGTAGAAAACAAGCCGTACGATGTCAACAAACAGAAAATGAATGGAGCCCGTCATGAAGCTGGAATTTGGGAAAGGTTTGGTTTCCAGGCATTTTATGGGAGCAGCGAAGACACAAGGGTAATTCATATGCATTGTCAGATGAGCCCCTCTGAACACAGCCACTTTAAAATGACGCAATGGGAGCATGATGTGCCGGCCAGTGCCTGCAGGGAACCTGGTGCAGCGGGCCTCTCTGAGCCTGGAACAGGCAGTGGGATGGAATAAACCAGACGCAAACCTGACTCTTGCATGGCTCCTACCTGGGCCAAATTATAAAAGTTCAAAGAGTTAACAAGGTTACACAATTATTAGCAGGTAGGTAAAATTCAGACTCCATTCTGATCTCAAAGACTGCAATTTCTTCACAAGACTATACTACCTCGGAGACCAATGGGAGAGGTAGAGAGAAAGAGGTTCTGCCAAGACCAGCAAAGATTCTCCTGTGTGTGGCAGTTTAGATTCTTCTCTTCCTGGGTATAAGAAGACTACATCTCCCAGCTTTCCTTGCAGATCCACTGTGGTCACGTGACTAGTTCTGGCTAATGAAAGGTGAAGGATATTTGCACTTCAACACCCAGGCTTTAGAATCTCCCTCTAGAGCATTAGGTGGTTGTCTCTCCCTTCTCTATGTCAGAACCATGTCATGGAGAGCCCCCAGATCCCTGAGTTACTGGTCAGAGAGGACAGCCCAGGAAAGTCACCTAACCCACCTCAGACTGTGAAAGCAAGGGGAAATGTGTGTGTGTGGGGGGGGGGAGTGCACGTGTACCACTTTTATTTTGTGAAGCCCCAATTTAGGGCTTTGTTGTTACAGCATCTAGTATGCATTACCCTGACTAACACAGTTTGCTACCCGAGACAGCACAGAAAAATTGTCACTGACTGTTGCAATATATGGTAAGGTAGCTGGGAGGCAGGAAAGATCACATTAATTAAGGGAGACAAACATATATTGTGCCTTTCCCGTGTTCTGAGTCCTGTGGGATGTTTTCACTATCATACTCTCACTCCTTTAAAAAATTCTGAGTGCCCTGGCATCATGCTAGAAACCGAGGATCTTTTTATTCCTCAGATACTCATTGGGGCAATGACAATGATGAGACACCAAGAACTGTCCTGGCCAATGGGGACTAATCCTGTGATAAGCCCGTGCCATGTCCATGTTGTCAAGGTGTTGAGACAGCATGTGTGGCATGGCCAAGTTTCACTCACAAAATATTGTTTTTGGTGTTTGTAAAAGGTGGGAACAAAAACAGACCATAGTAGTAGAATGGATGAGAAATAAACCCACACAAATGTGGAAACCTGTCATTTAAGAGATGCTGTTGTAGGTAAGGGAGGAAAAGAGTGAGAAACTTCATGAACAGTACTGAAAGCACTGATTATCCATATGAGGGAAAATGAAACTTGGTTCTTTACCTCGCACCATACCTGAGCATCAACTATGGACAGAATTACGATGATAAGGCAGGTGAGAGACTACAACACTTTCAGAAGAAATCATAAGAAAATGTATTGCTTCAGAGTATGAACATATATCTAAAAACATTAAAAAGCATAAATCATAATTTACAACAAAATTAAGAATATTCAAGGAAAATCACCCTGGGTGAAGCAGGGAAGGCAAATCACAATTCAGAAGATCCTTGCAAACATAGACCCAAAACAGGATCAGTATCCACAATGCCAAAAACAAAATGAAATTCAAGCCTGCAAATTAAGGTAGAAAACAAATAAGCCAATTCTTAAAACATGGGCAAATGTCACAAGCAGACGAGTCACAGGAAGGGACCGGAACGGTGAAGGACATCCAAATTCTCAAGCTCATTAATAATCAGGAAACTGTACATTGACTTTTCAATGAGGCTATTTCATACACACAGGAAAGCAAATTTTAAAGTAAGAAGAGGCCAAACTGTTCACCATTCCCTCTTCTTTTGGGGAGTAGACTGAAATGGCATCTCTTAGCTACTGGCATAGGCAGGGACAGCCTTGAGTGTGAGTTCCAGGAAAGTCACGGATGCCACTTTCAGCCTTATCTTTGCACATGAGGGTCAGGATGACTCCCAGGGTGACCTTGAAAGCCAGGAATTAAAATGGTGGAGGCGTTGATTACCCTGTGTACCTGAATGACAAAGGGAAGCAAAGCTGCCCCCTACCAGGAACACCCTCCCGAGACAGCTATTAGAGGGAGGAAATAAAGAGCTATGTTTGGATCATGACACATTTGAGGTCCACAAGTTACCACAGCCTATCCCACACTCAAGAACACAGAAATGTGAGTGACAACCCAGAGAATGGGGAACCTCATACATTCAAGCTGAAGATGTATACGTCAAGTAATTCCACTCCTATAGATTCTAGAGAAACACACGTATCTCAGGAGTGTCTAAGAATCCTTGCACAGCTAGTGTTTCTCAAAGCAAACCTGACAACAGTCCATCAACAAGGGAAATGGACAAATACATTGTGAGAAACACATTGCGATATGGGGGTATATCTACATTTATGTGTGTATATATTTGTGCAGAAACATATATTCTGCTTATCTGCTATAAATATTCTTCTGAAAACTGCCTTTTTGGAGATCTGTATTTGGAGATTCATCCATGGTGAGAAGGGTGGCTGCATTTTCATTAACTTTTATTGCTGTCTAATACTCCCGTGTGTGTGTGTGTGTGTGTGTGTGTGTGTGTGTGTGTGTGTGAATCTCCGGATAGAAGTAAGAGGGAAAAAAGCAACTTTCAGAAGACTATATGGACTATCATTCTCAAACTTACATGATTTAGGGAACACTCACTGAGAAGACGGAGGAATGACAAAGAGGGATTCAACATAATACCTCTGGGAACAAAGAGCAGGGTTGAGATCAGGGAGGGGCACACACAGGCTTTCAATAGGATTGATCATGTTCTAGCACTTAGCCTTACATCCTGAGTCCCTTGGTGCTGGTTTTATCATTGTTCTTTAGGCTTTACATCTGCCTCATATATATTCCTGAGTGAAATTCTAAAAATAGAGAGAGAAGTACGCCCATAGACTTATTTATGTTCACAAATGCCAGGGGCCAAGGCATGCATGGGGGGTATTGCCTCAGTGCAGGATGGGAGCTGGAGCACGACGGAGCTGTCCCTGGGGACTTAGGGGTCATCTTGGCAGAGTTTGCTGAGAGAGTGGATGTGGGCACAGAAGGAAAGGGGAGTTTCTGACAGTCCTGAGTGCCTGGCTTGCAGACGTGGGTGAATGTCACCTGTGTAATTTGATTTAGTGCATTAGGTAGTAAGAGGATAAATTTCAAGTGGATGTGGAAATGACTCAGGATGAACACAGAGTACAAGTAGAGATCCAGATGGAAAAGCCGGAAGCTAAAACTTCAGTGAAGGAAGGCTACTTCACTCAGAGACAGCAGCAAGTTGGATGTGGAGGGTACATCAAAGGAGTGGGACAAGCTTATTTGTTTTTTTTGTTTTTTCCACAGATGAGGATAAGGTGGTGAGAGTCTAGAAGCAGAAGGATGCCTCTCCACCCCCAAGAGACTTTAGGTATGAGACGATAAACAGAGAGCAGTTGCTGGGTAAAGGGTCCCAGAGGGTTAGCAAGAAGTCATGAGCTGGGGAGCCATTCCCACCGATTCTAGAAAGAGAAAAACAGAAACATGAAGAAGAGGTGAGGGTGCATGGGAACGGTACTGAGACAGCCCCAGGAGCAGGGATGAGGAATTACTTGTGGGCAAAGGGAAGAAAGCTGAGCAGCTTGCATATGTGAGGTTGTAAGGAATGGGGGGCATTGATGTGGGATGCTATCTTGTGAACATAAGAATGAAGGAGATGGTAGGTTTAGGCAAATGAATATGGGAAGGGCTGCCAGGGGAGGAGCAGGGGTGGCAAGCTAATGGCCAGAACTTGGCTCACATAGGCTGAGGACATCTACTAGCGGAGGGATTGCAGTCTCTCTTCACGTGAACTTGGGTGTAGCCAACTGAGAAGATGTAGAGTCTACACTCCATGGCCTGGGGTGGAGTATTCCCTGGAGGCCAGCAGAGGTGTGGCATTCCGTGATCCCCTTGAGCAGCACTCCTTCACAGAAGGGGTTTGGGGATGAAAGGAGGACAAAACTGATAGGTCCTTGCCCTCATGGAGTCCACCCTTCTACCAAATATCAACTCATTGAGATTATTCCCATCTTCCCATTTTACAGCAGGAGAAACTGAGGCTTGGGACATTTAGGAGATTCATCCAGGGCCACCTAACCAGAAGGCAACAAAACCAGACATCAGTCTGCCCAACTCCATGCCACACCACCCAGCCTCAGAGAAAGTTTCTAAATAACAGAATACTTTGGCTGAGCAAATCAGGCCAGCGGTACTGCCTCTAGTCTCCGGGAACATGCAGGAGGCATCTGGAATTCTATTTTGGAGCGCCATCCTAGAATGCCCTTCTGTCATCCACTGCCACCTTCACTATGCTGGAGATGCTGACATTTATATTTTTAAACCCTTTTTGTCAAAATTAATGCTAGCATTCCCAGGTGCAGAATCCTACCCCATGGAGCACCTGCAGAAGCAGGAATAAATTGTAAACAAAAATTCCCGGTATTACATAAGACATTAAAATTGGAACAAAAACTTGAATTTAAACCAGTTCAATTCTGTCCCTAATAGCAAATGCTGAACAATAGAGAAACCCTTTCTCTATTCAAAGTCTTCCAAGAACAAAGGAAATTGTCCCCAAATAAAGCAATAACCTAATACCATATTAATAATTACCTTGCATTTGTGTATTCTGCTACACTTCACAAAGCGTTTCCACATCTGCCATCTTGTAGGGAGGTGACTTCAGGCACAATGGCAGTCATTAAACAAATCCAAGAGTTTATTATAAGGTTATATTTGAACAACCACCAATCTACCTTCCACAATGAAGCCAGAGTTAAACTTTCTCAAAAACAGTTTTAGTAAGATTGCTTCTGAGTCATAGAACACCTGAAGCTTCCTCACTAACCCCATAATGGAGTCCAAAGCTCCAAAGGTGGCCCGGGAAACTTGGTTGTAAGTCCTCTAACATTTTCATAGCCGATTTCTCCCCCCCCCCCCCCGATTTCCCGGGTGGCAGTGTCGCGAATGGTTGGGAACCCTGGTACGGCGTGAGAACAGAGCTGAGTTCTCCTGCTGTCCCTACCACTTGGTGACTCTCTATTCTTGAGCAAATCACTCAACCTTCTGCACCTCAACTGAAAAACAAAATCAGTCGTGTCTATGTCATCAGGGCTTAGATGGGATAAACCCGTAAGACAGCACCCGTCTCAAGTAGGCTTTTAACGGAATATTATTCGGATCGCTGTTGCCCCCTTGGTTTGGAATGCTCATGTCCTCTCTTATCCTTCCTCATTTTGCAAACTGCTCCTCATTGAAGCACAAGCTCACATGTCTCTAGGACAAATCTGTCCTTCCTTTTGCTGGGCCCCCATGAGACCTTGTCATACCATGATCGCTTTATGCCCTAAACAGGTATTCATGAAGGCTTTCTCCCCTAGTGTGACCTCCTTGGAGACAGTCCCGTATGTGATTACTTTTTGCAATGTGAGAAAGTGAGATTCGTGATTCAAACCCTACAAAGTCAAGGGTGAAGGGCAGTATCAGCCCCTCATACATACAATGCTGTTACTCTTCATTGCCTCTGTGAGAAGGCATTTCTTACAAAGCCTACACACACACACACACACGAGCACACATGTATGTGCACCACCACCAGCACACCTGCCCTAGTCTCCAGGGTAGAATCTGACCCAGTGATGCTGATGGGCTAGAGACACACCTGAACCTATGGAAAGGGATTTGGAGTTCCTTACGTGTAGATCACAGAATCAGATTTGTAGGAATTCCCTTTCCAGGACAGGGCAAGTTTGAGTCAGCAGAAGAAGCTTGCACATCCTGAAGCAACTTCACAGACAAATTTCAGGTCAGCAGGATGGATCCTCCTGACCCCTGTAGTTTCCACTGTCAGGACTCACTGTGTGTAAGGCTGTTTCTCCATAGAAAGTAGCAGGAGTTCTATGAGCAAAAGGATCCTGGCAACAGCTTGAGAGAGGGAGGAAAGCGATAGGCTTAGTGATAAGTTAGGGATGGAGGTCATAAGTCCAAGTCATTGGGGCTCCCTATGGTCACTCAGCATCACTCCTGGGCACAAATACTGGTTCCAACCTCAGGGCTTCTCCCCCTAGAAGATGTCCCTCGCACACCCTCCAGGAGAGGAAGGGACACAGGCATCACGAGAAGCTGGCCGTAGAGGACGGCCAGGAAGAGTGAAGGGAGGGATGTCATGGAGCTTAGTGTCAACAAGGAAAGGGACTTGGAACTTTGGAGACTCCTCTGAAAGTGGAAACAGCACGTACCACATGAAGAGCCTAGAAGGTTCTTCTGAGATTCTAATGTGGTCCACAGGGAAGAGGATCTAGCGCAGTGTCAGACACAAAGTAAGAACTCCATGGACATCACATGTCTCCCTCTCTTGCCTCCTGTAGCTTCAGACACTCTACTAAATATATGGAAAATTGCCTAAGAATTGCAAGAATTACAAGAAGGTTGCAAGCATCATGCCATATGCTCTTGTAGAGCCCAATACAATCTGAACATCAAGATGGTGTCATGGCATCAACAGTGCCTCCATGTCGATGTGGCCTCTATGCTGTCCAAGTGCCTTTGTCAGCCCTGACAGCATCAGCAAGCACAAGAAGGAAGCACAGGGACGGGAATCGCTACCATCGGTAATTGGTAGAGTCAGGAATGAAAACCTGAGTCTTTTTTTAAAAAATAAGCTATCATTTTGGAATAATTTTAGATCTATAGGAAAGTTGCAAAGATAATACCAAGAATTTCCTCACCCAGTTCCCCCTCTGTGAACGTCTCACGTGATGGTGGAATATTTGCCAAAACTTAGAAACCACCACTGCTGCACCACTGAGTCAACTCAACTCTGCACCTTGTTCACATTCTCCGGTTCTCCCACAAATGTCTTCTTCCCATTCCAGGACCCAGGACAGCATTACTCCTCACACTTCCTTGGTTTCCTCTGGTCACTGACAGCTCCTCAGTCTTCCCTTGTTTTCTTATAACCTTGTCAGTTTGGAGAGGTACCAGCCAGGCATTTTGTGGAATATTCCTCAAAGCCAATCTTTAGACTACTAGGCTGATTCTCATTGCACTAACCCCCAGCTGCCCCGTATAACGGAAAACCCCATAAAGCAAAAACTCCATGCAAAATAACTGGTATTCCTCATCAACTCTTAGCCATCAGAGGAACACAAGGGTGTACTGTGATCACTGCCCAGCTCCCCAGGGCTAGCATGACCATCTCCAAAGGCCAGCCTGATCTGCTCAGGAGAATTTTCTTCAGCGATGTCGTAGGTCTACACTGTCCAATAGGGAGCCACTGGCCACAGGCGCTCATTGGAGCACTTTAGGTGCCGCAAACATGACTGAGAAAGAGAGTTTCTATCTTCTAATTTAATTAATGTCAACTTGAATTTAACTAGTCCCATGTGGCTAGTGTGTACAGAGACAGAGCTGGACAAACCCAAAGCTAAGTTATTCCTTCAAAATAAAGGAGGCATTGAAAAGGATACATGACCTCATTCAGCCTGTTATTCGAAGGGAGAACCCATGATTGGGAATGGGGCAGAAGGAACCACAAATCTTAGAGCTGGGGTTGGGGAGTGGGGGGAGTGGGAGATTTAGAGTCCAGTGTTTCCCAAACTGGGTTCCTTGGAGACCTAGGGGTTCTGTAGGGGTATAACAGAGGACAGGTGGAGGAGGGCATCTTGGGTAAGAAGAGAAATGTGTGCAGTGATGCAAACACATGCTAACCATGCTGGGCCACACACCTCTCAGCCCCTTTGCGAGCATCAGATCTGCTCGTATCTATGAAACAGGGTGAGTTACTGGGGAAAACAAGCAAATTAAAAACATTATTGGGTGTGTTCATTTTATTTACATACTTCTTTAACCTAGTGTGGACTTGACAGGTAAGATTAAATCCCATCTTCCCGTACCTTCCCCTGCTCCCACGCACAGTACCATGAGAATGAAAGGTCAGAGTTGGTTGTGGACTTCTCACATCTCAAAAGGGTATAAATGCCTTTAGTGCTTTAGGTCACTGAGACCAGCTAAGCATCCACTGAAGAAAAATAATGCCACGTGATAGTTTTGCACACTCAAATCATTATCCTGTTTCTATCCTTTGGCACAGTTAGTAGACTATGCAGCATCCATGTCCCCATGGCTTCCTTTTAAGTAGAACCTCGCTTTTGGGCACCTGCGTGGCTCAGTGGGTTAAAGCCTCTGCCTTCGGCTCAGGTCATGATCTCAGGGTCCTGGGATCAAGGCCCACATCAGGCTCTCTACTCAGCGGGGAGCCTGCTTCCCCCTCTTTCTCGCCTGCCTTTTTGCTTACTTGTGATCTCTCTCTCTCTGTCAAATAAATAAATTAAATCTTAAAACAAACAAACAAAAGAGCCTCGCTTTTACTTGGGGTGGCCATGTGACCGTCTTCAGATGAAGGCTAAAGATTGGCCCAAGGCAGCCCAGAAGCCACCTGCTTCCCTATCACACGTTCACTTCTCCAGCCTACCCACGGCAAGACACAAAGGATGGCCCACCATTCCCTATACTGGATACGGACTTGTTTTCACAACTTCAGCAGCCTTTTGCGACCATGACTTTGTGAAAACACACAAAGAAGGAAAACTCAAAACAGCAGAGTGGATAAACAGGAGAAGCCGAGTCCTTGATCATATCCCTAGGCTACTGAACATCCCTGGAACTGTGAGAAAATAAATACACGTTTCAAAACTTCATCAGATAGGAATGTCTTTGTGAGCAGTAAAGCATTCTGCCCTGTTTTCACCTGCAAGGAGAATGTTGTTCGAAGACAACGTTCTGAGGCTGAGAGCAGGTTTGCAGCCCATGACCTAGGCTGGTCTCCTCTCTTTGGGGATGAGGAAGATGATACTGAGGGACATGACTCTCACAAGGGCACGGGCAGGTTAGCTGGTAAAGCCAAGGTCAAGAACGTTGTTCTCTTTGCTCTCAATCCCATGCTCATTCAATTTGATTCAATGAACATTACTCCAAACAGCCTCCATTTGGGCTGCTTCTCTGCCTCTCAACCTCTAAATTGTTCCCAGCCAACAAAAGTGAAAGTCTAGAATCCCCAGTTTCCACGAGGGCCTCCATGTAAAGTGCCCATCACCAAAAGACAAAGAGGTTGCACACACCGGTCTGTGTTCCCTCAGAAGAGTATGACATTGAAACTTTTCTTCTTTACGCTACCCTAACAGGAAAAGTAAAGCCACTGTCATTACATGCACAGGAGATCATTTGCAAAATGATGGAGACAGATTTTAGAGTGCTTCAGAATATCTCTTCCTGTAGAAAATTAATTTGGCCTACTTTGTTGGCAAGAGAAATTTGGAGGGGTGCCAAAAGATGTATGGCAATCAATCAACAAGAAATAAAATAAACACAAATTACAGATTCTTGTCAGAAAATGAATGTCCTGATGTCTTGCTTTTAAAAGACAAACTTGCTTTCTTAGCCAATTGGGCAATTCTAGCTTCTGGGAGGTCAATTTTCCCAACATAGGGACATAACAAATGGCATATCCCAGACCCAACTGGTCAACCAGAAGAGGAGGCAGAAGAACATGAGAATCCCGAATGCGAAAGTGAAAGCTCCTCTCTGGGTGCTCAATAGGAGTTCGGGATGGTCTTGAATATTCTAAGAGCTTGCCCCTTCTCAAGTCAGCTCCAGACTCCCCCAAGCCCGTAGCCTGAGTACCTAAAGCTTGCTGTCCCCTGGGGTTATTCAACCCTTGCCCAGCCCTGAGCCCATCTTCACTGGCCAAGAATGTACAAAGGGTGTATGCAACCAGATGTCAGGGTCTGCAACACAGCCTGGAGGCTTTGTAGTCAGAGGGAACTGGGTTCAAATTCTGCTACTCACTTAGGAGCTGGGTGGCTTTGGTCAAGTTCTTTACTCCATTTCCTCATCAACGAAATGAAACAACCATTATGCCTCCCATTTGTGTTTGTGGGGAGGATTATATGAAAAAGGAAGGTTTTAGAAGACAGCTGGTATTCGATGACCCATGGCAGTGTTCATATCTTCTTGCCCTTCCCCAGCACAAGTCTTATTCTTGCCCTGGCCCCTGGTGCTGGGATGAATACACCCAGCTGACTGCAAAAAAATTCCCAGAGATCTGCCTTCCATCTGGTTTTGAAGTCTGACTGAGTCAAATCCTGCTTACTCTCCAAACTCCCATACCCTGCATCAGGGCAGACCCTTCAACCTCTGTGCTTGACCACCTTCATTCCTAACCCAAAGTAAGAGACCTGGGAAAATGTTACAGAAGTGTTGTTTAATTGGTCACTACTGGTCACAAACAAATTATTGAGCACTTAAATGTGGCCAGTACAAAGGGACAGATGTTACCAACATAAACTCCATACCAAATCTCAAAGTGTTAATCTAAAAGACAGGAAGTAAAATATCTCATTAATGACTTTTTATATTGATTACCTGTTGACCATAATGTTCTGATATATTGGGTGAAATAAAATACACTCTAGAAATTAATATCACTTCTTCTCTCTCTTTTCAACATAACTACAAGGAAATTTAAAATGATGCATCTCATGTTGTTGTCCTCCTGGACAGTGTTGTGCTAGAGGAAACCACAGTGGCTCAATGTCCCTTGTATCAGATATCTAGAACTGCTGTAACAAATGAACACAAACTTAGTGGCTAAAATAACACAAAGTATGACCTTGTAACTTTGGAGATTGGGAATGCAAAATTCACAATTTTTTTTCAAGTTCCAGGCAAGAATGTTATTAGGGCTTATGCTCAAGTACATGGGAGACAGCATTAAGGGAACTTGTCCTTCAGGCTGATTCTCAGAACAAAGGCAGGGGAAAGGCTTTAAAGGGGCTGAGGTGGGAAAGGGGTGATGTCTAAGCATGTTGGGGGAGGGAGATACAGGAGGTGGGGTGCACAAGTGCTGAGGAAAGAACATGTTTCTAATATATCATATGTCTAGGCTCCCCATGGGGGCTTTTTGGGGATGATCTGTCCCTCGCCTCTTCCAGTTGCTGCAAGCCCCCTGGGCTATGGCTACATCATGGCTTCTGCCCTCAGCTTCCATTCTTCTTGCTCTTCTATCATCTGTGTTTACTTCTGTGTTTTTCTTCTTTTTTCTCTCTCTGTCTCTTTTTAAGACTTTATCATTTATTTGTCAGAGAGAGAAAGAGAGAGCACAAGCAGGGGGAGCAGCAGGCAGAGGGAGAAGAAGGCTCTCCATGAACAGGGAGTCTAATACGGGACTCGATCCCAGGACCCTGAGACCATGACGTGAGCCAAAGGCAGATGCTTAACTGACTGAGCCACCAGGTGCCCTTTCTATGTGTAAGGCCCTTTGTCACTGGATTTTAGAGTCTATGCAGATAGTCTAGGATGATCTCCTAATCTCAAGATCTTTAAGTTAATTACATCTACAAAAGACATTTTTTTTTTCAAATGAGGTCACATTCACAGGTTCCAGGGATTAGAACATAGACATACCTTCTGGGGGCCACCCATCAACCCTATACCCCTCCCCTCAGTGTTGGTGATCAACCTGAGTTCTAATGGACTGAGCCAAGTGACCTGAGGAGAGGTATCCAAACCCTCCATGGTTGTAGATAAAATCCCCAGTGATAGATCACCAGCCACGTGTTTCCAAAATGGCAAATGCTCAGAGCCAGGAAAACCAACCTGGATTTTTGGCTGCAATTTTGTGCTTTTTATTGCAGATACTTTCATGCAACAGATCTTTGCTGTTTCCAAAAACTGGCTAGATGCTAGGCTACGGGATGAATCTTGCACAACGCTCATTCCCGAGGTGGCCTTACAGATCCTGTCCTTTGGCATCAGGCCTGCTAGTCTACATTGCTGGTCTACATGGCTGGTCCTTCATTCATCACTTTAAAAGCAAGACCGGTGCACCCAGATGGCTCCTTTGGTTAAGTATCTGCTTTCAACTCAGGTCATGATCTCAGGGTCCTGGGTTCAAACCCCACGTCAGGCTCCCTGGAGCCTACTTCTCCCTCTCCCTCTGTTCCTCCCCTCCCACTCATGCTTACTCCATCTCTCAAATAAATAAAATCTAAAAAAATAAGTAAGATCAACAGGTTTTAGAAAACAGGAGGACTAGAAGATGTTCTATCTACATTTTCTCAAGTAAGTGCTAAAGCAAAATCAGACAGAATATAATCAACCGTACAAATGCCCCTATTGTATCCAAGAGTAACTAAGTTATGTTCACTGGCTCTCTGCTGGCTAGGACCTAGACAAATATCATTCTCTTTATTTGAAATTCTCTTTCCTCTGGCCCTTGTGGGATTGCCTCTTTCTCTTCCTCCTGGCCTCAGCTTCAACATTATTCCCCAGGGATACCTCCTCTGACCTCTGTAAGTGAAGTAACTGCTCCCTGAACCAAACACATGGGTGCATTCAGTGTCATCCTTCATGTTGCCTGCATTTACCAGTTTATGATTATTTTATGTGCTTATGCTTTATTTTCTTGTCATCTGTCCCACCAGAACATTAGCTCTGTGAAGCCAGGCTCTGTGTTAGTAGTCTCTGTGCCTTGCACAGCACCTGGCCTGGGAAGGGGTGGCTAAAGAGGGTTAGGCAGATGGATGGGTGGATGCATGGGTGGATGTATGGATGAATGGATGGGTGGTTGGATGGATGGATGGACGGATGGGCGGGTGGATGGATGGATGGACAGATAGGTGGATGGATGGGTAGGTGGACAGATGGGTGGATGGATGGATGGATGGATGGATGAAGGGATGGATGTGGGTGGATGGATGGATGGATTGATTGATCAATCGATGGATAGACATACAGATGAACAGGCAGATGGATGGATGAATGGATAGATGGATGGATGCCGGGGGCCAGCCCCAGCAATATTCGGGACCAAAAAGGTGGGGACGGTGTCTGCGATAATGAGGAGACTGAACTCAAAGAGTGATGTGGGGATCTCCAGAAAACATTCTTCTCAGGGTTTTTTATTTATAGCACATTTTGGTTAAAGTCTAATCTAAGGAATAATCAATTACAGACAAAGACAGATCTTTTACTCATGCACATCATGTGCTTTGCTTAGGTGGTTTTTATCAATCATTATCGTATCAGGACTTTCTGCCTCCCTTAAATGCAGGGAGGTGAGCATGCGACCATGTGGTTGCGAGATTTCTTTTATTTGAACTAAGCTAGTTACAATGCAGCTACTATACTACTATGGTTGTTTTTCTCATTATCTCTATTAATTATCATGTCTTAAAAGGGTACGGTGAATCTTGAGGCTTGACGTAAGTGAGCTAAAAGTAGAAGCAGAGAAAGGTTTAATATAATTGTAAATAGAAGGAGAGAAGTGTTTTTTCAGAACTAATCAGATGAAAAGAAAGAACAAAGAAGGCAAAGCTGCATGGCATGGATGACCGCGACCTTGCCTCACTTCCTCACTTTGAGGAAGGGTCATGGCTTCCGTGCCTTGCCTTGCCTTCCGTGCCTGTATCAAGGACCACACCTCTGGTCCACGGCAGATGGATGGATGGATAGGTGGATGGATGGATAGAGAGAAGACAGATGAAAAGATAAATCATGACAAATTGTTTGCGTACGTGATGTGACAAAGCAGGAAGCCTGATGAGACCAGCAAGTGCAGATGAAACTCACACTGATGAACCCAAATCCAACCCCTTCCCAATGCTCTTAGGGACAAATGAATGGACTTGAGTGTGCCCTCCAGTTAGAAATGCAAGCTGCTGAGAGAGTAGAGCATACTGCTAAAACCTGCCAAGCCAGGAGGCCTCACAAAATAGCTGTGCAGGGAGGAGGGAGCAGGAGCTGGACTCACTCTATTCCTGCCAACCTTGAAGTTGGCCCAATTGCTCCGTCTGTGTGGTTAGAACAATTATTTAGTTGTGCGCATTATACTCTGAGTGGGCCGAGTGCATACAATTGATGAGGGGAGCGCTTTAATGCATATTTAATAACACTGCAGACATTTATACCACCAAGTCAACAGTGTCAGATGTGTTTGCTTTGGGAGCCTGGAAGTGTCCCGTGGCAATGCTGACGTTCCTGGGTAAGACACTCCATCATGAAATACCCCAGCGGAGGGGAGGGACTTCGATTTTCCCGCACTCTGGTTACTGCCAGAGCAAGGGAGCTGGAGAAGCTGGAAAACTTAAGACATCAAAGAGGAAAAAGACAAATGTGCTAAACAAAATGGGAGAGAATGGGAAGAGAGGATAAGGGGCGGCAGGGGTGGAAATCATCAACACATAACAGAGATCATAATAATAAATATTTGTGCATGCTTATCAAATGCTAGGCCTTACACTAAATTCTTTCTGTATATTCTTTCTTTTCTTAATTCTTGCAACAGCTCTATGGAGTATCTATTTTTATTGCTCTCATATTCTACAGAAGAGGACGTCAAGCTTTAAGATGGTTGTGCAACTATCTCCCAAGGTCAAAAATCAACAGAAGGAGCCAGAGTCAAGTTGAGACAGGCTGAGGGCAGAGCTCATCTGACCGCCCCACCCCCCCTCCATACATGGTGCCAGAGAGGACATGGGTGAGCTCGATTCCGATTTCCCTTCTGTGCCCTATGGAATGATTCTGGCCAAAGATGCTGTACCTCCTTCCTTCATGTAGAGGTATTTCCGGGGAGCCGTCTTCTGGGAAGGACAGCATGACTAACTCATAGCCACAAAGCGGAAATGACAGGTGACATGTCTGAGCCTTAACTGGGAAGCAGCTGTGCCTTCTCCATGCCTCCTTCTCCTCTTCTTTCCTGTCTTGAAAGCCCTGAAGGGATTTTCAGGCACCCACTCCCTGACATTCCTATTGGACAGCTGGGTGAGCAAGAAATAAGCTTAAGTGTGCATGGTAAGTCACTAATATGCTAAAGTTGGGGGTTTTTGTTGTGTTTTTGGATTTTTTTGTTATAACAGCAAGCATTTCTTGACTAATACTAACATGCCTATTCTTTTTTTAAATATTTTATTTATTTATTAATTTGAGAGGCAAAGAGGTGGGGAGGAGCAGAGGGAGAAGATGAAGCAGGCTCCCTGCTGGGCAAGGACCAGGACCCTGAGATCATGACCTGAGCTAAAGGCAGATGCTTAACCCATTGAGTCACCCAGACACCCCTCATGTGCCCATTCTTGTGACTTAACATATGAGTCACAATTTTTTTCCTGTGGAAAGTGAGGCTAAGTATGCCACAGCACTGTAGTCATATTACATAATGGGTCCCATAGAACCACAGTGTCCCATAGGGTTGAGATCACATTAGATGACATAATGTATGCAGAGCTCCTGGATCCTTCGAACTTGGCCACCGCTATGACATTTTCTTTTTTGTACCAAGTGCAGGCAACTTGGTTTCAATTCACTTTGGGTTTCAAGCAACCTATCCAAGTCAGCTTTATTTATCTAATGAAACATATGAACACAACTTTTATTACATTCAGGGTTGGTTGTATCTGAAGCAATGGCTGGGCTGGTTTTCTGCTCCCACTCTGCACCAAGATCCAATGCCCAAGCAGATGGCTTCCCACTCCCTTCTGGCCCTACACTCAGTACCAGAGCAAGGGGAGGATTTTTTAAGCTCACAAGAATACTTCTAGAACACTAGTTGTGGCTCCCACTTCAAGTCACCACAGGCAAAATATCTGCTTTCTGAGGTAATGCAGTCAGCATTTATGAACTGTGTTCAAGATTCTCCTGGACAAGGGGGTCTTGTTCTCAAGCCAAAAGGTAATGATTAGAGAATAGTACCATAAACAATGTCTACAGGGCAACAAAGTTTACTTACAAATACAGAAATGAAATGCATCCATCCATCTACCCATCTGTCCATCCATCTCTCTATTCATCCACTCATCCATCCATCCATCCATCCATCCATCCATCCATCTCTCCATTTATTGAAATAAAGTTGGAGCACTACTCCCCAATTTCTTTCAGGATAGTTTGTAACTTAAAATTGTTTTTTTGTTTTTTTTTACTTTTATTTTGAAATAAGCCTACCCTCCCAGGAGGTTGAAAAAATTAAAGAACTCCTGGGTACTGTTCTTCTTTCTTTTGCCCCTCCCTCTCCCCTCCGTGGTAAGCAAAACGGGGCATTGTTGTTGGTACAATCTACACACCTCACTCAGGTCTTACTTCACTAGCTTTTATATGCGCTCATTTGTTGCGTGTGGACACACATGTGCTTCTATGCGATTTTATGACACGTATCGATTGTGCAGCCACCGAAAAAGTGCTTTTTTTAATTCCATTATAAAATCCATACATGTTCATTTGGGAAAATGTTAGAGAAGAAGTAAAAAAAAAAAAAAAAAAAAAAAAAAAAAAAAGCACAACTACTCGGAGAGGAAACCTGTAACGTCACCTGCCTATGTCTCCTTCCACAGCCTTCTGTCTGCCCTATCTGCTATCTGCGCGTTATTTTGCTTATAGCTTTTAACTAATTTTTGAGAATTTACTATGTGCTGGTTAATAGAATCAGTTATTTTCCTTTTTTTTCTTTTTCCTTTTATTTTTTCAGTGTTCCAAGATTCATTGTTTATGACCCACACCCAGTGCTCCGTCCGATATAACTGCGTCCCTGTTTCACTGACGTCTCCGAGGGGACTGGGGAGTCAGCAAGGATATCGTTACTTCCACTTTATACAAGAAAAGATAGAGGCACCTTGAGAACAAATGATTTGCGAGCATCACGTGGTCCACGAGTGAGACAACTGGTCTGATGCTGTAACCGTGATGTCCTGACTCCAAAGCCTGCCCACTTTCCACCCTGTGACCGGCTTCCCCAGAGACCCTTCCGCTGAGGAAAAAATCCAGACATATGCCTACCCCCGGATTGTCACTCGGGTCCTGGAGATGCCTCAGGCAAGCACGGGGGTACCCATTTTAAGGAGAAGGAAATGGAGAAAGCCACACACTTTGCAAAAAGGAAAAATGAAACTCGACCCAGATCTCCTGCCTCTTAGTTAGAAGTTGAGGGCGAGGCCTGGGAAGGCAGGGGGAGGGTTTCATGAGTCCACAGACCCAATTTCCACACCGTGTCAATGGCAAGTTGGTCAGAGCTGTTGTTCATGCCAGCTAAGATGTGCCTCAGAATCTTTCTTAACCCAAAGCGCCAGACAGCCACCCTCAGCCTATCAGTTCGATATTCAAGCTGCAATGTATCCCTGACCTAGTGACCCTAGTGATCTGGGCACCATTAAAATGTGCCTTTATGAAATCCCCTGTGGAGGAGAGACCACCTTTATTCTAAGTATTATCTGTGACTAAAAAACTATAAAGGCACATATAATATCTGAGCAGATCCTTACTAATATCAAAGAGCAGAATTTCAATAAGAGTGTTACATTAAATCTAAGCTGGCAAGAGCTTATAATAAAAGTACAGTAATGAGCAAGCTTTATGGTAAAATTAATGTAATTAATTAGTGTTTGTAAAGGACTTGGAGATCACAGGGTGAGAGGTGCCAGCTAGAGGAAAAGTCATCTTAGAAATTACGACTATTATCATCTTAAGACATGGCATACATTATGCACTATATGAGCATTTCCAAGCATATATTCATGTCCCAGCTATAACTACGTTAATTTATAGTAATTTGCAAATCAGGTCTCTGATCAGCCCTGGGAACCCTTTCTGGATCTCTAAGTGGATGAGGTTATGACTCAAGTGGTATTTTAAACTCTATCCTGTGATAACCTATTACAGAGAGCAGCCCCGTACACCCCGTGCGTGCTCAAGTCAGAGACTCAAATTATAGCTGACATTCGTGAGCCCTCGGGTGCATTCTTGCACTTGGTGGCATGTCTTTTGGGGTTTGATAGGATTTTATTAAAAGTAGGTCTATGAGCATCTCTTTAGTCCTGAATTTTTCAACTTTCTAAGATTCACACATTACCGCTTCTCTTGATACAGGGGTATTCCCTAAGGTCAGGGACCCCTCTTTGCTGTCACTGTATCCCCCAGAATGCATGGAAATGAGTCTGACACGCCGCAGATCTCAGGGACTTTTGGCTGGTGAGGATGGTCCACTCAGAAGTTACATGTCCAAAATTTTATTTCTAACCCTCCCCATGGACTAGCCCATTTGAAAACAGAATATTATATTTATGAACTAGACCACACAATTTCTAGTGGGCTTTGGGGTGCATTAAAAAAATTTCAGCTGATTATTTGATAGTAAAAATCATACCAATAGGGAATTTGAAAAATAAAGAGGAAAATAGAATAAAGAATACTCTGGAGAATTTTCAGGCATTGCTTTCCCCAGGCATTTTTACCTTATAGGCTACCCCAGCTGTCACCACCTCAACCACTGAGCTTCTTGCTCAAAGTTGCAGGCAAGGGGGTGCTTTACCAAGCCCATCCCTCGGGGTAGGGTGGGGTGAGAAGGGAAAGAGGTAAATCAGTTTCTTGCCCACAAAGGAGCACAAGAGACCAAGTAAAGGGTACCATGAAAAGACCTTCTTCCATCGTGCAAAGGGATATGACAGTGACTTTAATGAGCATTTGATCTCATGAAAGGTGCCCTGGGTTCAAGTTCTGACTCTGTGACTTGCTACCAGCCCCACCCCTGGGCAAGTCACTTTCTCCTCCCACCATGGTGTTTCCTCCGTGTCCAAAGGAGAGTGAGGAAGGGGAGTTTATACCAGATCAGGGAGGACAAATACGTGGTCTACATCATGGTAATTCTGCCCTCACACACATACACACACACACACATGCTCCTCTGTGCACACACACGTGCACACGCTCACACACATTCCTCCAAAGTGTACCATGGCAGACATCGCAGATCTATCACAATGCTCCTCCCCACTGAGCCCTAACACAGCCTCAGGATCCTCACGTCACTTCCACTCCCTAGAGGGGGAAAAGAAGCCCAAGTCCTAACTCCCTTCAGCTCCAAAGATGTAAATTGCGCCATAACTTTGCAAAATACCATCGCCAGCAGCGTTGCAAGAAAGCATCAGTGCCTGAGCAAATACAGTTCCTTTTTTTTTTTTTCATGAAAGCATTTCTGGCTGCAACGCTTTATGAAACTTCACAGAAATTATAATAACCTTTAAAAACCAAGTAAAATAAAAACAACATTATTAGAATGTTCAATTAGAAATGCAAACACTCTGCTAAATAATCTCCACATGTAACTGTTTAACAACAAATCATAAATTAAAAAGAAAAGTACAAAACAAAATGCCCAGGGAACAAATTATGTTCTTTAGCTGGTGGGTGATGTGACGCATTCTCAGAGGGCTGGCTTGCCACGCTCCGGGGCTGCATCACACATGGACCGTGCACGCCCTGAACCCAACTCGGAACATGGCCTCAGTGTTAGCAGTTGTCAGTGTTAGCAGATCATTTGGGAAGACCCCAGGAGATCTCAAAAGGGGAACTTTAGTAGATATGTCTTACAAACCTCACTTTTCCTTAGTTTTTGTTCACAAAGGACATTTACATGCACACACCATGTCATTCCATCTTTGCAACAATCTCACGAGCCTACATTGCCGTTGTCCCCACTTACAGATGGGGAGACTGGATCTGAGCCAGGATCCAGGCCCAAGTCACGTAACAGGTGGTAGAGACCTAGGCTGGAGCTCATCAGCATGATTCATAAAATGGGTGCATGAGGCCAAGCATTCCAGGAAACTCTGAAACATTCGTTCAGTCCCTTTGTCTTACAGATGGGCAAACTGAGTCCCAGAAAGTAAAGGCACTCCCCCAAAGCCCATGAGACAAAAGATAAGAATGTACATCAATTATTTCTCCGTTAGGGTGGAGAAAATTAGATGTGACTTGCAAAGAGAGAGAGAGTGAACTAGACCTAAGACATAGGTCAAGAGACTTCTGAGCATGGAGAAGAACTAGTGAGGACTATCTGAAGAAAAGAGGCACGTGGTAAGGAGGTGTCGGTGGCAGTCAGTGGAGACCTGGTCAGTGGAGGAGCAGGACCTGGAAGGAGGTGCCATTTGCAGGGTCTAGAAAGCAAATGTTACTGTCTGTCGTCCACACACCCAATCTACTATGGTGAGATAAAAATAGGGTGGCTGCAAAAAGGGGGGACCCCAAAGCACCTACCACTTCCTGTTTACAGTACTTTCAAAATCCGACCTGGTACATGTTACCAGCTTCCCTGAATAGGGCCCGTAATGCTCCCTGGAAATGATTCTCTGAAGCTCTGGGCTCTCCCCTCTGGGCCATTCTTCATTTTCCATAGGAAACGGCTCATATTTGCATCCAAGTAGCCTTCTAGAGTCAGTTGTTGCCCACAGGAGGCAGGTAGAAGGTGGCGCATCCAAGACTTCTTGTCAATTGTCCCCGTCTGTCCAAACTGGCACTGCTGCCACCAATGCAATTTCCCTAACAACCTTGTGGGTTTTCTATGAATCTTCCTGGGATTTGCATCATTAGATTAAACCCACACCCACATTTGTTTCCAAGACACTACCTTGGGTCAGGGTATTCCAAGACATGCCCTTCAGTGTCCAAGAAGACTTTTTTGTCTAGTTGAAAGTTTCTGTGAGGCCCATCCCTTGGAATCATATCAAGCACATTCTTAAATCTCATTTCTCAACCAATCAATCAATCAATCAATCAAAAGGTCTTCGAGCTCACCCTTAAGATCTGGACCCTAGGATCAGGCTTTATTTAGAGAGCTCTGGATTTACTCTATGACCCATGGGCATTTCATAATTTGAGAACTTTGTCCTGACTAGAAGTTCTAGACTTCATATATTTCCTCTAAATTCCACTCAAAAACAACACAATGTTTTTGGTTTTGTTTTGTTTTGTTTTGTTTTGTTTTTTTTGAGGGGAGGTCCGTCTCTCTTTTCTTGTGTTTTATCATAGCCTGCTAGAAGAAGCCAGTTGGCCCTTTTGACATTCTGCCTGGAAATGTCTTTAGCCAGATGCATAGGATCCTTAGGTGTCCTTCCTATTTTCCGTGTTTCTGCCAGTGATGGTTTTGCGAGCCTGTCTGCTGGCACCTGCCTCGCGTGCCTCCTCTCCAGCCTCCAATAGCACTTTGCTCACTATCCACGAAACCCTCACCCACTCCTCCAGGGCCTTCCAGCCCCTGCTGGAAGAGCAGAATTAGAGCTCATTTCTCAAAGAACAGAACCTCCGAGGATTTGTGACTGTCTTGAACACGTCATCACAGGAGTTCAAACACTAATTCTGGAGCCTGACTGCCTGGGTTCAAATCCCAATTTTTCCACTGACTAGGTGGTCTAATTTGCAACTTTTTTTGTTCTTCAACTTCTTCTCTAAAATGGGAACCATAATAGTTCCTACCTCACAGGTTGCAAATGAATAGCATGTACACATTTGAACCTTCAGTTTAGCTCAATAGATACTTTTGGGGCAGCAGGAACTAAGACATGGCTCATCCTTCAAGATTCTTTTCTTGGTCTAAGGGGGAGATTGATGAGTTAGAAGTAACTATTATGTGTTTGATTATTTGACTTTATGGCAGGTGAATGTGAGTCCCATGAAATTTATGTGAATTTCTCAAAACCTTAAAGTATATTTACTTTAGAATGAGAGAAAGAGAGAGAGCAAACTAGACCAAAGACATAGGTCAAGAGACTTGGTCAAGGCCAAACACAAACCATCTCTACACCCCCACACTGCCTCTCAGTCTTTGGGGTCCCGGGGCTCATCCCTGCATCCTCAGCTGTGTCACTGATGACTGTGTCTGGAAATATTGCAATGTTAAATAAAGACATGTTTTAAGAATTTTCATATATTTTATTCATATTATAATATTATACACATTATAATTGATCTACACATTTACATTTGGGACTCATAATTATTTAAATCACGTCCTGGGATGACCAGTTATTGCATTTAAAAATGTTGCAGGTTACCCAAAATAGATGTCACGTTGACATAAACTTCCCGACTTTCTAAATCTTGCTTCCATAATGCTCGAGGCGAAAAATTTCATCTAAATATTATTGAATTCCAGCACGACATTAGCATGCAGAGATATTTACAATAACAGAGCCATTACAACTCAATCAAAAGCTGATTTCAGCCAGAATTATGCAGAATTAAATCTTGCAGGATTCAAATTATTAAAAATCAGAGACTCAATAAAGTGTGGTCTGGAAGTCCCATTTATCAAGGGAGTCGAAGTGCCTCAACAGTTATAGTGACTTTTTCATATATATTCTGCAAGAATTTGCATGCATTTTAAAAGATCAGAGTTTAATTCTTATGGAATTCAAGTAACTATGCTATATTTATAAGGCAATGGAAGCCAGCTCTGAAACTGTTCTTCCTATTTCCTTTCCACATCTCACATTTTAAATGCATTGGTTTTTATTTCTGGTTCCCACTGGATAGAAAGAGCCACAGTGAATCCACAAGCATAGAGAGAATAGTTTACTCCAATAAAGGCCAAATCAGGATGGCAGTAAGGGTAGCTCGAGAAAATCCAAAATAATTTATACAGCCTGTTATGCAACTAACACACTAGAAGTGCCCCTCATATATATATATATATATGTTATATATTACATCATTATATATTACATATATATTATATACATGTAATCATATATTACATATATATTACATATTATATATATTGTATAATATATATAGAATTATATACATATATATAATTCTCTGCCAGGATCCTTTCCAGAACATTTTATCTAAATAGAAAAAGAATTAACTGCTAAGAAGAAAGAGGTACAGAGACATAGAAGAGAAGAGGGAGAGAAAGGAAATGAAAAAAGAGGGAAAAAAAACCAAACCATCATGTAGATACACTGAACTTCTGCATCAGAATGGACCAAGGTCTTCTCAAAGAGGGACCAGATCCATGGAGGGTTACAAGTAGGGCTGGGAGTCTCCCTTCATTGCCCTGGTCCATGACCATTAATTGAGAATATGTGATATGTCAGAAAATAGCTTCTTTGCCCCTGATACAGAAAAGAAGGAAGAGGAGGTGGAGGAATCTAATTCTCTTGACAAACAGCATTTAACATCTTCACTGTACCAAAGACAAAGATGAGTCCAGCCCTCACAACTAGTGGGGTGACTGAAGTACTGGTAATCTAGCATTAACAGTGATAATAAAGATATGGACAAGTATTTGTATCAGTCAGGAATGCAATCAGCTGAAGTTTATAAAAAGCATGAACACAGTCTGTGAATAGGCTGTTTAGGGCTAAGATAGCACTCCACTGCCATAAATAATCCAGCAGTCTTCCTTCCATCTACTAGGCTATTCTTAGTGTTAGGATTTCTGTTCTCATGCTTATCGCCTCATAGTGGCAAGAGGGCTGCTTTATCTCCAGATATCCCAGCTGCATCCCAGGCAAGAAGAAAGGAGAATGGTAATAGTTGAAGGAAATTGCACTGCCAGGGACTATACCTACACTGGTAAAAACTGTCACAGGGTCACTCCTGGCTGTAAGAGTATCTGAGGAAGTGAGTTTTTAATAAATATGAACAGAAAAATCCATATTGCATAGATAACCAGCAATGGTTGCCACTGGTCTATAGAAGCATGGAAGGAGAGGGTCAAAGAAGTAGAAATGTGGAGGAAGCATCATCGAAGAAGTTTTCTGAGAATAGATGCTCTTGGAGAAAGGGTATTTGCCCAGCAATAAGAGAAAATATTTCAGGCAAGGTAACAGCATGACCTAGGAAAAAGTTTTAACAAGTATGATGAGAGCTAACATTTGTTGAGCCCCTGCCATGTGTCAGGCACCGTGCACACCCCGTTACTCTTACTGACCACAGTGGTCTCAGCATGACCTCCATATTTTCCTGACAAAGTAACAAAGTTACTTTGTTACAACCTGGCAAAGTTGTGGGACCTGTCCAAGGTCGTACAGCTGATCTCCAGACTCTCTAACTTGACGTCACTTCCTGCTCAGTCTGGCCAGAGTGCAGAGGGTATGTTAGAGAAACATAAACCTGCTGGAGGGACAGAAAATGTGGCTCCTCCCCTCAGGGTGTTCACATAATATCAGCCAGTAAACATTCACGAATGCCCGCTGGGCATCAGGAACCACAAATGCCTGGTGCGGTGCTATAAAGACAGATGAACTGCAGACCTGGTACTGGTCAGGGGGGTGAGACATATTAAGACCTAGTTGATACAAGCTAGAAATTAAGGTTATGAAGGGTCTAGGAAATGGCTCAGAGAGGACCGCTCACTGTGGCCAAGCCTGAGTTGGATTCCTGCCCGATTGAGGTATCTCCATCTTGACCCCACCATGCAAGGATATGTCCACTATCCCCTCTACTGCCTGATCTTTAAAGAGTGGTCCTGACTAGGCCTTCCTGAAAGTGGCCAAAGGAATCCATGGTACCCGCAAGCATCCCCAGGAAGAAGGATGCTTAGCATGCGAATGTCCCAGCCACTCCCTGTTCAATAGCTAGTCAGTTGCAGCCTCCCCTCGATGAGGTTCTCAGGAGAAGCCCAAGACGTTCTCTGTTATGCCTTGGGGCATCTCCCTCTTGGTAGTCTTGGCTTCGATTTCCTTTTATTGAGGCTTCACCCCTGTGCCAGGGAAAGAACCCAGTGTGTCACACACAAGCTCACACAGGGGCCACATACCCCACGCTATTTTGCACAGGGGTGTTTAGCAACAATTTCAGGTAATTCTCAATCTTTCTAGACCTCCCGTTCCTCTAAGTCCAGACTTCTGCTGCTGAGCGTGCACGTGGTGTTTTCCCTGGTGCCCCTCTCCCATTTCCCCCATAACCTTTGCAAGATGTCGCCCTCAGGGAAACAGGCACCTCCGTCGGCTCTTGCTGATCTCTGTGGGCTGCCTGGGACCCACTTCTGTGGGCTGGACTCGGTGAGAAGATAGATTTCCAGCTGGGCTCTGAACCCCAGATCTCTGCTGTGGGGCAGGCCTTTGCGGGCTCATGAGTGGCCTCTCGTGAATCAGTTGCCCAGCTCTGGACAGAGCATCTCCGGACGTTGCTGTTTCCACAGCCACCAGAGAGGACAATGGGGCCAGGAGGGTGGGGACGAACGCCCGGCATCTGGCACCATGCCAGAAGATGCCACCAGGGATGAAACAGAACTATTGAATAGTTCCCTTCTCTCGAACATTCAGAATACACAAGCAGTCTCAGCTCTTTGTTTGTGGCTCAAGGTCACTGGGAATCCAACATCGGGACATATTCCTCCTTTCCTTAATGACTAGAGAGCTTGGGGCAAGTTTTTAGATCTTCCTTTGCCAACTTTAAAGAAATAGATGTTTGAAAAACCATGCATGTGTGCCATTGTTATTGTCCTGCAAACACCCTCCCCCCCTCCATGGGATGGAGAGCCTTCCCCACTCTGTTGCTTTGGGGCTTGGGCACGTGGTTGCCTGGCCCCTGCTCACAGAGGCCTCTAATGTGCCCATGCGAGCTGGTATCGGAATTCACTCCACTGGCCAGAACATGCTCTGGGCCAGTGGCCCAAGGAGGATGCCAGAGCCACGTCCAGCCGGCCAGCACCCCCCATGGAAATCCACGGAGCAAGACAAAGGAAACACCTGCAGGGCTCAGCCCCCGAGCGGTGGGGCCGCTTGCCACCCAGGCTTCCTGTGGCCGCGACCAGTACAGAAACGACCCTCCTTCCCGGCATCCCTACCTCACAGTCGGAGCGTTCTGAGGAATCCCCTTTCGTTTGTTCCTCTGTTCATTCATTCACTCGCTAATTTGAAGGATCTTCTGCGTGTCTGCGACAGCAGCCCTGTCCTGAGGGCCCAGCCTGTCTGCGGGGAGAGGAGGAGAGACAGGACCCCACGCTCCGGCCCTTTCCCTCTAGTGCGTTCGCATGTGGCATCAGCCTATCCGCTAAGCACTCTGACACTTGTCTCACAAACGCTTCAACTCTCCCACCTCAAGTGACTCATGTGATGGGAAAAATTAACTTTTATCTTTTCTGGGCAAAGGGAAGGGAGTAGGCCTTCCAAACAGGCGTCGAAGAAACTCAGCAACTTGCAATTAAGAAACGTCCAAAACTCATTCATTTTACAAAATAAGCCACCAATCCTGAGTTCTGGTCAGCTTTTGAAAGCCTCAGAGGACAACTATGGGTATACTTTTGGTTCAGAATGATTTCAAGCTACTTTGTATGAATAGATGAGTCATCCTACCACCAGAAAGAAAAGGCGAGGTTCATTTCATATTCGTGCGAATAAAGCGCACGACCCCCACTAGAAGCCAGGACTTCATGTGCTGTTGTTTCAAATACAGAGTGATGAAATATTACCTATAACTGACACAAATAGTTCTATCTGCTGCATCTAAAGCCATGCCATATCTGTTCCAACCCCTGCTTCCGGCTGTCCCGTGTTATCCAGGCTGCGATCTGAGCTCTCTGGGATGCAGACCAGTGCTCAGAGGATGCATATTGAATACACGAAAGAAAAAAATGATTGAGAGTTTATGAAACACCCAGTTGGAAGATAGGGAGTCTGATATCCTTACAATGGAAGGATTGCGCCAGCAGCCCAAGGTGCATTTGTCAGAATCCTTCCTCTGCCAGGTGATAAAACAGGCTCCTTGAGAGACACTGAGCCTAGGGAGCGTAGACACTACAGGACATTCCTTGCTGCAGAACTTATCAGGGGCTTTATTTATTTATTTTAATATTTTATTTATTTATCTGACAGAGAGAAACACAGCTAGAGAGGGAACACAAGCAAGGGGAGTGAGAGAGGGAGAAGCAGGTCCCCTGCCGAGAAGAGAGCGTGACTCGAGGCTTGATCCTGGGACTCCAGGATCACAACCCGAGGCGAAGGTAGACAGATGCTCAACGACTGAGCCACCCGGGTACCCTTATCAGGGGCTTTACCAGATTAACATGCACTGGAGTCCCCAGAGGAAGCTTCTGTGGCAAAGTCTGCAAACTTACCCGGCCTAGGAAGTCTGTTGCTCATGGAGCAGCTCCCAGGACCAGTGACCCAGCGACGCTCGCCAGGAACTGCCCGTCCGAAGCATCCACGCCAGCTTGCCTGCGTGTCCCACCCCCCAGCATCACCAGAGGGCCTGCAGGTGTGAAGGCTCAAAGTTCTGACCACCAGAACCCCTGAACCAGCACTTCCATTAGGTTCGGCTGTCATTCTCTGTTTAAAACAACACAGAAAACATTACAAAGGCCATTTGCAATAAACTTAAAAGATACTTTCTCTCTTAAAAAAAAAAAAAAAGCCTCTGGATGCACAATGAGCTTCAGTGGCCACATACCCCCTTCTAAAACATGGCCTCAGTTATTAACAAGCATTAACAAGCCCCTCAACACACACAGAAAGTATTTGGCTATTCGAAAACAGTGTTAAGATCTTAAGCCTATCAGAGCACCTGGATGGCTCAGTCGGTTAATCATCCGACTCCTGGTTTCTGCTCAGGTCGTGATCTCAGGGTGCTGAGATCAAGCCCAGCGTTGGGCTCTGTGCTCAGCGAGGAGGCTGCTTGTCCCTCTTCCTCTGCCCCACCCCTTCTTTCTCTCTCTCACTCTCTCTCTCTCTCTCGTTCATAAATGAACTAAATAAAATAATAATAAAAATAGATCTTAAGCGTGTCATGCATGCGACAATTTTTACCTCTTTATACAACAAATTTGGTTAAGGTATACCCATCTGAGGTTTTTAGAGGGCTTGAGTTTTCTATTTTCAAAAACAGCAGCTCAGTAAGAGCCAAGAGCTGTTAATTTTGCATCGACTTGCCTTCTGCAGGTGTGACATTCCAAAGTTGATGGTTCTTAAATACAGCCCTTCAGGTGACTTCTGTCACATCTAAAGCAGATTAAATTATGAGCTGTATACTTCCAGTATATTTTGTTGTATTATAATTCTTTGAAAACTGGTAATTCATGCATGGCATATACAAGAACTCTCTATTAACCAGAGTATTTGATTAATGAGCCCGGTGTGTGTTCCCATCATACTGAGTAACCACCTTTTCTCCACCTGGATGGATGCAATACCCGAAACCATTCTATTTTCTTGCTTGTTTTAAAGGAGTATAACAGCAACATACAAAAAAAGAAAAAAAATCATGGGAACTGGAGTCTGAAAACATGAATTCGAACCCCAGCTTTGTGTCTGCATTCCTAGGATAATGCCTGTTATCTAGTAGATGTTCAATAAATTATCATTTCATGGGTCACTGGATAGATTGGTAAATAAATAAACAAATGAACAATTGATAAATAAAACAAATGAAGGAAGTCTTCCTGATTCCCTCTCCCCATTTGGGACAGATGTCTCCTCTCCCTACTTCCATGTAGGCCTCTAACATAATTTGTAGCATCGTATTGTAAATGTCTTTATTTCTGTCTGCCTCCTTCACTGGAGCCCCTTGAGGGGCAGCTGCTTTGTATCATTGTCTCTACTTCTGGAAGTCAGCAGTTCTTGGCCCTCCAGGAAGGACTCCGTAATGGGGGAGTATTCCTATTAATGAACATGCATTGCTTTACCTCTGTGAAAAGGTACCAAATTAAGGTTTAAGTAACAGTAACAAAAAAAGAAGTTCTGTTGTCAACAAAAAAAGTATTGTCTTGGAGAGAACATAAAATGGAAACAAAACAGCCAGGTACTAGAACTCAAGTGTGACCTTAGGCAAGTCACTTTTTTTCTCTGGGTCTCGGTTTCCACCAGCAGGTGGGACCAGATCCCAGGTTCTAAGATTCCAGGTCTTTTAGCTTCAGAGTAGTGATAAAAGTACGCAAACTACTTGATTCATAATTTTTTATTTCTTGGAATCTCTCCCAAGGAAATAACCCATCATGTGGACAATGATATATATACACAAAGGTAGTCTTCCCAGCATTGTTAATAATAGTGATAAAATGGAAATAACTCAGATATCCGACAATAAGGAATGGCCAGGACATTATGGTGCATTCTTACAGTAGACTGTTAGGCTGACCTGAAGCTTTACGTTTAAAAAAGGAAATGCCGCATGCAGCACTGGGGAGTGAATATCATCTGGCACTCAAAAGAGTGTGGATCCAGTAGTCAAGGGCCTGAATTCAATTCCCGACCCTCTTACTTATATGCTGTTGCAAACCTGATCAATTCCGTGCCCTCTCTGTGCCTGCACCTCACTGGAAAATGAGAGCACGAACGGGATCTGTCTCAAGAGGCTATGGTAAGCATTACGTGAAAGCATTCTAACAAAGCATGCAGACGAGCACCTGGCAGATCGTGAATGATTGATGTTAGCTATTATTACATAGAATATGATTGCAGTAATAACTGCTTTTGAAGGAGCATTTACTACATGATTCACAGATTATACATACTGGAAGAGAAAAGGTAATATGTTAGTGGTGATCAACTTTAGATGCCGGGGATAGCATAGATAATTTTAACTTGTTCCAAAAAGTGTGACTTAAAAAAAAAAAAAAAAAAAAGTAAGTCTGGTCACAACTGTTTGTGCATGAGTATTTGGGCTTAGACAAGCCTGGGGAAAGATGCTGCGCTGCCGCTTAGGAAACGTGTGACTTTGGCCAGATCATGAAGCACTCCAAGTTTTGGTTTCAACTAGATATCAGGGCAGGGAACAAGTAACAGAGAGCATGAAATATATAAGCATGTATTAGGGGCTCAATAAATGTTCTCTCACCATAGAGAATTACTCTTTTCTCAATATTGTTAGGTACCATGTCGTGATCAAATGAATTTTAAGAGAGGATCTCTGTCTTCAAAGAGCTTGAAGTTTTACTGAGGGCCCAAGAAAAGGAAACCCAGCTGGGAGATAAAAGTGGAAAGACTGTATGTGGGAGGAAGAGGGACTTGAAATAAGCATTTAAGAGTGTGTAGAACTTGAGTATGTAGTAAATGCTAATTAGGATCATATTCAGCTACTAAAACCAAATCCCTGATTATAGTGACTGACACATGTAAAGTTATATCCTTGCGTGTAAGAGAAATCCAGCTGTAAGCAGACCACTAAACCATCAGGCCTGCAAGCTTCTGTGACTCTATATGTCTTTCCTTAACATAATGTTGCCTCATGGTCCATCATGGTTGCCAGAACTCCAGCCATCATAGCAGAGTTCCAGAGAAGAAAAACAGAGGAACTCACTCCCTCTGCATTGAGTCAGCATCTTTTAAATAGCTTTTCTCTGTGTCTCTTCACACATCATTATCCAGATATGCTGCAAGAAACATCTACTCTAGGAGTGCCTAGCTTAAATTTGAGGTGCTGTTACTAAGAAAGAAGGAAAGGCAACCAGCCAGTTCCGAGGATACAATGTGAGTAAAAACCTGATGTAGGAGGAAGCAAACATACGGAAGACAATTAGATATCATGCATGTGCCCTTAGGGACTGCTGGTCAGTTATAGGAAATACTGCGGGGCTCCTGGTCGACCTGTGTCACTACATTGACTCTGCATAGGACCAGGCTCTTCCTATGTATTTTTTCCTCCTCCACACAGCCCTTCCAAGACGGACCACCTGTCCCATTTTGAAGTTGAAGAAAGGTAAACTGAGGTCCAGGAAGGGATTCTGTGTGGTTGTTGCCTGCCTGCCTTATGTGTTAAGAGCACCTGTCCCCCATGTCACTCCTCTGCCTCCCTATTTCAAAGCCAGGATTGTGTCTGTATCAAACCATGATGCACTACTCCTCTGCTGATGGCCCGTTCATTCCCAGCAATCCCGTTACCCGCAAATGATCTCACATGTGACTCATAGGGATCACAGGAGCTCTGTGAAGGGGGAAGAGAAAGAACGCTTTGGATTTGTATGTGGGAAAGACCTCCATCACCGAGGGTCCTAGGTATTAGTAATACACACAGATTCGAATGTTGTTACATTCATTCGGGCTTGCCCAAACTAGCAGCAGACACATCGGCTTACTTAAATAGACATAAAATTGAAAGCGGGGGGGGGTGAAACAACAACAAAACATGGGGGGCACAAGTCCCACTGGGTTTTCCCGTGGATGTAAATGGCCTTCTGATTATCACAACGAACGTGAACCAACTCACAGTTCCGTCCCGAGGCTGGAAGTTCCCGGTGTCCTTTCCCAGGGATGGAACTGTTCATTCTCCCCACACGGCATGTGTGCTTTTAAGGAAACAAGCACTCGCAGGTAATTTTGCCAAAAAATATAAAATAGATATGCTATCCAGTTACCTTTTCTTAAAGGAAGATGAACGATCCAAGGGAGGGATAAATTGCGTTTGCTATGAAAATTTGAATTTCAAGAAGTATATTATGTCCTCCAGTGTTCTCAATGAAAAGAAAATTATTTCTTTCTTGGGGAACACACTCTTATGGCATTTTAACTTTTATGACATTTCTGATTTGGGATGATGAGCCCTTCTCTACAGAAATGATTCAAACTCCCATTTTTGTGGCGTGTGTGTCCTTATAAATTACTCTGCCAGCAAAGAAGAAGGGAAATGCTCCCTGAAGTGGGGCTGGGTTTTTCTGCGGAGAAAAGTTTCTTTCCCCATTTCTGGATGGTGCTGCTGATAGAGACATATATCAGAGAAATAAATTACACTTAATCACTAATCACCTGAACATAAGCTAAAAGTGGTATCAATCTTTTCTATGGACGAAAATAATTTCCCTTCATAAATAATGAACAAAGACACATTTTATCAGGTACAATTAAACATAATGGTGGGGCTACACTGAGATGTGCTTCGGATCTCACCGTGTCGCGACAAGCCCCGAGACACCAGGACGCCCAAATCTATCTTCTAAACATTCGGAGGGTATTCCGATCCATTGTCTTTCTTGAGCATGAAACAATGCCACTTGAAGCAATGATGTTTATTTAGAATTAGAATCGATTTTCATTTTACATAACACCTTTCATTTTCAAGGCCCCCAAAGTACTTTACAAAGCAATAAGCTAGACAGTAATATTGCTATAGACAAGTATAACCGTCATTATGCTTTCTGTAATAGCTCGCAGGCTTGGAAATTAGAAATCAAGGGAGGGAGATGGAGAGACAGATAAAGAGGGAACGAGGGACAAGAAGGAGCTCTGGGGGGAGAGGGCGAGGGATGGAGGCGGGAGACCTGGAGACACCAACCGAGGCAGAGGAAGACAAAGGAAGCCGAGAACCGTGGCCCAGCTTCTGGCTTGTGTTTTGTCGTTCTGAGATGTTTCCAGTGGGTGCTTTCTTTCCACCTCTGAGTGACATCCTCAGCCTGACACCTGATAGTCAGAGACAGGCAGCCCAGGACTCACATCCCAGCCCCTCTTACCAGCTAGTTGGCCCTGAGAGACTGGCTTAACCAGCATCATCTGCCTCTTCTGTGAAATGGAATTAGAAGAACTACACACTGGGGAGCAGCAGAAGTGAGACAACACTCATGAAGGACCAAAGGCAGAAGAGACATTCAGCATCAGTTATGTTCTCCCTCCTCCGAGCCTCCCCCTACATGGTGAATACAAGGTAAGCAAGTCCTACTAGATTTCCAGGGCACAGAGGAATTGAACAATCCTGCATTATGCTTCATGGCTTGCAAAGCCCGTGATGTCATCTGATGAAATGAAACCAACCCGGCCATGACAACAGTGTAAGAAAGCACTTCTGATCTTCCAGTCTCTTGACAAACCTTGAAAGTTTAGTGTTATTAACCCCATTTCACAGAAGAAGAGACTGAGGGTCAGAGAAGTTAAGGTCTCCCTAAAGAGGCAGAGCCAGGACTGACCCCGGGGACCCCAGGAGGTAAAGCTCAGACTGCTTTGCACCGGGCCAGGCTACCTCCTCCTGAAGGGTCAGCGTGAGTCACCCCATTTCTGTGATGCCCGCAGGAAATGGCCACAAACATCGCAGCTACAAAACAATCCTCTAGAAAACTGGTTGTTGTGTTCATTCTTCACTTGCCAACGAAACTTCATCTAAGCAAAGAAAATGTTTTGATTCTGCAATTTGGCTTTGGCGTAAAGGAGCACGGGCTCTCCATCGCCAAGGCCCCCGGCCCCGAGAGAGTGTGTGAACACGTTTGCAGTCAGTCTCACGCTGGTCCTCCCACTGACCCACATGAGCGCCTCACTGTGAGCCACACGGTGCCCAGCCTTGGGCTAGGTGTGAAGGCCAGAGAGGGAAATCCGAAAGGACACCAACAGTTAATACCTGGCCGCATGGGATGGAAACAAGACAGGGCTCTGGAGATGCTGGGGGGGGGGTCAAACCGGAAGCCAGCAGGCCAGGAGGTGGCTGTGGAATATTCTAGAGAAAATGACAGTGAAGACAATGGCAGTGGGGATAGCAGAAAAACAGAGACTGCAGAGACAGGAGATTAAATAGGCAGGACTCGAAGACACCAAGGATGCAGAGACTTCAGGAAGAAGAAGGGGGTCCCTCTTTTCTCTTAGCAAGGCCTCGCTTTCAGTATCTACTAGAGAACTAAAAAAAAAGAAAGACAGAAAGCAAAAAAAGACAAGGAAGATGGCCAGACGCCCCATCTCAGCAGGGCCCCTCCATTTCCGTACTTTGGCTGACCTGCGCCCCCTGCCCACGGGGGCAGACCTAGGCCGCTCTTCCTGGCTCCCGGGGGAGCAGGAGAGCAGAGGCTGTACGGTATGATATATTACCTATTTTGATCAAATACAGTTTTTTTTTCTAATTGTCACCGCGCGGCGGCCTCGCGGGGCTGGTCTGACTTGTGCACGCCCGTGACAGGGGAGCGGTCCCAACAGCTGCTCGGTGCCAGCCCGCCTGTGTACCTACCTCTCTCGTCTTGTCACTCACATCTCCCCTAATTACGGAACATCTGCTTGCTGTGGCCATTAACACTCCGCCACCAGCTTGCGTGGTTTAATACCGGTGACTCCTGACCTCCCCCAAGGAAGGCGCTTTCTGTCAAAATGTTCCCCCAAAGAAGCCAATTCTCCGCGCAAAATTTGCACTTTTTTTTTTTTAATGCTACCTTACTAAAGGCTGCTTCTGATAAAAGCAAATGGGTTTGATGAGGCGCCACTTGGAGAAGGGGGAGGTGGAGAGGGGGGAGTCGCAGCAAGGGGGGGGGAGCTTTTCCTTGCGTTATTTTGTTCGGGTCTGAGCCTTTAAGGTTTAAAAAGTGAATGTCATTTTGAGGGCTAAGAATGTCCATCAGGGTGTCCCCCATCCCCTCCCTCGGACTCCGTCCCTATCCTCTAGCTAGGGGGAGGTAGAACCCCCAACTCCAGCTCCCTGGCCTGTGGAACACAGACCACCAGGGGAGAGTCCGACTGCCCCGAGTCTAATTTTAATCATAGTTTCCCGCCGCAGTGCGTGCTCCCGGGCACACCCAGGATCCTAAAACCCGAGAAAAGAGACTCCCCTTCCTTCAGGGGTGATCTGGAAATAAGAAAAGCTTGTGCCTATGAGCATCAGATGGCCTTTAAAATAGTTCACAGCTTCCCCGGCTTTCCAACTGCAACACACTCAAAAAGTATAATAGAAAGAAGAGGGGGAATAGTGAAACAATATTTCGTTCAAAGCATAATGGATCACGCCGCAAACGGTCCCCAGCCGGGGGCTGATTGTCACCAGATTGCGTTTCTGACTTCTCTCTGACGTTAAGACTCCCATCAGAAGGCATGTTATAGCCCAATGTGGTAACACTAACTGTATGGGAAGGGAAAGAGATGGGGGATTGTTCTAATAAAAATGGGGAATAGGGAAGGAGTTAATTTTAAAATCATCCCCAACATGATCTGTGAATCGATGTATTCTTGAGATGGTTTTGCAAATTGAATTCCTGCTTCTGCTTCCTGTTTTGATGCGTGGCAAAACCTCTTCCTTCCAGGAAAGAGAGAGTTTGGGATGATTCCACAAACATCTTGCTTGGAAAAGTGGTCGTCGTAATTTATAAAGCAGTGGGACTTTGCTTCCAAAACGGAAAAGCATTTATTCAAGGGAAGCCCGTTACGCAGAGCTGGGCAGCTTCAATGGTACACGAGCTCGACCAGGATATGGGAAAAGTAGGCAGCTAGGAGCTGATTTTAATTTTATTTTTCACTAAAGGGGGCAAAAGTGATCACTGACCTGGGCACAAGTCAATTCCAGCGAGAACAATGTAATTAGGAGAAAATAATGTTGAGTGTTGCTGTTCTGGCCGGGCATTTCTACAAGCATTTTCGATACTTTGCTGCAGGGAATTCGCTGTGGCATCACCCTGGTGCCGATGAACGCTTCCCTGGGAACCGAAACAGCCGGGGAGGAATACAAGAGGGAAAAAGGTGAAGGAATAAGTGGGTTAAAAAAAATACTGCGGGGTACCTGTAAATACATTTTGTAGATGTGTGTTTCCAGGATACAACATTGTTTTCATTGTCGACCCCTCCAAAGCACTACCCCGGAAAACGTTTCAGCGAGGGGGAGAAATGATCTTGTAATCTCAACAATAAAAGCGTTTCCATCCTTTGTATATGCTGACTTACAAAAAAAGTGCTTTCAAACAACAAAAGATGGGGCAGTAATTACATAAATCTCTTCATTCTTGATGAAGACACAATGGAGTATGAGGAAATCAATAGTACTGCTGCGGTAATTCTTGTTTTTATGATGAGCCGAACGCAAACTTGTTAAAATTGAATTCTGCTCCTTGCGTATAAAAAAAAAATGAGGATTTGCACAAATCCGGGGGAAAAGAACACATGTTCTGTAAATGTTTAATTTTTTTTCCAGGCTACTTAAGAGATTTATAGTGGTGGAGGATCAGATCCAGAAATGAATGTGACACCAACAATGCAACATCGCTGCCGAAATCCCCCCAAATGAGAACTGTCACCTTTGCGACATCTCTTTTTAGCTGCTGCACTGAAGATGTTCAGAATGCCCAGAAATTTCGTCCTCGATTGTTGTCCTGCGATTAAATAAACGAAATACACCCTAAGGTCAGATATCTCCAACTTATTGCCAGTGGGCCGTAATGATTTTTTTCCCCTATAACCTAGCCTGGTAATATTTCCCATTCAAGAATAAATGATATTGTTGATTTTCCAAAGAAAAGGTGAAGATCATTGCATTTAAAAATAATTAATAGATGGGCCTGCATACCTTTGAATTAAATTAAAGGAAAAATATTTCTTTTTTGTAGAGATGATTGCATTCGTATCCTGTTTGGTGTAGAAAGTAGATTCCAAAAAGCTTTTAACTAATTTGTTCAATTTGTTTCAAAGCCAACATGAATAGGCTTGGTGCAAATTCAGATTCATTAAAACTTAATTAATATGCATCATTATGCAAATGAGGTTGCAGTTAATGAGTTCTTAAAAGAAGCTTTCTTTAATTAGTTCAGTTTTAATGGCATCATCATTTATCTGACTTGTTTTTAAAGCCACATGACATGCAGAAAGTGACCATCCTCTACGATGTGCTGCTTAATTGCATTTCATCCTAATTGTTTAATGTTGAAAACTTTGAAAAAGTTAAAATGTTTTGATATTCAGTTCTATTAAATGGCTTTCACAAACTTTCCCATTCCGGTGACAGAGACATTCTTTCCCACCTTGGCTTTTTCCCTACTGCCGCTTTTAATTATTTTCTTTTTTGACTTAGCCATTTTGATCACCTATTTTGATCCTCTGGATATTGTGTCCAGGTTTATGCATTTGCACATCGATAAGCCCGTCCTCACAGGTCCACGAATGGAACTGTGAATATAATTGCCCAACGAGCACACTTTATTGTTATGTGAATACATTAGTGCGGATTATTATACTTATGCACTTGAAAAATTAAAACGAGCCTTTCTTGAGGCCATCTGCTAACTTCAGGAAGCTTGGTAACATGCTTTAACATGAGATTTTAAAATGTAGTCATTCACAAGAATTACAGCCACTGCTATCACCAATGTCTACATCAGAGATGTCTGCCTGGGAGATAAGAATGCTTAATAATTATTGGGGAATATGGAAATCAGAAAGGAAAAAAAAAAAAAGGCAGGCTTGGTGCAGGAAAAAAAAAATGCTAACCCAGGAAATGACTTCGGAAGCTTCGAAAATACAATGGGTTTTTAAAACATTTTCAGATTTATGAAATATTGTGCTACACAATTACAATTGTGTTTTGACATGCGGTGCCGAATGTAATTCTTTGGGGGAGAAAAGGAAGCTCTTTCACACACAGGGTCCTAGAGAGGGGTGCAGCATGCCGTGGTATGCACGTTTTTACACCATTGTCAGGAGTTTTATAACTGAGACAAGCTACTTCCGTTTAGAGCTCAAAAATAAATAGACGTCCCCTGCATTGGTTTAAGTGAAGTTTTGTGTTCTGTTTCAGCAGCGACTGAGATGTGCGCACTCCACCCTCATTAACAACAGCACAAAATGCCGTGTAAGCCTTGCTTTTATCAAGACATGGGCCAACGCTGCATACATTGTACGTTTCACACAGAAAAAAAGGAAAATAAATATTCCAACCTTTTTTTGACACTTAGTCTTTTGAGTCTCAGCAAGACTATCCCGATTAAATAATTAATTTTTTTTTCATACATCTCACGGAGAAGGGAGCTGAAAAACCCTGATTTGGGGGCTCTTTATAATGAGGGTGCCGTCATCGGCTGGGAAGATGGTCGCCTTTCTCCTATCGTCGACTGGTTGCAACAATGTAATTGGAATCACACCGCCATATGGTGATGGAGATCGAATTAATAGAATTACATGAATAACTATTGGGGGAGGTTCTGTTTGCAGATACGACATACGTAAAAGTGTGGAGCAAAGCCATGTCATTATGGGAGGTTTCTGAGCGAGAGGGATATGACAGACTTTGTGAGACACAGACAAGGTAAGGACGTAGTCGAGGTGGTCACCTTTACCTTAAGAAAAACAGAAGAATTATAATCTTATGTGTGGAAACTGGAACCAAGCAAAAGACATCTAAAAAAAAAATTTTTTTTTTAGCTTTTCAAACATAATGGTGTTTTTCTTCAGAGTGGGGGAACTTGTCGTATTTCTATCTGTCCCACAGCACTGAGCATAGTGCCTTGAATATGGAAACACTCTCTAAGAGTTTACTGAATATATGAATGAATCCATTAAATAAGGTCGGAATTTGCTAATAAGTCCTTTCTCTAATACATTCCAACAAAAATGTGCACTTACAAAAACAATCATATGGAAAAGGTGTAAGTATATTTATGGCCCCTAATCTCACATCTACAGTGATAAAGAAAAATACTTCTCTCTGTATGTGAATAAAAGCAAGTTTCTGTTGGCACAATGCTTTAGAGTTTATAAAGCAATTTCCTCTACTTATCTTTTTGTAATTTTCATGACATCTTTTTGAAATCGGTAATGATATCTTTTTTTTTTTTTTAATGAGGGTAAATATCCATCCCAGAGAGACGATATGATTTGCTCAAGGTCACAGGGATAAAAAAAGTGCAGAGTCAAGGGGTCAGGGCAGGACCTAGAACCCCAACTCTAGCACTCTCTCTGCCGCCATGAAGAGGCCTTGCAGAAGATTGATTTAGAGCCAGTAGGGAAGAACATGGGGACCCCAAACCCTTGGCCAGAAAGGCCAAGGGGCACCATCATTGTGTCTGTCCCCAGCCAGGAGTTTTCATGGAAAAGATAAATTATCTCCATCTATGGTGCTGAAGAGTACGTAGGTTTAGGGTTTTTCTGAGACAATATGCAAAAACAATGATGCGAGTGGCCATCCATCATAATTATTTTAAAATTCAATAAACATTTAGCGAATACTTTCTTTGTGTCGGGCAACATGCCAGGTGCTGAAAAAGCCTTTAATTCTCTCGACACCGCTATTTGAGGGAGACAGGTAAAGGATGTGTCCCGAAGTCAGAGAGTCGGGGTGAGAGCCAGAATTCCCACTGAGGTTTGCCAAGGCTGTCCTCCCTCTCCTCTCATCTGGACGGGGGTGCCGAGTACATTAATTAGAAACTGATTAAGACCGGACAACGTGTCTTGGTAAGTGGCATTTATGAAGTGTGGAATCAGCTCATCAGGAGGAAGCATGTCTGTGAATTAGAGGATTCAGAGAAGGCTTTGTGGGTGAAGAAAAACTGTGTTAGTCGGAGAATAGTGACAATGGTCATGGCCACAGACACGGCAAGAACTAGCGTCTGGTGGTGAGTTGCGTGCAGGTCGTCTTGAGTGTTTTACAGGAGCCGACTCCTTGAACCTGTATTACAGTTATGAGGGGAAGCACAGCTGATGTCCCATTCCACGGGCCTCAAGATGAGTCCCAGAATGACCAAGCTGCCACCCAAGTCTACGCATTATGGACAAAGCAACGATGGCTTTCCTCTTAAAGTCTGATTGAGCCTCTACCTTCAAAGATGAAGCATGTTGTCCGCTGATAGAATTGAGTGTAATTTGCTTTGTTACTTGCAAAGCCATTCATCTGAAAAGAAGGCAGGTCTTTGGGGCACCTGGGTTCTCAGTCAGTTAAGCGGCTGTCTTCTGCTCAAGTCATGATCCCAGGGTCCTGGAATTGAGCCCTGCATCTGGCTCCCTGCTTTCTCTTCTCGTTCTGCCTGCTGCTCTGCCTACTTGTGGTCTCTCTCTCTCTAACAAATAAATAAATAAATCTTGGAAGAAGGAAGGGAGGGAGGAAGGAAAGAAGGAAGAGAGGGAGGGAGGAGAAAGGAAGAAGGGAGAGAAGGGAAGGGAGGGGCAGGAAGGAAAGAAGGAGGGAAGGAAGGAAGGAAGAGAGAGAAAGAAAAGTCTTCAAATCTTTTCCAAATGTGCAAGCCTCAAACCCCGATGACCTAAGCCATACACCTTCTGCTGGGGGAGAACATAGACGTGAGCATAAACTCCAAGGTTGGACGTCATCTTGAACTGTCCATGTCCATTGTGAGCTTTGTCACGGATTTTGAGGTTTGACATTAGTGCAGACATGTTTGGAGAATCTGCAGCAGACATCCACAGAAAACTCAACTAAGACTTAAAATCTAGGGAGTCAAAATATGCTTTATCCCCGTGGTTTATCTCTTTCTCACAGACAAAAGAGGAGGAAGGTAGTAAAACCAGAGGGGCAAGAAGAGCCGATCAGATGAGAGGTTATCCCCTGTCCTGGTGCTTCTCCATCTGCACCCCTCCCACTCTGCTCCCCTGGGAACCTCTGAAGGCACCGTGGGTTCCTGCTCTCTTGATTCCCTCATCTAAGGAGCTCTGCTACCTGACCTGGCACATTCTACCTCTCCAATGTGCTCACAGCTGCTGGACCCTCTACTAAAAGCCTTCAGTCACTTCCTGCTCTGAATTTGTCACTGCCTCTCTCAGCTGCATTCAGTGGCTCCCCACTCCTTTCCAATAAAACACTATATTCTCAGCCTGACTTTCAATGCCTTTCAACAGTATTGCTCTCAAATCCTGTATTCAATCAATTTATCTTTTCCTTTGATGGCATCTTTCAAATCAAACAAAATAACTCTTTCCCCTGAATCCATCTGAATGATACTTAGCTTTCTAGTAATCATAGACACATGATAGTGTATGTTCATGGTAGACAATTGATAAAATACAGAATTTTAAAAAATTAAAATAGCCTGCAGTCTAAATACCTGGATATAATCCCTCAGATATAATAATTATGTTGGGCTCTTTTTCTATTTTTTTTTATTGTTGCTTAGGTTTTTTATTTTCCAGTGTTCCAAGATTCACTGCCCATTCCCCACACCCAGTGCTCCAAGCAATAGGTGCCCTCAGTACCCACCACCAGGCTCTCCCATCTCCCCACCCCCTCCCTCCAAGTCCCTCAGTTTGTTTCTGTGTCCAGGGTCTCTGTTGTTTCATTTCTCTCCTTGGATTACCCTACTTCCCATTTACTTTCCTTCTCCCACTGTCCTCCAGGTTACCCCTCATGCACCGCAAGTAAGTGAAACCATGTGATACTTGACTTTCTCTACTTGGCTTATTTCACTCAGCATAATCTCTTCCAGTCCAGTCCATGTTCTATTTTTTTTTAAGTTTTTATTTATTTATTTGACAGAAGGAGAGCGAGATTGCCCAAGCAAGTGGAGCAGCAGGGTGAAAGCATGCTCCCTGCTTATTAGGGAGCCACACTAGGGGCTTGATCCCAGAACTCTATGATCATGACCTGAACCAAAGGCAGACGCTTAAGCAACTGAGCCACCCAGGTATCCTAAGTTCTTTTTCTATAGTATATATAATATAAAATAGATGTGATAATCATATACAACAAACCTGAGATCACTATGGAAAAACAATTATGTATTCTATTTTTTCCCCCTGAGCAGCAGAGTGTGAGCATTTTCTCACCTCCTTAAATATCCTTAAAAATCCTAAAATGAAGGAGTTATTTTAGAACAGTGCCTGGGACAGAACAGGTGTGCAATAAATGTTAGCTCTCGTCATTATTATTAGCTTTTATTATCCTTGGAAAATGTGATGCTTAATAACTGCATAATATTTGATTATATAGATATTCAGCAATTAGTTTGAAATATCCCTTGTGGTTAAACATTTAGTCTGTTCTGAATTTTATGCTGCCATAAACAACTCGGCAATCACTATTCACATGTGTATACACGTGCTTGTGTATGTATTTGTGTGTACATATCTGTGTGTGTGTGTGTGTGTGTGATGTCTGCTTATCATCTTGGAAGGGTTTCCTATTGCCAATAAATTTTCTGATTCTTTCTCCTTAAACTATTCTGAGTTTATTTTCTGTCACTTGCAACTTAAAGGAATCACATTTGGGCAAAATCACACATCTCTGAGTGGGCAGTGGTGGGCCTGCTTTTCGGCCAGTCTCTACTGATTCTGTTCTCTACCCCACCCCTTAGTATGTCAGAGTCACAGAGGCTTGCACAGGGTTGGGTCCAAGTGATGAGCCTGGATGGAGGAGAGGGCTGAGCTGCCTCCTGGCATGAAAGTGGAGTCCGTAGGAAGAAAACCGTGTTCACAAACATGAGGATGTGGACAGAACACACAAGGGCTTCCTAGTTTGGTCAGAGGACACGAGAGTGTGGTTTTGGAAGGTAGAGCCTGGAGGCATGGCGAACATTGAGTATCTGCTTTCAACCAACACCATGGGTGGGAACTGAGTGGATAAGGATGCTAAGCCAGTTTAGAAGCCCACCAAGAGTTTCCAATATGTTCATCTTGCCATTCCTTTGCCTGCATTGTTCTCATTTGGCCAATTTGATAAATATAAATTGGCGTGTCTTTATAATTCCATTTTTATCTCCTTGATTAACAATGACATTGAGTTTTCTTGATATATACGTGTTGTCTCTTTGTATTTCTTCACTGCAGACAGAACTGGCTACATAATTTGCAGGGCTTGGTGCAAAATAAAAGTGGGGATGCCCCTTGTTCAAAAATCATTCAGAATTTCAAGAAGGTAACGGCAAGGCATTAAACCAAGTACAGGACCCTGGTAGACACAGAGCCCTTTCTGACCACCCAGGCCTCATAGCCCCAGAGCTGGCCCTGACTACAGATTATATTCTTATGCTTTTTTCTTTCTTTCTTTTTTTTTTAATATAAGTGTTCCCTTTTTCTTCTTGAATTTTCCAAGCTCTTTATATAGCAAGTATATACTGGTATTTTGTCACATTCGTTGCAAAAGTCTTTTATCCCATTGATGTGTGATTTACAAGAATGTGATACATCCCAAGGGGGAATTTCATCCTTGCATGGGGGCTGTGAGATCTCTTTATTGTTCCAACCTACTTCCCAATAAAATCCTGCCCCAACCCCGGGTGCCGACTTGCTGGTCTCTGCTTGACCATGCTATTCTCTCTCTACCCACAATGCCTTTTTCCTACTTATTCATCTTGTGTGACTTCACCATTCTCCAAGGTCAGAGTCTGATGTCATCTTGGGCAGGAAACATCCCTGATACTTTGACCTGAAAATCACTACCTCCTACCCCCAGATAATCCTCTTCTGGATTCCTCTCTTAAGAGACTCCCTGCTTCCAGTCACACATTATTCTTTTTTTTTTTTAAGATTTTATTTATTTAACAGAGAGAAATACAGCCAGAGAGGGAACACAAGCAGAGGGAGGGAGAGAGGGAGAAGCAGGCTTCCTGCCGAGCAGGGAGCCCGATGTGGGACTCGATCCTGGGTCTCCAGGATCATGACCTGAGCCAAAGGCAGTCACTTAACCAACTGAGCCGCGCAGGCGCCCCTAGTCACGCATTATTCTTACATGGGCATAGCTTCAACCCCCGGAAAAGTAAGCTTCTCAGTGGCAAGGACCCTGTACTATTCATTGCTTACCCTGCATGTCTTGCTAGTCGTATATTTTGTCACTGATAATTGACATTTATCAGCCACCTACTATGAGCCAAGCACTCTTCAAAAGATTTATCTGCATAGCTAGCTGTTCTGAGTGCTTCTAGGAGAGTAGACAAACCTGGATGCTATTCAAAATTAGGGCTTTATCCTGTTCTGACCTGCAATGATGTTTTATCTCCTTTTAGCCCATTCTCAGGTGAGTCCCAAAGTGCTCAATATATGTTAGATCTCATCATCATCATCATCACCATTGACATTTATCAGGCTCTCAGCAGGAGACAGGTAAGCACTGGCTTATTTGATCCTGGAAACAAATAGACAATTTTACTAAGCTCATTATACAGTTGGGAAAGTGAGACTTAGGGCTCTGGAGTCAGTAAGTGGTGACGTTGGGAGGTGGACCCAGGCCATCTGACTCCACTGGTCTTGAAAGTGCCATCACTGGGACTTCCCTTCATCTGGAGCAAGAATGTGCCCTCACTGGGACTACCCTTCATCTGGAGCAAGAAAGAAAAAGCTGCAAGTGGTCAGAGCGAAGGTGATGAATTGGCGTTTCTATGGGGCAGTGGTGATCTAAGAAAGCATTGTTCTTCTCGTTTGTTTCACCGTCGTGGCCCCGTTGGGATTCTGCATGTGGTTATGCCAAATACCTGTTGAATGAAACAGAGCTCAGAAGAAATCACAAGGCTGCTTCCCAAAATGCAAAGTTCAGGCAAGACTTCGAGAACTTGTGTCCCCAGGCCACGGTCCACTACTGTAAGTACACATAATGTTTATTTAAACAATTAGCTAATATTTATTGAACCTCCTGGATGCTGGGCACAGAGCGTTTTCAACAGACGAGGCTCTAGGGGATCAGAGAAATCAAGAGTCCTGCAATCCAGGAGCTCAGAACTTGGGGCAGAAAAAGTCACATCCACAGAAAGGTAAAATTCAACGAAAGAGAAGCAGTGACAGAGGTCAGGTCTCTGGGCGGTGACTAAAACACAGACATGGGGCCCTAAGGAGGAGACCGAGGTGGAGGGATAGATCACGAAAGATTCTGAGTGCAGAATTATGTCTACACACTATTTCCATGGTCAACCCAGACTCTTCTCAACTCAGTCAATCATGAGCCAGGGACAGCCTCCTGCAAAATTATTCATTCTCTCCTTGGGCTCGAGAGCCTTCCCTCTCCTCTCCCACTGAGCCAGCTGTTCATCCATCCATTAAGGAATCAACCCACTTACTCATTTATCCAGCCATCTAGCGACCCATCCAGACTCTCATTTTTTCATTCATTGATCTCATTGTCATTCACTCCTTCATTGATTTGTGACACCCCACTGTAGCAGAAATTGATTTCGACACCAGGGAAAATGTATAACCAAAATTAACATTTAAACAAAACGAATTCCAGAAATAGCGAGTTCCTGTCTGCCCCCGGTATATATGTTACAACTCTCATTTTGCACTACGTGATCCAGCAAATTAAGACTAACATGATTTGTAGACACGGTGGCTAAATCAGTTGGGGAACTGTTGGCCCAGGGAATGCCTTGATGGAATGACCTCCAAGATACTGTGTATTTCCAAGCCCCAAACTCACTCCCTCTAATCTGCTTTGTAGCTCTTATGTACTTATCATTTAAGCCTGCAAGGCCCTTTATACAATGACCAACCCACTAAAAAGTCGTTTTTTAGAAATTACTGTCATTCAAAAGCAAAACAAACTGACAAGACTCACCAAGGTATGAATCCTTAACATGAGGTAATACAATGTTTTAGATAAGAGATCATCAAATAAATAAAAGTATTTTAAAGAGTCTCTCTTGCCCTTATAATTCATTTTGACATACGCTGGTATCAAGCCAGTTTTCTGTAACTTAATAAAGGAAGAGAAGGTTCGAACATTTCTGATACTCCTTCTCAACATAAAATGAGAAAAAAAAGAGCAAAATGTCTTATCATCCTCTTTTAATTGATATCTCGTCCTTCACATAAATTACATGTCAGACGAACTGTCTATTTTAAGAAGAATATTGATATTTGATTCTCATCACTTTTTTTCCCGTGGAAGGAATGAAACATTAAAACTGTGATTATATATGAATCACACCTTATACATTGGAGGTAGAGTATAATTAGAAAAATAATTTTACCACCTGTAATACCGTCTTGCTAAACAGATCTGATCTTACGCTGGAAGCCATGTCTAACACACATAATTCAACTAGATGGTTTGTGAGCGATGCAGAAGGAAACTGCCTCCAAGAAACTCATTCCCCACCATATCTGTGCGGGGAGATCTGTCTCTGTTTCTGCCTGCACAGCGGGCTCACTGGGCTAGGAGAGGACACGGCCACTCAGAAGTCTGAGCGAGACTCCTTGGGGCCACTGGAACCAAGGCGAGAGCTAAGCATGAATGGGACAGTGAGGGCTGTAAGGACCCTGATGAGCTGCAGGCTGGGATGCTTGATTAGGATGTGGACTTGTGTCCTTGTGTCCATCTCTGCAGAGACGCTGGAGGACAGTGGGGACACTCGGCAAAAGAAGCAGCTGTGAAACCAAGCACAGGTCATGCACGTGTTTGGATCGGGTAACAAGAGGGTGGCAATCAAGAGATGGGGTCGTCTGGTGCCAGGGAAGCAGAGAGAAGTCCCCATAGCCTAAACCCCCGGGAAGCCGGGTCCCGCGTGCTCCTCCGTGACCACACCTTCCCATCACTCCTGCACCCAACCCACGTCCAATTCCTCAGGACCTCTTTCCAGAGGTGGTGGGCGCCATCTGAGTGATCCCAGCACACCCCAGTTGGACACTAAGGACGGTCTGACTTGTATTACAGTTGTTATGCAAACATTACAGGACCTGCACCTCACCCCTACTCCTCAGCAAGTTCCCTGAGCACTGGGGAGTATAGGGGGAGGTCTTACCCTGACCGTGTGGACTACAGGGCAAGATTGGACCCTGGCCGTGTGGAGTATAGGGGAAGGTTTTTGAGTCTGAACAACAGAGGGTCAATCGATGCTTCTCATTTTGGGGTGACTTGGGGCCACTTCCTGTCTCCACCTGCCTGAGCTTCAACTTCATTCACTTCATTAGACAACAGGGATCACAGTTCCCTAGACTGTGCCTCTGAGGGCTGCTGCTGGAAACAGTGAGCGTGAGCCCCTCGAAACCCACAGCATAGCAACTGCTGTGTCACAGTTTGTGTCTTGTGTGTCTATTTTTACTTTTTCTACTTTTCATTCCTGCACAATGCCTTGCATAATGAAGATAAGCAACAAATGTTTGTTGAATTTAGTTGACTAGAGATCGGATTCAATTGCAAAACTCTTGGAAGATGGGAAATCCACAGTTTTTTTTTCATTCAGATTTGATATCCCCTGTCAAAAGACAGACTTATTTTGTTTCAGCAAATGCATATGAAACACCTTCTAGGTGTCCCATGGGTGCTGGGATAGAGAGTTAAAGGGACCCGCAGCCCCAGGGGCATGATTTGGTGGAGAAGGAGGACATTCTAGTAAATAAGTGGTTTCCTGCACTGGAAATGCCAAAGAGGAGGTCGTAATAGGGCAGGCAGGACACAAAGAGGGCAGGAGTCAAATCCCTCTAAAATCTAAAATCCTTCCCACGGTGCACAAGGACCCCCCCCCACTGACCAGCACCTCCCCCACTACCTCTGGGACCTCATCTCCCACCACCCTACCCTTTCAGCATGATGTCCCCCCACTGCACTGGCCTTCTTGCTGGTCCTCAAGCACACCAAACAAGGATATCTCAGAGCCTTTGCATTTGCTGTTCTCTGCTTGTAGTGCTCTTTCCTCCATACCTATAGGACCTGCCTGCCATGATGGTTAACTTTATGTGTCCACTTGGCTGGGAAACAGGGTGCCCAGAATTTGGTCAAACATTGTTCTTGGTGTGCCTTTGAGTTTGTTTCTAGATGAGATTAACACTTAGACTGAGTAAAGCAGACTGCCTTCCTTAATGTGTGTGGGCCTCATCCAATCAGTTGAAGGCCTGGAGAGAATGAAAGGCTGAGTAAGAGGGACCCTCCATACCTCATGGCCTTGGAGCATAACACTGGATTTTTTTTCCTGTCTTCACTCTTGGAAGTGAAACATCCACTCTTACTGGGTCTTGAGCCTGTCTGCTTCTGGATTGAACCTTACACCTGCTTCCCGGGGCTTCAGACAGTGATGGGGACTATGCCATCAGTTCTCCTGTATCTCCTGCTTGCTGAGAGCAGTTGTTGGGACTTGTCATTGTCCATAATTATGTGAGCCAATTCCTCATAACAAATTATATATATAGGGCGCCTGGGTGGCTCAGTTGGCTAAGCATCTGCCTTTGGCTCAGGTCATGATCCCAGGGCCCTGGGATGGAGTCCTTCATCTCGGGCTTCCTGCTCGCTGGGGAGTCTGCTTCTCCCTCTCCCTCTGCCCCTCACCACCCACCCTCTCTCACTCTCTCTCAAACAAATACATAACAATCTTTGAAAATTATATATAATTGTTTAAACATCTTTATTGGTCTTGTTTGTCTGGAGAATCCTGACTAATACACACCTTAACTTCATTTAGGTCTCTGTTCAGTCTTCCCTGCTAAGCTCATCTGAAATAACAGCTTCCCCTACACTCCACCAAGTGCCTGCTCTTTCCTTTCATACATGACACACTCTAGCATCATATAACACATGTATTTGTTTATCTGTGATCATCTGGTGCCTTACTGGACTATCAGCCCAGGAGGGCAAGGGCTTTGCCTCTTTGCTCATTAATGTATTCCAGGTGCCTGTGACAGTGCCCGATGATCATAAATGTTAGATGGATGGGTGTATGGATGGATGGATGGATGGATGGATGGACAGATGGATGGATGAATGAACGAATGAATGGTGTAGTAGAGCTGGGAACTGAAACTTCTGTTATCAGGGGGTTCAACAGGAGGTCTGGAGGGAAAGAGATAAAGAGACGCTACCCATTTCTTCCTGGTCCCACGTTTCAAGAAGGAAATAAAGTTTACCAAACAAAACCGATTCCTCAGCAATGAAATGGGTTGTGGAGTTCGGGGCTATTTCTTTTCTTTCTTTAGGAAGCTATAAGGAGAGCTGTGTTTATCTTGTTCCCGAGCACTGTAAGGGGTAGGCTGTAAATAGGAAAGATGACATAAAGCTGATGCGTGCTAACCCTCTCTTCCCCACTGAGGCTTCTGCTCAAGCCTACTTAGCATTTCAATCTATATAAACTCAATGGGCCATAGAACCCTCTTTTATATACACTCACCAATTAGCATTATTCTTTAATAGGAAGAAGTTTAGGGGATTTTTTTAAAAGTTGGATTCAAAGTAACATGCTTAATCACGAAAACCCAATGCTAATGAGTGCAGTGGGATTGAAGGCAGTTTGGGAAATTACACTCAGCACTTCTATGTGTGTTTCTCCTAGACCTTAGAGATGCATCCAAAAGAGCCTCCTTTTGAGGTATTTAAGGCCTTCCCTGATCGAACCCTCGACTATCTTTTCGACCCTGCCCCTCCTCCATCTCTCTGGGCTTTCTGCACTCCAGCCGCACGGAAATGCTCAGATCCTTCCACCCACTCTTCAATGGCATGCCTCTGTGATTCTTCTGACACTGTCCCTTGTGTCGGACCCTGCTCTCTCAGGGGTTACCGACATGTAACCTTTCGATATCCACACTCCACAGGGACATCAGATGCTATTTCAGTCCTCTGAGCTCCCCCCACGTGACTCTCATTCTGCGTTATAACTTCCCCCTCTCTTTTCACCGTAATTTCTTTTTCCCGTTCAGCCTTCCTATGTGCAGTGGAATGTATCCCTAACCTGCCCAGCAGGAACCCCCTCCATCCAGTAAGAGACCTCGGCTTCCACTTCAAAACTCAAGGGTCCGGGGTACGAGCCCCACACCCTAAGCCCATCAGCATTCAGTTCTCTGGTCTCGGTGATTGGTTCGGGGGATGTGACCTGGGCTGGTCCAATCAGAGGGATGTGACCTGGGCTGGTCCAATCAGAGGGAGTCTGAGAATTACTGCAGAAGGTACCAGGACAGAAGTTTGGGGCATTTTTATTTGAAACTGGAAGTGGGAGCCAAGACTTGCTTGCAGTATTTTTCACCACCAGGACAAAAGAAAAACCAGCAGTGAAACCATAGAACCCAGTGACTGAGCAAAAATCCAGGCCCTGCCCACAGCAGTCAGTGCCGGAATTCAGCCGTGCCTGATGAACATCTCAGTTATTTCTTAAGGAAGTCAAAAAAACATGATGTCATTTGCAACAAAATTGTCCAACTGAGATGCCCAACCTGCCCAGCCGTGAGATTAGAAGCTTCTAGAAGCAAGCTGTGTATCCACATGACCCTCGCACCTTCCCTAGTCATCCCGGACAAAGCCTTGCACCTAGTAAGTGCTCACTTAATGCAGCTGGATGTACTCAATGAAACGAAGAAAAATTACTGTTTTATTACTTGGCTGTACTCACAGGACTAAAATGCCCAAGCTTTTATTTGATGTAATTACGATCTAGCACCTTCGAGCAATTCTGTGTATAAAAGTTCTGGTGCGGACGTTTGTCTTCATTTAAGTGTTTCCATGGGAGAAAAATGTTCAAATGCATTAATGTTTTTGTGTTGAATATGAGATGAAACTCCTAAAGACTAATTTTCCAGATTACTTATTTTATATTTAGTGCCATTAATTCCACATGTGTGAAAAACATATAATTATACCCACACTATTAGTACTGAATAAAATTCTGTATTATTCAAGTGTAGTAATAGATAAATTGGCACTAGACTCATGTACACAAATGAGGCTTTTGAACTTTAGTGTGATTTCAATTATCTTACTTTAGCATCAAAAGTGCTCAGCAGAATGCCTAGATTCTGCATTTGCTAAATATTTCCCCACCTCTACCCTTATTCCAATAAAACACCCACATGATACATTTCTGTGGACACAGGAGTCCCTGCAGCCTATGAAAAGTAGGCATTATTCAGTGAAAGGATAGGAGTAGAAACCGTTCCCAAATACTGGGCACCTCGGGGCTTTAAAATGTTCCTTGAAAAAAGAACTGCAGGATCAAATGAGTTTTGGTGGTGCTGAATCAGACACCAACTCTTGAATCGTCATGAGGTATGTCTAAGGCTCTGAGAAGTCCTGCAGTGAGGAAGCCAATGGAATCTTGCTCCTGGTAGCCTTCCTCATGCGGACCTGAGCACTTGGCTCAGCATCTGTCATCTCTGGGGGATGTTATCTTAACAACTAGCTGGACACTGGTCTTACCTGCCCGCTTGCAACTCAAGTCCCTTACCCCTTCTGGTCTGATTCCTCAGATGAACAGGAGCATGATTTTTTTTTATTATTATTACTTTTTTTGGGGGGTGTTCATTTATGTAGCAAAGAAGGAATCTGTCCAGTCTACTCCACTAAAAAGAGCTTCTCATTTATGTTCTTTTTCTTCAACAAATAGAGAAAGGACTCTTTTTTAAGCACTCCCAGTGCACGTGGGAATATCCTGATTCACCTGTCAGCCGGGCCATCCTGGCCCCTCTACCTGCTTGAGCACCTGCTCTGTGATGTCTGCAATTCCCAGACAGGTGCTCTCCACTCTTGCACTGTCTTCTCTTCGCTATGACGTAAAAAAAAAAACCACCGCAGCCGGCACCTAGGATACTGATGACATGACCACCTGTTGGGGTGTACCAAAGGTCAACCTCTTCCTAAATTGGAATACTTACTAACATCACTCCAAGGAAGGTGACAGCAGTAAGGATCATGGGTGTGGGGGAGGTTCTGGGGAGGGAAGCTCACTCTTATCCAGACATAGCCGGGGAGCTTTCCACAGAACGTGACCTTCATTCAACCTGAGTCCCCGTGGAAATGGAGGATTCAGCTATTCCTCTAAGAAAGAGGTTTGAGGAAGAGCCCCCAATCATGGAAGAGAAGGGCCAGGTCCTCTGGTACATGACCTGATGCCACTATGCCATCGTTTCTCGGTCTGTGGGCTTGTAAGGTTGGTGAGAGAAATAAAAATGCTTAAAACCATGCTTGGCACAAGACTGGGTTTCAGTAAATGTATTTGCCCCTGACCTTATTGTCGTTCTTACTCTTGTTGCTGTTATAGGGTCTAGTTTGGCCAGGATGTCGAGTTCCTGAACGGTGCAGGTAAGGAATAATTAGGGGAATAAAGTAAACCAGGCTCAGAGGGGGAAACTGATAGATAAGTTGGTATTGTAAGTGGGGAACCTCTGTGCTGGACAGGAGATTTTGACTCCTTGTTCCTAACAGTCTCTCGACAGCACTGCAATGAATGGATGCACTGCCTCTGCCCCCTGGGCACCCTCCCCTGGGTTAGGAAGCTGGGTCAAGGCACAGACATCTGCATCAATGCTTTTTACGGAGAACTGAGCCAGGACGGGGAAGGGTGAAAGTGATCGCACCTTGGGTGAATGGGCCTTGCTGGGCAGAGGAGAGAGCCTGTTCCTCAGGTTTCCACTGAGCTCCACGACCAGGTCCTCGTGAGCTTTATTTCCCTCTGGAGAGGAATCCCACTGATGTTTGTGCAGAGGCATCCGTGAGTCTGCACCTGGAAAGCCTCTTCTGGCTCAGAGACCCCGATGACTTGTCCTCCCCCGAACTGACCCCTTCCACCCTTCCTCGGGGGGCCAGCCACCTCTTGCTCAGAATATTCCTGGAGCACCCCTTCAGATGCAGCCTCTGAGACATGCGGTGATGTCCTGCCACTGCTCCCCAAACCTCTGTCTTGTCCTGGCTATGGATCAGCTTGGAGTGACAGACAGCCGTTAAATGATGTTCTGGGTGGAAAGGGAAAACACACAATAAAGCAAGCTGGAATGAATCCCAAACCAAGATTTGATAGAAGGTACCACAGACAATAAGGTCAGGGGCAAATACATTTACTGAAACCCAGTCTTGTGCCAAGCATGGTTTTAAGCATTTTTATTTCTCTCACCAACCTTACAAGCCCACAGACCGAGAAACGATGGCATAGTGGCAAACAGCATTGATGCAGATGTCTGTGCCTTGACCCAGCTTCCTAACCCAGGGGAGGGTGCCCAGGGGGCAGAGGCAGCGCATCCATTCATTGCAGTGCTGTCGAGAGACTGTTAGGAACAAGGAGTCAAAGGCATAGCATTGAAACTCTAACATGTGCCCTGATCAGAAGCCTGAAGGATAAAATTGGCCCTTCTAGAACACCATGAGCTGGCAATTGAGTCTATGACATAATGGGGTAAGGGTGGCTTTTCCTGAACCATAATGGAAATGAAAACACACCAGTGTTCTTCTATCTCCCATTTACAGATAAATTTAGATACATAAAAGCTCAACTGAGATGTAAAAGTTTATGAAAACCATTCAAAAGCTTTGCATGCATTCACTTCCTCACGAAATATTTATATCATGCCAAATATTTGTTCCAAGCACCGTAACTCCCTGTGATGTTCTTATTCATCTTTGTGTCACGCTGGATGTGGGTGGGGGGTACAGGAGAAGGTGGCTCATGTAGCAATCACCAGCGATGACTCAGAATGTCAAATGTCACTTCCACGCTCCAGGATTGGCTTTTCCCCTGAAAGATTATTGGCTGGTGGTGGGTACTGAGGGCACATATTGCATGGAGCACTGGGTGTGGGGCATAAACAATGGATCTTGAACACTGAAAAAATTTAAAAAAATTATTATAAATAAAATAAAAATTATTTAAAAATCTCCAGAGAGAAAATTTCTGAATAGATCTATTTTTATGAAAAGATGCAAAAAAAGAAAGAAAGAAAGAAAAAAGAAAGAAAGACTATTGGAAATGTGAGATATCACTCCTTATGAACACAGATTTCAAAATCTAGGAAATGGTAGGGGGTCAAGAGGCCCCAGGTATCCTTTCTGAGCCTTCTCTAGCCCTTTTGGACTGAAATATGAATACAAAGCTTCCAGAAGGTTCTATCAGAATTGAAACAAGTTAGGATTTTCCACACATTTTTCTAATCACTAAAGGATAGCAGCTGGAAAATAAATGCAGAGAATGCAAGAAGCATAAATTTAGCCCAGCAGGCAGAGGCCAGTCCTTTGACCTCAGAGATCCATACTGTACTCATTCCTCACTCTGTCAGAGAAGGAGCCATATTCTGGCACCAATTCATAGTCACCCTGCCTGGCTTCTTGCTTCCTGGCTCTGTGCCTGGTCACATTGTTGTGGGGGCTGCCATACAAGAAATCCACCACCCAGGAGCTCATGTCCTATTTCTCTCCAAAGATGTATGAGTTCCCTATGGTTGCTATAACAAATGACCACACTCTTAGTGGCTTTGAACACCCTAAGTTGATTATCTTTCTGCTTTGGAGGTCAGAAGTCCGTAGTGAGTCTTACATGGCTTCTGTCAGGGTATTGGTGGCATTGCATTCCTTCTGGAGGCCGTTCCTTGCCTTTCCCAGCTGCTAGAGGCCGCCTGCATTCTTCCATTGTGTCACTAAAATGTCTGCTTGGAGTAACACACCTCCCTCCCTGACTCTCACCCTCCTGCATCCCTCTTCTAAGGACCCTTATGATGACACTGGGCCTATCAGATAATCCAGAACCATATCCCTGGGTCCTTACCTTTAATATTGTCATGTGAGGCAACCTATTCAGAGATTTCGGGAGTTAGGGCACAGACATTGTGGGGGGCATGTTTCTGCTGGCCACAATGGACAAAGTCCAAAAAGAGATAGCATTTGTTGTGGATTGAGTGGTTGTGTCCCACTAGAAAACACATCCCCATGGTGATGGTGTTAGGGGCTGGGGCCTTTGGGAGGTGATAAGATTAGATGAGGTGGGAGGCATTAGAGAGTTTGCTTCTCTTCTTTGCTCTCCTCCATGTGAGGATACAACAAGAAGTCAGCCCTGTGGAACCTGGAAGGGGGTCCTCATCAGAACCCAGCCATGTTGTCACTTCCATCTGCAGAAGTGTGAGAAATAAATTTCTGTTATTTATAAGACACTCAGTCTGTGACACTTTTTGAAAGCAGCCTGAATGGAGGGACACCATTTAGGCTCCTAGAAGGTTCTCCCCCTTCTACTTTCAGTCAGACAAGCAGACCTCGCCTTGCCGTGAATGTGCTTCTCTACTTTCCAGCATGACACAAGACCCCTTGTCCTCAGGCAAAGTCATGTGACGAGTTCTCACCAATGAGTTGTAAGCAAAATAATGTGCATCGTTTCCTGGCCGGAGCATTGAGCGGAGGTGCAAGACCTTCCGAACTCTCTTCTTTCTCTTACCTGATACTCAAGTGAGCAGCCCCCCACACAGACCATGGTGGATATGTGGTGGGAATCAGTCTGATCCCTAGAAGACAAGATGCCAGGGATGCCTGGGTGGCTCAGTCTTTAAACAGCTACTTTCAGCTCAGGTCATGATTCCAGGGTCCTGGGATCGAGTCCCCCGTCAAGCTCCTTGCTCAGCAGGAAGCCTGCTTCTCCCTCTCCCTCTGCCTGCCGTTCTGCCTACTTGTGCTCACTCGTGCTCTCTCTCTCTGTCTGACAAATAAATAACTAAAATATTTTAAAAAAATAAAGATGCCCAGTTAAATTTAAATTTCACATAAACACACCATCTCAAATACTGCATGAGGCATACTTACACTAAAACTATTATAATCTTTTCTGAAATTTGCATTTCACTGGGCATCCTGTATGTTGATTGGCTAGGTCTGGCAACCCTAAGTGCCCGGGAGAGAGGAGCCTTTGTTGAAGTGCTGAAATCTGGGGGGTACTTGTCACCACAGCAGAGTCTAAGCTTTCTGACTGCCACAGGCCATTTGCTTAGGTGATGATCAATGGTGCAGTCACCAGCGGCAAGTCATACCACCCTTGTAGCGTGTCTTCACTGGCGTGAGAGGCCAAAACCACATTGTAATCCTCAGCAGCCGTTGCAGACTTGGTTAGCAGCAGAGTGGGCAGGTCTGGACCCTACGAAGCACTTATACCAACTTGTGTCCCCCCGAGAAGGTCAAATGGCAATGTTCTCCTCTCACTTTGCAGAAGAGCTGAAGGGAGGGGAGCGTTCTCAATGTTCAGTCTTCCCCTATGACTGTCAATCTTCCCCATGATTTTTACTTTCACCTTCGGAGTCCACTGCTGTCTTGGCAATGCTAGAATCACTTAGCAGATGAAATGTGATTTAGCACAACATGATGTATTTTGTCAGTTTCGCTTTACTATCCCGGTATTTCATGATGTGTGCAGAGAAGCCCTGGTATAGTGTTTCAAATTAGAAAGCACTTTTATATCAACTGTGTGATGAGCTCTCTTGTGACACCGGTGATGGCCACACTCGCTGTAAAATGCTTTTTAAAGCCACCAAAATTGCATCTGACAGTCAACTGGGGTAAGTGGATTTGTAGCAGTTGTAGGGAAAACAAAGGCACCGGAGGCGTCGGTTTACATGTGTACCTGAACGACAGGTGACTGTGGCTAGCTTGTCCAGCTGTTCACTGACCTGGAGCCAGGGCCCTGGAAGGAGGGTCTGAGAGGGCTGTGAGTGCTAAGCTCTTCAATGTGCAAGAGAGCTGCAGGGGCCCGCCCGTCCTTTCGTTCCTGATAAATCTATCAGTTGCGAAAGTGTGAGAGCTCGTGGTGGGAGGTGCGGTAGAAATAGATCCCGATGGAATGTGCAGACAGCGGGCCCAGAGGGAAGAGCATCACCGTGCGGACGTGGTGGTGTCATGTGCGTGATGCTGTGTCTCAAAGCCATGACAGAGGGAGCTTTGGATTGCCGAGGCCCCTGTAGGCTTGCTTCATCAGGAAAAGCCCGGGGCAGGCTGGCCCTCACCATGTCAGGGGACATCTTCTGGGGGATTACAGCAGCAAAAAAAATGTTCTCAAATAAGCAGATCCAAGAGCTAACATGTCCTAGAGTTTCAGAGTTCTCCATTTCCTCCATCCCATTTGAAAACTTCCATCCAATCATAGTGCCCAGTAATGGCTTCGTGTTGAGACAGGGACCTTGAGAAAGACATTAGGCAGGGGCTTTACCCCTCCTTTCGACCTCCTCCCTGAAGGACGTATCTGTCCATGGAAGTCGTGTGCTCCTAGGGCCGGACTCATCTGCCGGGGAGGAGCTTGTGATCCGTTCCCAGGGAGGAGGCGAGGACGTGAGCCACTGCCACAGAGCCATACCCTCCGAAGAGTGAAACTGACTGGAGGCTCTGGCACGACAGAGATCAGCTGCAGAAGTTCAGTGATCGGAGAAGTCAATCAGGTTGCTGCAGACCTGAGTGACTTCACAGAGAATGGAAGGCTTTATCTGGCTGGTGGATGAGGTCCATGATTGCGAGAGGAGGGAGCGGAGGGCTGTGCAGGTGGGGCGGGCCAAGGTACAGGGCAGTGAGGGCGAACCGGAGGACAAGCGTGCGGCAGTCTGTCCAAACCGCAAAGGGTAATAAACTCTTAGATTTGGATGGAATCATGCTGTTTATGCTTACAAAATGCATTTATAAAACTAGCAGGAGCTCTTATGTGGGGAGAGCCTTCTGGGTGCCGGGAACCCTGCTCGGTGCCCTGCACTTTCTCATCTGTTCCCTCGAAGGAAGGTCTCGCTATCCCAGCCAAGCAGTCGTTTCTGTGGCGCGCCTGGCTGCACAGTTTCCAGATCCTGCTGAGCCATGTTCAAGAGCAGAGGGTCTCTCCTCAAGGGCAGCAGCTCTTCCTCAGGTTCAAAGTGCTGCCTCCATTCGGCAATGGAGCAGAGAGGAAAAGAGTGGACCCTGGATGCAGACAGATCCGAGTTTGAATTCCTGCTTCCCCAGCTGTGCAGTTGCAGGGTGGGGAATGTCTGTATATGTGTCCCTCAGCCCCAGTTTCCCTCTTCTTGAAATTGGCTTCCTGAGGGACAGGTGTCATGAAAATTCAACGATATGACACCTGCAAGCAGTCAGTTGAAAGTTAGTAATTAACATCGGGCTCTGTGTCTCTCTGTGCAGTGAATCACAGCTAATTCAATTCTTCCAGAGAGATTTCTTCTTCTTGTTTTTTTTTTTTTTAAGATTTCCTTATTTTTTTAAGATTTTATTTATTTGACAGAGAAAGAGCACAAGCAGGGGGAACAGGAGAGGGAGAAGCAGGGTCTCCACTGATCAAGGAACCCGATGTGGGGCTCGATCCCAGGACCCTGGGATCATGACCTGAGCCAAAGGCAGATGCTTAACCAACTGAGCCACCCAGGCACCTCCAGGGATAGTTCTTTGAGATAGATGAAATGACAACAGTCTTCCACTGCCCTTCTCATCCAAGAACACTATCGGGACAGCTGATAACTTCCTACCAGTATCCTTGAACTAATTCTTGGTGACCCAACTCTTGTCACTGACCATCTGTTAGATGATTCCTTCCTGGGAGCGCCTGGTTGGCTCAGTCAACAAAGCATTTGACTCTTGATCTTGGGATTGTAAATTTGAGCCCCATGTTGGGTGTAGAGAATTTGTAAAATAAAATTTAAAAAAAAAAGCAAAAAGATAATTCCTTCCTGAATTTTGCCAGACACTCCTGTCAAGTCTACTTGTCTGACTTCTCCTTTCTGGAAGTCAGAATGTGTGCCCACCTCACCCCCTCCCCCGCTGTCACAGCACATCCTCCATGGCATGTCCAATGATATCAAAGGCATTTCCAGCTATAATATCCATTACTTAGATCCTGCAAGGTAAAATATCTAGACCAGAGCCTTTGAATCCATGTTAAGTCAGGACTGGATTTGAAGGAACTTCCATTGGATGGAGGTCCATAATGGCTGGCTAGAGTCTTGCAACCCCAAAGTGTAATCCAAAAATCAGCCTCCTAAGCACCCCTGGGAGCTAATGAGAAATGCAAATTTTTCCCAGCTCATTCACCCCCTCTTTTCCCACCCCACCATCTGCCCCACACCTACTGATTCAGAATCTGTATTTTTAAGAGATCCTCAGGTGATTTGTACACAGGCTACAGACTGAGAAGCACAAAGTTAGAGGAGTTCTCACACTTGGCAGCACTTCAGAATTAGCTGGGGAACTTTCACAAATGTCCAAGGTGGGACCCCACTCCCTAAGGAATTGGACTTAACTTACCTGGAGTGGTGCCCAGGACTGGGCGCTTTTTTAAAGTATCTGCAGTGATTCTCATGTGCAGCAAAGGTGCAGATCCTCTGACCCAGAGCTCCTTGAACCGGCGGGTTTGGCCCTCCCCACCAGGACCGCCCTGCGCCTACCGCCGGAGGTCAAACGGCTGCCACTACGGAGGAAGACATGCTCCCAGAAACTGGCGACCTGGGGAGGCTTGATAAATATGTCCTCGTAAACACGCTTCAGTTTATGCAGTCTCATTAAAGTACAGTCACATGCTGTGTTTATAACGACAGAGTTGCCAAAAATGGGCGTCAGTAAAACAAATCGTATTGTCACAATGGTTATTATTATTGTAACAAAACTTTAACATTTCTTACCCCTCTGCCAATGCAATCACAATGCATAATGCATTTGAGATTACTTCCAGCTGTCTCCTACTCTATGAATGGGGACATTTCCGTGCACACAGCATTCAGACGCCGTGTACATTTGCATGAGAAGCAGCCATCTTCTCATTCATGAGTAGAGGCTTGTAACTGAGGATGGCCCTTCAGTGGCCACCTCGGGTGGCCTCAGACTTGGCAGGAGCCTCTCTTCCTGAGCCTGAAAGGCCTGTACTCCTATGTAGTAAGTAAGCTATGATCACCTTCAGAACTTCTATGGTTTCCTGTTTTCTTTGTGAAGAGAAAAATGGATGGGTGAATGAGTAGATGGATGGATGGGTGGATGGATGGATGGATGGATGGATGGATGGATGAGTAGATGGATGGATAAGTAGCTGGGTGGGTGGAAGGAAGGAAGGAAGAGTGGGTAGGTGGGTCAGTGGATAGATGGATGGATCAATCAATCGAGTGATGGATGGTTGTAATGCAGCCTTGACATGCAGCCCACGTCCCACCCTAACTACTTGGCTTCTTATAATTTTACATGAATCACCTGAATGCCTCCTGGGTCAAGGACAACCATTCTGGTGTAGCTTGTGAGGCCTTTCTTATCTGCCCAAACCTGTCCTTTCCACCTTCCCTCGGTTCTGTTCCCCCACACTTTCCCACCACTGCACAGCCAGTGATTTCTCATCTCTATTCCTTGGCTCTTAGTGCTTTTACGTCTGTAAGCCAAACTAGGTGCCAAGCCCAGCTCATATGACTTCTGTTTGGAAACCTTCCCTAGTTCAGTCAGTCCAAAGGAATCCCTCCCTCTTTTCCTATCATAGCACCTTATTAGTTTCTATCTTACAGACTGTATATCTTTCTACATGTGTGAATTACCTCTCTCAAAGAAGAAGAGAAAAGATAGCATTTACTAGTTACCTGGGCACCCTTGTGTGATCCTAATAAAAACCCTGTGAGGGACATATTATGATTCTTATTTTCCCAAAGTAGTGACATAGTTTCTAAAAGGAACACTGACTTCTCCGAGGCATATCAGTGGTGGAACTGGAATGTGAACCCATGTCTTCTGACTCTAAATTCCTCCCACTCTCTCCAGTGTAATCAGGATGGGTCTAAGTTTCTGGAGGACCCTGTTTACATCATGGCTGATCCATCAGTAAAACGGAGGTCATCTGAGCAATGGGGACACAGTAACTGGTCAATGAATGTTACTTACATGAGCATTGTTCTTTGTCAGCCTGGACCCCCACCTGTGCTGAGCACTGCAAAGAGAAGACCTCAGTAGCAGCCCATCATCTGAACTTTTAAAATTAATGTCAAAGCTCTATGATCTGATTATACGGAGACCATTAGCTGGTCAGTTAATGAAAAAGTCCACTAAAGTAGAAAATTCTACATACCTTAAGATCATCATGTTAGAGGTGCCTGGGTGGCTCAGTCAGTTAAGGGTCTGACTCTTGATTTTGGCTCAGGCCGTGATCTAAGGGTCACGGGATTGAGCCCCATTTCTGGCTTCACCCTTAGCGTGGAGGCTGCTTAAGGTTTTCCCTTTCCCTCTGTTCTCCTTTCTCCAGCAAAATAAATAAATCTTTTTTAAAAAACTCTTTATTTTAATTTAAAACATGTAATACACTTTAATTTACCAAAATTTCGCTTGGGGACTCGTGCCTTCTTTTTGAGTATGGAGGGCTCCCAGGGTCTAGTTTCACATCTGCAGTGGTATGTCTCTGGTTTCCAGTTTGGGTAAGTAACTAGCACCCAGGATCCTTCTGAATGGTTGTCATTTCCCTGCCACACCTTTAGCATAGTTATCTGACCCACACTTAATTCAACAGCAGTTTCTGTAGAGAATTCCCTTCAGAACATCCTTTGAAAGCTTTTATCCTAAGTTTCATAGAAACAACTCTCTTTCCACGTTAGTTCATTGGCTTACACGAAATATGCAGGGTTGTGTTAAATGAATGCATTATAATAACAGGAACACTTGAGACAGAGAGGCCTGGGAACAAACCAAGTGATTGTTGGTAGGCGAGCAGGTGACCCAGAAGGACACCGAGGGCAGGTGCAGCAAAGAGTAAGCCAGCCAGAGGTGCTCAGCAGACCCTGTGCGGCCACCGGGGTGTTTACGTGAGAAAGAGAAGCTGATGTCGATTCGTGCAGTTAAGAGAGCATCTCTTGAAATTTGCTCGGGTGCCGGGGGAACACTATTGGCTGCAGACTTCTTTAATTCCACCAGGGACCGGCCGGGCATAGAGACAGGAAGCAGCAGGAAGGGAACCCCTGGGGATTGACTTGGTGTGGGTCCATGGGTCCATATCTCTGCCCCTCCGCTTACTGGCTCCATGACCTTGAGCGAGCCACCCTTCCCTTTGGTAAAAATGGAGATGTCACCCATCTTGCAGAGCTCTTGCTGGGGATTGAGCGAGATGGTACAGACTAGGCGCTGAGCACATAGTAGGTGCTTCAAAAGCCGGAGCTGAGGCTACAATGTTAATCCTTAGGGTTTCTGATATCTCAACTGTCATTAAGGGGTTTGAAAGAGATGTCTCAGCTGTCTTCCTCGTCTCAGCACTTAGAATTCTCTGAGTACCTTTTTCAAAATTAGCATTTACAAAGCCCTCAGATCCTCAAAAACCTGAGGCTTACCACTTACCCTGTTTGCACTTGCAAATTGTTTTCCTTTGAATTTGAAACAAAACGCACACGTTAACATATACTATGAGGACCTGCTACTATATACAAATGGAAGGTCGAACCCCACCTCACCGTCTCTAGTTTCAGGCAACACTCGTATTCTAATTGCAAATCCATAAGCCTCTTTTGTGAATTGCATTTGGTTTTTAAAAGAAGAGGGGTGCAGAAGTCACGGGATCACTTACAGAAAGCACATCACAGAGACATTTGCTAATGCACATAACTGGATAATATGGTAATCAAGCCAAATCAGTGGCAAAACACTTTGAAATTTTACATAAGATCTAAATCACAATTGTTCTAAAATTTATAGCTATGGAATTTCTTAGCCTAAATCACATTGAAATGTATTCTCTTTGTTTTCCATTTTGGCAGAAATAGGGACTTGCGAGTTAATCTTTAAAAGATGTTCCATTGTAGCAAGTTATAATAAAGTATGCATAATACATACTTAATAAAAAGTAGCACCTCTGCCATATATTGCTTCATTGAGATATAGAAACATATTATATAACCCATAAAACAACGTACAAGAAATGGAATTAAACAGAAGTTACCTTTATTGTCAGTTTTTATTTCTGAAATGGTCGAAAATTGAAGATAATGATTACTCGTAGGAAAAAAAAACTTTTATCAAATGCAAAATCAACATTGTTGGTGGCATTTTCTGACTCATGGGTGGATTTGTGGTCCTGGAGAGATGCCTAGACATTGTAATTCACAAGAATTATAATTAACAAGGAAAAATTACTCATTTATTTACATTCCCATTTGAACACTAGATAAATTATTTGCTAAAAGCCCCTTAATGATCCCAAAGTACATAATTATCTAGTACATTGGTCCCACTTTCAGAGGATAAAACCTATAGCAAAAGGACTTTTTTTTCCCCAAAAACTGTTCTCTCACAACTCCTGCTAGACATTTCTTTTATGGTTTTTAAAAGTTATATTGGTTTTTTTAAATATCAAAATATTTTATGCAAAATATTTCATTTTTAAAAAATTCACTCTCGCTCTTGGGAGAGTGTATGTGCAATTGTTAACGATGTACTGCAGATTGCAATAAATTCTGAAATTAACACTGAATATATTTTCATATTATGTTTACATATGGGTAGGTTTTTTTTAGACTCCCTATCTTTTTTAGATTTATGAGATTCTCTACAATAAGATTTTGTGTGAGTATATTTAAATTTCATATGTGTATATATTTATACACACAGAGAGCAAGATTACATACTTGCTTTAATTTCTCCCAATCTTAAAAACTCATAAAATATTTAAGCTGTTTCAGGACCAGAATAGAAATGCCTCAAAGTGTTGTTTAAAATTACATCCAACCTTCACCTACCCATGCTAATGAATGGGGCAGTGCCGCTATGAGGAATATCAATCAAAAGTAATCAATGCACAGTGGCTCAATGGTTAACCTCCTTCTCTGCCCACTTCCTCCCTCCCTCTGCGCCCTCCTTGCTGACCTTAAGCTCCAGCTGCTCAGAAAATGACTCATTGGTCTCTATCCTCGTCGCCTGTCATCTGACTGATGAAACTTCTAGTCGGGAATAAAATGATCCAAGGGTAAGCAGAATGAATAATCTGTAAACTGGGGCAAATGACTAAGGGTCAGTTGATTTAAAGGTTTCTGTGCCTTTGTTCATTCATTCAACAAGCATTTATTGAGAACCTAGTACGTGGGATGCATTGGCTGGTGTCGGGGCTGCAGCAATGAACACATCGAACATCTTCCCTGCTTTTTATGGTATGCGTGGTTCAGGAGAGGAGGCATGTAGCTACAGAATTAACAGCTGCCCTGAAAAGCAGCAAAAGAAAAAGCACAATATACAATGAAGAAGATACCTGGAGGTCCTAACTCCCTGCTGCGGCATGGAGGTTGTCCTCCAGGAATATCATCTCATGGGAAGTGAGCCTCACGTTGGCTGGAACAGGTGCAGCCTGGGAGAAGAGAAGAGGGGGTCCCAGGCAAGAGATAGGAGCGTGCCCAAAGCTGTGGGGGAAGAGGAGGCTTGGGACAGCACAGGACAGAGAGGGAGCAGGTATGGCTGGGGTACAGATAGCAAAGGGGTCGTGGCTACCAAATGAGGCTGGAAATATGAGCAAGGTCTCTGTAAAGCCAAACTGAGATTTGGATTTGATCCTGGCTGCCATTAAGGGCTGACACGGAGGGGACTGTGGCCGTGTGGATGTGACCACGCCTACGTGCTTCAGCGCTGGCTCTGTATGATGCTATGTGGAGAGAGGAACCAGAGGGTTCGTTTAATTGAGCTGGAGGCCACTGGGACATTCCAGATGACACATGATGGCAGCCTAGAGCTGCAGAGAGATGGGGGAGTAGGGAAGAGTCCGCTCCTCTGGAAAAGACTGCATGGGTGTAAATGAGATCTGCCGCTTATGTGGCCATAGGCAAAGGTAAGAGTCAATGCCCATAGAGTAGGCGACCCCCGTCTTAATCATCCACAGATGAGGACACTAAATTGTGTCTTCCCCCAAATTAATACACTGAAGCCCTCTCCCCCAGTAGCCCAGCATGTAACCATCTTTGGACACAGGTCCTTTAAAGAGGTCATCATGTTAAACCGAAGCCATTATGTGGGGGCTAATTCAATGTGACTGGTGTCCATATAGGAGAGACACCAGGGGCTTTCTCAGGTGGGGTGGGGGGACGGGGAGAAGAGTCGTGTGAAAAGACGGGAGGGAGGGATCATCTGAAGCCAAGGAGTGAGGCCTCAGGACCAGTCAGCCCTGTAGACACCCAATCGCGACTTCCAGCTTCTAGGATCTGTTTATAAGCTCCCACCCCCCGGTCCCAGGACTTTGTTATGACATCCCCCACAAACGAATGTGGCATCCAAACAATGTCATGAGCATGAGCTGCAGGCAGATCAACAGCAGCGATGAGCACGTTTCCATGTCAGCCCATGGAGGCGGTGGCTTTCCACGGGATTCCTTTAGTGACCAGTGAAACAGGTGTAAACATTTCCATGTTTCCTTGTCCATGAACAAGACAGAAACTTCTCTAGCATTGTTAGAGATACGATACCTATGAGGAGAAACCACAAGGGAGGCCTAGAGTGGCTCCGAAACTTGAGGGAAAATCAGAGGTGAAGGCAGACAACCCCACCTGGAAACTTTATAGGTACAAGTTCATGGGGCTGAGGCGGAAATGAATCGCTACGAAAATGTCTATCAGGGAAAGAGAAAAAGTGTGTGTTCTCACTGTCACACATCTGTCTGTGGGTCCGTCCCCCCATCCAACCCTCAGTCCCTTTTCTACTTGTGTCTGTGTTCCCAAGTCAGTTGCAGACGTCAGTTCCCTTCCCCTGAAAACACCGGAGCTTCTTTGTTTTTAACTGAAGACCAGTCTTTGGCTTTGCATGCGGCGAAATGAACAAAACTTTAAAAATAAATAAATAAGTAGCGTTCCGGAAGTCGTACCAGCACACAAGAAGCCCAACGTATTTAAATATCCATGTTGGTAGGTTCGGTGTGTATACATACTTAGGAGATGATTGATCTTCCACAATCGAGACGATGAGCACATCCATCCCCCCAAAAAGATCTCTTGTCCTCCTTGATAAGTCCTTCCTCCCGGGCCACCCTAACCATCACAGATCTGCTTTCTGCCACCAGTTTTCTAGAATCTTATATAAACGGAATCGTATGGCATGTACTCTTGTTTTGCTTGACTTTTTTTTTTTTCTCAGCATGATTATTTTGAAATTCATCCAAATACTTTACTCGTTGCTAGATGCCATTGATGAAATACAGCACCATACTTCACCTGTTGATGGACAATGGGGTTATTTCCAGTTTGGGGTGATGTAGCCATCCCTGCAGTGACATTCTCTACAAGTCTCTTTTGAGATGCTCATGTGTTTGCCTTCCTCTTGGGCAAATGCCTAGGAATGCAGTGTTTGCGTCATACGATTTTTTTTTTTTTTAAGAAATCACCAAACTAATTTTCTAAGGGGTTGTACCTATTGGAAAAATCTGAATTTCTGGTTGCATCATATCCTTCCTAACAGTTCATATCAGTTCAGCTTTTTTTAATTTTTTTTTATTTTTTAAAGATTTTATTTATTTATTTGACAGAGAGAAACACAGCGAGAGAGGGAACACAAGCAGGGGGAGTGAGAGAGGGAGAAGCAGGCCTCCCGCCGAGCAGGGAGCCTGATGTGGGGCATGATCCTGGGTCTCCAGGATCATGACCTGAGCCGAAGGCAGTCGCTTAACCAACTGAGCCACCCAGGCGCCCCTCAGTTCAGCTTTTTTAATGGACCACGGTGTAGTGTCTTATTGTGGTTTCAATTTCCATTTCCCTAATGACTAATGTCCTGTTCTTTGCATATGTTTATTTGTTCTCTGTGTATCTTCTTTGGGGAAATGTCTATTCACATCTATTGCTTGGTTTTTGTGTTCGTTTGTTTGCTTTTACTGGTCTGCTTTCTTATTGTTGAATGTTGATAATTCTTTATATATTCTAAGTACAAACGCTTTAGATCATCCTTCAGATATTTGGAAATAGTTTCTCCTGGATAGCAGGTGTCTTTTCCTTTTCCTCATATTTCTTTTTTTAAGGAGAAGGTTTGGATTTACATGAGTTTACCCATTTGTTCCATTACGAATCATGGTTTTGTTACTTTCCGAAGAAATCTTTGCTTCAATCTGAGGTCACATTTTTTCTCCTGTAAGTTTTATAAAGTCTCAGGTTTTACTAAATGTAATGTTATGATATGTAGTCCCATGTGAGTTTGTGTGTGTGTGTGTGTGTGTGTGTGTGTGTGTGTGTGTGGCGCCATCCGGTTGTTCGAACACCATCTATGAGAAGGACAAACTGTCTGGGCTCTGTATTTTGTGCCATTGACCTGCTAATTTATCTTCATTCCTGTAGTTTTATAGTGAGTCTTGAAGGGAGGTAGTGGTAGCCAGCCAACTTTGCTGTTTCCAGAGTTCCTTTGGCTAGTCCGTGTGCTTTCTATTTCCCTATGAATTTTAGAATCAGCCTGTCAATGTCTACAAGCAGGCCTTGCTGAGATTTTGGTCTTGTTGAGTCTATAGATCAGTTTGGGAACGAGTGAATCGTTCCAACAGGATGTTCAGACCATTTACATCTAGACCAACAATGGAACTATTGATATGGTTTAGGTAGGTCTCATTTGCTAAGATTGCCAGTTATTTTTTATTTGTCCTTTTGTGTTGCCTTTCTCCTGTTCTTCTTTCTTCCTTTGAATGTCATTGATTTTTTTAATAATTCCATTTAACCTACTCATTGGTCTATTAGCTACACCTCTTTGATTTTCTACTTCAATGATTGCTTTAGGGTTCATCTAGCATGGTCTACCTTCAAGAGATATTATACCATATGTCATGCATTGGGTACATACATGACACACAATTTGTGATTCGTCACACATTTCAGGTATGACAGACATACATTGCTGTATATCACAAATATGTGTACTGTCATATCTTTTATTTTATTATATGTGTTATAAACACTATGCTACATTTTTAAGATTTTTAATCACTCAATTTTTAAAACATGTCTAAAGAAATACCTACACAGTCACCTGTGTAAATACCCATTTCTGACCTTCGCAAGGTTCCAAATCCCCACCAGGAATCATTCTCTTCTGCCTGCCAGATTTTCCTTCATGTTTTTTTTTTTGTAGGGAAGATCTACTGATGATCACTCCTTTCTGTTTCGTATGACTGAAAATGTCTTTATTTCCCCTTTGTTTCTGAAAGGTGTTTTCACTGGGTACAGAATTCTAGATTGATTTTTCCCCCATTTTGTACTTTTAAAGATGGTGTTCCACATTTCTCTCCCTTGAATCATTTCTGAGAAATATATTACTGTCTTTATTTTTGCTCCTTAGCTCACAATGTGTTTCTCTGAATGCTTCCAGTATTTTCTCTGAACCACTGGTTTTGAGCCATGTGATTATAACGGGCTGTGGTATATTTGTCTTCCTGTTTCTCATGCCTGGAATCCACTGACAACTTTTTATGTATAGGTTTCTAGTTTTCAACAAGTTTGGAAAATGTGTGATTATCTTTTCAGACATGTTGTGTTCCCACCTCAGTCCACCCTCCTTTGTGGACCCCAGTCGCCCAAGCAGTAGGCAGCGTGAAGTTCTCCCACAGTTCACTGACAGTCTGCTAATATAATTTTTCAATCTCCTCCTCTCTCTGTGTCTCATTTTGAATGATTTCCATTGCTATGTTTTTACATTTACAAATTTGTTCCTCAATGTAGACATTGAATCCCATCTATTAATCCCATCCAGTATTTTTTTTTTATTTCACATACTGTAATTTTATCTTCCTTCTCTAGAAGGTCAATTTGGGTCTTTTTAAATCTCCCGTGTCTTTACTGAACTCTGTGGGCATATGCAGTATGGTTATAACCGTTCTTTTAATACTGCTAGTTCCAGTTTTTCTATCAATCATACCAGTTTCCATTTTGACTTTTCTCCCCATAACAGGTGGTATTTCCCTGCTTCTTTGATGCCTGATAATCTTTGATCAGATGCCAGACATTATGGATTTTACCTCTTTTTTTTTATGATACTGGATATTTCTGTATTCCTGTAAATGTTCTTGAGCTCTTTCTTAGGATCCAGTTAAATTCCTTCAGCAGAGTTTGATCCTTTAGAGTGCTGCTTTTCAGATTCGTAACGTGGGACCAGAACATGCTTAACACTACCTCCATTGCTGAGGCAAGGCCCTTCTGTGTGCACTACTCAGGGCCCTGTAACTATGAGGTTTCTCAGTGTGGCTCATGGAAGCAGGTGCTATGCCCAGCCAGCCCTCTCTGAAGACCAAACCCTCTTACCTCTCCTCCAGTCAGAGGGTTCTTTTCCTGGCCCCAGGGAATTTCACTGTGCATGTGTGCTGGTCATTCACTTACGTGCTCTAGAAGAATCCTCTGCATATTGGACAGTTCTCCTTCTGTGTCTCCCCCTCTCTCCTTCAACATGCTGTACTGATAATTCTGGCCACCTGGGTCTCCCAGCCCTTTCATCTTTGTCTCTTCGCCCCGTGAGATAGCAAGGATGGCCTGGATCTCCTTCCCTGCTGTGAAGGCAGGAAATTCACAAGGCTGAAAACCAGGACAATCATAGGATCCCTTTCTTGTCTTCCATCTTTCCCTGTCCTTCGTTGCCGGATGTCCACTGTCTGGCAACCTCTTGTTTTGACATATTTTGCCCATGTATTGCTTGCTTCGAGTGGGAGGAAAAATCTGGTCCTTGTCATTCCCTCTTGGCTGGAAGTGAATGTTCAGAATAGACCAATCTTTAGTGTACCTTTTGTAAAAATGCTTGCAAGCACCCCCACCTGTGAAACCCAAACTCCTATCAAGCTATAGACCATTAATGACATGTCTCCCCCCAAAGTTTCCCCATGCCCCTCCTGGTGGAACGCTTCCTCCGTCCACTAGAAAAGTCACTGTTCTGAATTTTCCCGTCATAAGCTGTCTTTGCCTATTCTAGAACTTCACATAAACGAACCAGACAGTATGTCCTCTCACTTAGTTCACGCAGCCTACTCTTTCTGAGATGTAGCCATGTTTTTTGTTTCAAGGGCTCCTTCTTTCTCATTCTGTTTTATGATTTCCCGACTCTATCACAGTTTGCTTTTCCATTTTCTTGTTGGTCGACACATGGGATTCTTCCATTTGGGAGTGATGACGAATAAAGCTACAATGATGAGTGAGTTTTCTTGTATAGATCTTTCTGCCGAGTTAACTTTCCCATTCTTCTTTTGAAGCATAGAATGGTTGAGTCTTAAGAATAATGAATATCTAACTTAATAGGAAACTATTACACTTTTTCCCCTCAAAATGGTAGTGCCATTTTACACTGCCACCAAAAATATAAGAAAATTTTAATTGGTCTTCATCCTCGCTAATACTTGGTAATTTTCAGTCTTTTTGCTTGAAGATTCTAATTAGCATGCAGGGCATCTCATTATGGTTTTAATCTCATTTACCGGCCAACTAACAATGCTCAGCATTTTCCCACATGTTTATTGGCCATTCGTATACCTTTGTGAAGTGTCTGTTCAAATATTTTGCCCATATTGTGGTCACTTTTAATTTTCAAAATTCCCTGAAAATCCTGAGATGATAAACAGTCTGCTGGGTTCAACAATCATCTAGACACATTTTGCTCAAGAAATGCTTGTAAATCCACAAAGGTGGAGCAAGAAACAAGTTCTGTCTACTGTCCTTTCAAGTACATGACTTGTCACTCTACAGATGGTCACAGTACACATTGTTTAGACACTTCTCAAAATTTTCAAACTTACATGCAGTAGAAAGAAAATAAAACAGATCTCCCTGGTTTTATCATCATCCAGAATGAGCATTTTCTATCAGCATTTTGCTGGTCTTCCTTGGGGCATCACCTCCTACTTTATGTTTGATGGAATATTTTAAAACAAGCCCCAGACATAACATAATGTGGCCCATCAAAAGGACACTGCCTTGACAGGTAAAACTTACATTGTCCTTTTAGTCTCTTTATTGGGTTAGAAGTAGAAAAACAAGAGATTGTAATAGAGATACAGATCCAACTTTCACCTGGATTAGAGTATGGAAGCCACATGATGTGAAATAAACTTTCCTGCTTAATTTGAGCCATAAAAACCATGTCTTAGAACTGCTGCCCCAGAAAACCAAATGAGGCCTTTGGCCTTTCCACATGGGAACTCTCTCTCCAAATATACGTTATTTAAAAAAAGATATACCTAAAAATTCATTGATTCAGAAATTTATGTGAAAATTAAGGCTCACTCCCTTCACTTTAAGAATGACAACAAGTGTTGTCTCTTGTACATTGTACATAATTAATAGTCTGTAGTTTTCTGGGTTTAATCTCAGGAGGAAAAGATAACATTCAATGTTTCTGTATTATGTATGTTACTAAGAACTGTATCTCTTAAGGTATCCAAAGTAGAAAATATGATCACATAAATTGTGTCCTCTCTTTCTCCTGTGACAGAGTTCCCCAACCTCGGCACTGCTGACATTTGGTCCTAAGAATCCCTCATTGTGGGGGCTGTGCTATGCATCCCAAGGTACCCAGGAGCACCTGATGGCTTCTACCCACTGCAGGCCAGTAGTGATTTCCCAGTGGTGACAACCAGGTGTCTCCAGATACTGCCAACTGTCCCTCAGGGGGAGCACATTGGCTGGGACCCTCTTTCTACAGATGTGACCTTTGCCTGGTGGCAGGTCCCTCAGTTTCCTTGCCTGAGAAATGGAGAAGACACGGCACAAGGGGGTCATGTGCCTGCGAACACACCACATGAAGTGGTAAGCACTAATAGGTCCTGAATTAACTAATTAACTAATAAGAGAGGCACAGCTCTGTCCTAGGCATGGGCGGAAGGGAAATATAAGTAAATATAAAGAAATCAGCATACGCAATACAAAGGAAAAGATAAGAAAGCAATGAGCAGTCCCATGTGCTCCAAATGCTGATGGAGAAGGGAAGAAAGAACGGGAGTGAGTTTGCACCATACCGTCAGCCCTGGACCAGGAACTGCAGGGATTAAAATGCAGAGTGTGATCCCTGCCTTCCAGGAAAGAAATAAGATGTTTGGCAACCAGGTCTCTGAAGGCACTGGCCCAAGGCCTGGCACCCAGTAAGTTTTCACTATATTGAATGATAAGACTAAGCATGAAGAACTAAGCGGGGCGGCTGGATGGCTCAGTCGGTTAGGTTTCTGACTTCAGCTCAGGTCATGATCTCAGAGTCCTGCAATCAAGTGCTGCTTTGGGCCCCCTGCTCAGTAGGAAGCTTACTCCTCCCCCCACCCCCGCTTGTGTTCCCTCTCTCGCTGTCTCTCTCTGTCAAATAAATAAATTAAATTGAAGAAGAGGTAGAAGA